>CAWUFW010006446.1:692500-1152445 GCA_963921515.1 Calotriton arnoldi | reverse complement strand
TTTGTGCTTCGTTCAACTCACCGAAACCTTCGGAACCGAAACCTTTGACCTTAAAACCGGCGGTAAGGACAAGATACTCCGTCTAAAGAGCCTCGGCCCCGATGCCCGCCCGGATCCGAAGCAAAAGGCTGGTAATAAACCCAGAAACAGGACATATCCATGCCACCTTCCAAAAAAAAGAAAAATAGACCATCTAGAGGATTACCACAGTCCTCTCAAAAAGGAAAAGTATGGGTACTAACCCTTCTCCACCTTATATTCCACCTCCCCAGCCCCTACTGATCCCAATTTGCTTATTACACCCACAAATTCCTGCCACCACTATCACCTGACCACAAGATGTCGGGGGATGGGGATGAGGATCAAGATAGGCCACGGGACACTGACCCCTGGGAGGATTATCACACTGACCCAAACATGGATAATGACCCTGATCTATATCTGTCCAGACCCTCGCCACCTGATGATAACATTGGATATATTGAGCTACTTAACAGAGCTGCTCCAATATCACGGGAGTGGAGCTACATAAAGACCAGTAGAGAGGACTTTCTATTTGAGACTCTAGTTCCACTCAAAAAGCCACTCATACACTACCCAATGCTCAAAGGGATGTTACAGCATGCAGGTGAAATATTCAAAGACCCTGTGAGGGCAAGAATCAATTACACCTAGATTGGAGAAAAATATAAGCCTGCACCTATTGACACACTTACATCAAGGTCAGTTGCCCTTAGACTCTCTGGTGATTAACCCACGCAAGAGAGCTAACTCTGAAACACAGAGTGAGGCCCCTCCTCTGACAAGGAGTCCATGCTAATTGATGCCTCGGGCAGAAGGCGCTTTCAAGCGGAGTCAATCATTGGCGCATTGTAATACACAAACTTTGTTGGTCCGATACGATAGGGCTCAACCGATGAGCTGAAAAGCTCATACAATTTTCCTGATGAGCATAAGGATAGGGCTAATGATCTTATCCAGGAAAGTGAAACTCATTACTAATACTTCCATCAGATGTGCCTAGACGCGGCAGACCAGCCAGCTACGTGCAGTCAACACTAGCGTGCTGCTACGCAGGTGTAGCAGTTAGAATCTCCAGGATTCAAGCCTGAGGTGCAAACCTCCATTCTCAATCAACCATTTGATTAAAGAACATCTCTTTGGCCCAGCAGTTGATACCTCGCTGGAGAAAATGAAAAAAAGACACAGAGGTCACAAAGTTCATGGGGGCTTTGCAGTCATCCACAAATAGGGGTTCCTTTCGTAGCTCCTTTTACAGAGGTGGTTCCAAAACTGTATCACAGAAACTTCCTCCACCTCTTACAAGAGCAACCAATCACCCTCATCAAGAGAGGCTATTTTCGAGTGGGTTTAGAGGAAACAACGGAAAGGAAGAAGGCAGAAGCCAACTCCACACGCACTTCCCCTGCAAACAAACAGTGACTCCTTCAGGTACCCCGATCCTTACCACTCCCCTGTCGGGGGGCGTCTCTCTCAGTTCCTACCTGTCTGGAATTCAATCACCTCAGACAAAGTGGGTACTACAAATTATCAATATGGTTACTGCCTGGAGCTTACAGACATTCCCCCAAATATTCCTTCAAGAACACATACAATGTCACAGAACATATCACCCTCCTCAGACGGGAGGTTCTCTCTGTAGGGAAAAACATGCTATAGAGCTAGTCCTTACAATACCAAGGGACCGGGAGTATACTCCCTGTACTTCTTAATTCCCAAAGATGGTTCTCTCAGGTCGATACTAGACCTCAGAGAACTAAATCGATACGATCCAGTCGGACCATTTTCACATGGTCACACTTCAACAAGTGCTCCCACTACTTCAACAAGGCGACTTTCTATCCACTCTGGACTTAAGGACGCCTGTTTCCATATTCCTATACACCCTGCTCCATAAATACCTCAGGGTTCGTGGTAGAGGGTCAGCATTATCAATTTAAGGTCCTCCCATTCAGATGACACTACCGCACCCAGGGTTTTCACAAAATACTTGGCAGTAGTAGCAGCTCGTCTCTGAAGACAACAAATTCACGTTTTCCCATACCTAGACGACTGGCTCATAAAGCCAGTAGCAACAAAGCTGCCCTACGCCACACTCAAAAAACTGTACCTTCTCCACGAACTTGAGTTCACCGTAAACCTGACCAAGTCTCATCTACAACTATCCAACCTTCACAGGAGTATCTAGGAGCCACAATAAACACTCAAAATCTCTAGCGTCTCCCAACCCAGCCAGAATCCGCAACTTGCAGACTCTAATCTCTCAGTTTGACCCCAACATCATTACCAGCTAGTGTTCATGCAATTACTAAGAATGATGGCGTCTTGCATCATAATCGTACCTCACGCAAGACTTCATCCGTCCACTCTCCAGAGAATGTTTAGCACGTCAATGGAACCAGGCTCAGGGTTGGAGACTATCAGATCTGGTGTTGGTGGACGGCCGCGCCCATCGTTCTCTGCGGTAGTGGAATACACAAAACCTGTCAAGAGGCGGCCCTTCATCGACCCGGTTCCACACATGTACAACAACAGACTCATCACTCACTGGCTGGGAGCTCATCTCAAAAACACTTCTACATTCCAGGGCATGTGGACTCTGCAAAACAAAAGCAACTCACATAAACCATCCCCAGAGCTGCTAGCGATTTTCCTGGCCGCTCAAGCGTTTCAGCTTCAGCTAGTAGGCAAAGCTGTCTAATACGTGCAGACAACATGACAGAAATGTACTACATACAAAAACAGGGAGGGACACTCTTTCCAGCTGTCTGGCTCTATCCATCTGTAGAGAGATGAAAATGATAAATCACAAATGCATCTCCTTGTAGAACACCTTCCCAGGAAGTAAACAACCCAGATTGCAGATCTGCTCAGTCGTCAACGACACCAGATCCACAAGATGAGGAACTCCACCCTCAGGTTCTCCTCCCATTCTTCAAATGTGGGGCTTCCCAGAAATAGATCTGTTATACACACCTAAACGCCAAAATGCCCAAACTTCGCATCCAGATATCCACACCCATTGTCCAAAGGCAATGCACTATGGATAATTGGTCAAAGATATTTTGCCTGTGCTTTTCTGCCTCTCCCACTCATTCCATTAGTGGTTCGGAAACTCAAACACACTCCTTGACACTAATCCTAGTTGCTCCCATGGGCCGTCAGCCTGGTTCACAACCCTGTTAGAGTTATCAGTAGTTTCCTCACCAAAAACTACCCGTACTCCCAATCTCCTCACTCAGAGCCATGGAGACATAAGACATCCAGATCTGATCATCTCAACCTTGCGATCTGGCACCTGAAATCTTAAGTTTGGCTACCACAATCTTCCGCCAGACTCATGAATATCATCAAAGAGGCTAGCGCCCTACCACAAGAGCATGCTATGCAGCAAAGTGTTAAGGTTTGTGATATACTGTAATAATCATATCAACCCACTTGATGCTTCAATACAAAACATCATGTTCGAACATGGTGAATTGTGCCTGTGCATAGATCGCCATCTGGTGTTGGGCTCGGATGCTTGCACTTTGTTGTTATCTTGAAGAGTCTTTTGTGGCAGGAAGTCCCACGGGAATGGTGACTCCTCCTTTGGGCATTAGTGCGCATGAGCATCGACTCCATCCTCAGATTATTTTCACGCCATCGGGTTCGGATGTAATTTGCTGCGCTCCGGGTCGGCATCGGTGGTTCCTTGTTTGTAAAAAACTCCACCCGTTCTACGGTATTGTTTTGATCGCGATCCTCTCATCGCGTATCTACTCTTCAAGATATTTTGAGTCAGGTCGTCGACTTGGGCGATAAACTATCAACCAGCATATGGAAAGGACTCCATTTAAAAAATGCAAGTGTGAACTAAATTCCCACACAGATCTCCACGGAGTCTGTAACCTTTTGTCTCTCGCCGGACCACGAGAGTCGCCACTGCGGGCCTGTGAATCCTTCAGGTTGAGCCTCACATTGATCGCCGGGCCCGGCGGCCGTGTCCCAGATCAACCGTTCCGCACCCGGACAACATCTTCGACACAGGCTCCGACAACCCAGACACCACGGAGATCAACAACCCGACACCTCCGGGCCGGGCTCGGGGTCGGATGACCCAGACCATCACGCCAGGTCAACGTACTGTGAGTACTGACGTCGCGCCCCTGCCCCGAAAAACAAAAGGCTACGGTCACACCTTCACCTTTGGGTCTAGGTCGGCACCAAGACAAGACTGAAGCCGCCTTCCAGCTCGGCTCCGAAGCATCCAAAGCCTTCTGGCAGCTCGGGATCGAGCCAGCCACATCCTGGTGCAGCACTCGGCACCCAAGCCCAAAACTAAGGTCCCGTCGACATCCAGAATCTTCGGCACCGAAGACCAAGGTCTGACGCCGAGCCGAAGCCTACCAAACCTTCGGGTGAATAAAATGCTAAACCGTCCAGAGTCGAAAACTTCACCACCCCGAGGAGACCAACAGCTTCCGTAAACATAAAGAGCACCACTCGGAACCGAAATGACCGGTGCCGAAAAAGACACTAGCTCTAAAGAACTTTCTATTCCGATGGATCCAAAGCAGAAAACTCTGCATATTGACCCCATTACTGGACAGGTCCAATCCATACGGCCTGACAAGAGAAGTTGGACTGCTCACACCTGAGCCACCTCCCAAAAGAAAGACTCTTCTACATCACCCATAGGTCTTTCTCTCCCACCCTCCCACAACCTTCCAGCCCTATACAGTCTCCACCTCACTCTCCTGTGCCTTTCTTTTCCACCACAGGGGATACAGGGGATGATGATAATGATGATGACATACAGTCACCTCATAACACAGATACTGATGACGACCTTCACAGTATCCCACCTCAGGACCCTGGGACAATTATGATCTCCCAGATATACCCGTCCTAGGCCATACCCATCAAACCATCCCCCAGATGACTATAGGGTTTGCACAGGTTATAAAAAGAGGCAGCACAATTCCTTGGAATCAAAATTAGCTCACTATTAACATAACTCCAGAAGTTGGTGGCGCTTTGTGGGATCTTGTGTTAGGATGGAGGGCATTGCATTCTACCAGGTGGGTACTGTGGAGTTTGTGTTGGGGGTGTGAGGGGAGGTGCTGGTGACTATAGTCAGTGCTGCAAGTCCCCCTTCCCACCTAGCCAGCCAGATATCCCACCATGGAACGTGCTTGCATTGCAGGGAGTGTAAGTTGTCTCTCAGGATGTCAGTCAGTGGTGTCCTGCTGTTTGTTGGTGCACAGTTGGCAGCAGGGCCTTGTGCTCCCCACAGCAGTAGCCAGTGTCAGCCATCTTGTGAGTCCTTCTCCACTCCCTGTGATGTGAGCATGGTTCAGGGTGGTGTTGATGGGCCAGTTGTGAGGCTGAGCAATGTCTGTGACTACGACTCCCATCATGCTATTGCCTCCACCCCCTTCCCAGCATGCCCATGCTTCCTTCCTTTTGACTCTGCTTCCCTGTGGGGTGGGCTGGCTGTGCTGACAGGATGGCTGGGAGTGTTGTCCTGGCAGTTGTTTGGCTAAGAGTCCCAAGAGTGTCCATGTGCTTCACACAACATAACCCTGGGTGGTGGTGCTTTGTGGGATCTTGTGTTAGGATGGAGGGCATTGCATTCTACCAGGTGGGTACTGTGGAGTTTGTGTTGGGAGGGTGTGAGGGGAGGTGCTGGTGACTATAGTCAGTGCTGCAAGTCCCCCTTCCCACCCAGCCAGCCAGATATCCCACCATGGAACGTGTTTGCATTGCAGGGAGTGTAAGTTGTCTCTCAGGATGTCAGTCAGTGGTGTCCTGCTGTTTGTTGGTGCACAGTTGGCAGCAGGGCCTTGTGCTCCCCACAGCAGTAGCCAGTGTCAGCCATCTTGTGAGTCCTTCTCCACTCCCTGTGATGTGAGCATGGTTCAGGAGTGGTGTTGATGGGCCAGTTGTGAGGCTGAGCAATGTCTGTGACTACGACTCCCATCATGCTATTGCCTCCACCCCCTTCCCAGCATGCCCATGCTTCCTTCCTTTGACTCTGCTTCCCTGTGGGGTGGGCTGGCTGTGCTGACAGGATGGCTGGGAGTGTTGTCCTGGCAGTTGTTTGGCTAAGAGTCCCAAGAGTGTCCCTGTGCTTCACACAACATAACCCAGGGTGGTGGTGCTTTGTGGGATCTTGTGTTAGGATGGAGGGCATTGCATTCTACCAGGTGGGTACTGTGGAGTTTGTGTTGGGGGTGTGAGGGGAGGTGCTGGTGACTATAGTCAGTGCTGCAAGTCCCCCTTCCCACCTAGCCAGCCAGATATCCCACCATGGAACGTGCTTGCATTGCAGGGAGTGTAAGTTGTCTCTCAGGATGTCAGTCAGTGGTGTCCTGCTGTTTGTTGGTGCACAGTTGGCAGCAGGGCCTTGTGCTCCCCACAGCAGTAGCCAGTGTCAGCCATCTTGTGAGTCCTTCTCCACTCCCTGTGATGTGAGCATGGTTCAGGGTGGTGTTGATGGGCCAGTTGTGAGGCTGAGCAATGTCTGTGACTACGACTCCCATCATGCTATTGCCTCCACCCCCCTTCCCAGCATGCCCATGCTTCCTTCCTTTTGACTCTGCTTCCCTGTGGGGTGGGCTGGCTGTGCTGACAGGATGGCTGGGAGTGTTGTCCTGGCAGTTGTTTGGCTAAGAGTCCCAAGAGTGTCCCTGTGCTTCACACAACATAACCCAGGGTGGTGGTGCTTTGTGGGATCTTGTGTTAGGATGGAGGGCATTGCATTCTACCAGGTGGGTACTGTGGAGTTTGTGTTGGGGGGTGTGAGGGGAGGTGCTGGTGACTATAGTCAGTGCTGCAAGTCCCCCTTCCCACCTAGCCAGCCAGATATCCCACCATGGAACGTGCTTGCATTGCAGGGAGTGTAAGTTGTCTCTCAGGATGTCAGTCAGTGGTGTCCTGCTGTTTGTTGGTGCACAGTTGGCAGCAGGGCCTTGTGCTCCCCACAGCAGTAGCCAGTGTCAGCCATCTTGTGAGTCCTTCTCCACTCCCTGTGATGTGAGCATGGTTCAGGAGTGGTGTTGATGGAGCCAGTTGTGAGGCTGAGCAATGTCTGTGACTACGACTCCCATCATGCTATTGCCTCCACCCCCTTCCCAGCATGCCCATGCTTCCTTCCTTTTGACTCTGCTTCCCTGTGGGAGTGGGCTGGCTGTGCTGACAGGATGGCTGGGAGTGTTGTCCTGGCAGTTGTTTGGCTAAGAGTCCCAAGAGTGTCCATGTGCTTCACACAACATAACCCTGGGTGGTGGTGCTTTGTGGGATCTTGTGTTAGGATGGAGGGCATTGCATTCTACCAGGTGGGTACTGTGGAGTTTGTGTTGGGAGGGGTGTGAGGGGAGGTGCTGGTGACTATAGTCAGTGCTGCAAGTCCCCCTTCCCACCCAGCCAGCCAGATATCCCACCATGGAACGTGCTTGCATTGCAGGGAGTGTAAGTTGTCTCTCAGGATGTCAGTCAGTGGTGTCCTGCTGTTTGTTGGTGCACAGTTGGCAGCAGGGCCTTGTGCTCCCCACAGCAGTAGCCAGTGTCAGCCATCTTGTGAGTCCTTCTCCACTCCCTGTGATGTGAGCATGGTTCAGGGTGGTGTTGATGGGCCAGTTGTGAGGCTGAGCAATGTCTGTGACTACGACTCCCATCATGCTATTGCCTCCACCCCCTTCCCAGCATGCCCATGCTTCCTTCCTTTGACCCTGCTTCCCTGTGGGGTGGGCTGGCTGTGCTGACAGGATGGCTGGGAGTGTTGTCCTGGCAGTTGTTTGGCTAAGAGTCCCAAGAGTGTCCCTGTGCTTCACACAACATAACCCAGGGTGGTGGTGCTTTGTGGGATCTTGTGTTAGGATGGAGGGCATTGCATTCTACCAGGTGGGTACTGTGGAGTTTGTGTTGGGGGGTGTGAGGGAGGTGCTGGTGACTATAGTCAGTGCTGCAAGTCCCCTTCCCACTCAGCCAGCCAGATATCCCACCATGGAACGTGCTTGCATTGCAGGGAGTGTAAGTTGTCTCTCAGGATGTCAGTCAGTGGTGTCCTGCTGTTTGTTGGTGCACAGTTGGCAGCAGGGCCTTGTGCTCCCCACAGCAGTAGCCAGTGTCAGCCATCTTGTGAGTCCTTCTCCACTCTCTGTGATGTGCGCATGGTTCATGGTGGTGTTGATGGGACAGTTTTGGGGCGGGCAATATGTGTGACTGCGACTCCCATGATGCTATTGGCTACACTGACTTGGCCAGCATACACAGAATTCCTTCCTTTGAGTGGTCTTCACTGTGTGTTGGTGTTGTTGTGGTGGCTACATGTGTGGATGTGTTTGTTAGTTCTATTTGTGCCACTGCCTAGCTGTAGTTGTGGTTGTGTTTGTACATGTGTTGGCACAGTTGGATGTGACTTTTTGATGGCATGTGTTGTGTTTCTCTGACTGACATACACATTTTGGGATGATTCTGTTCTGGTTGCTGTGTGATTGCTATGAGTGCATGGTTTGACTCTCCCCTTGACAGTGATGTGTGTGTGTTTTGTGGCAGTATATTGTGTACATTTGTTGTGTACTCACCAGGCTCTGGGATGTCCTCTAGTCCATATATGCTCACTGGCGGTAGGATGGCCCGCACCTTCTCCTCCCAGGGCCTGAGGTATATTGGCTTGGCAGGAGGGCCACTGCCGGTGTGTTGGCTGTTGATGTAGTCTTGCTTCAGCAGTTTCCGTACCCTCCTGTGCACGTCATACCACCTGTTCTGGATGTCGGTCTTTGTGCGCCGACATGGTGATTGGGCGTTCACCCTGTTGATGATCCTCTCCCACATCTTGGTTTTCTGCGACATGGGGTCTGTTGGACCAATGTGCCAAACAGCTGTGGCTCTACCCTGAGGATCTCGTCTACCAGGACTTCCAATTCACAATCTAGGAACTTGTGATTCTTCTTGGGGGCATGGTAATGGGTGGTGATGGTGAGTGATGTGTGTGTTGGTGTGCAGGTGAGGGTGTGTGAGTGTGTGTTTTGCTGGGTGTATGTGAGGTAGGTATTTGTTGGTGTGCTGCTGGTGTGTGGCTTGTGTGAGGGATGAGCTGTGGGTGTGTGGTTGCTTTCTCTTGGGTGCTGGCAGTGGAATGGCATTTGCAAAGGCTCATGGTAGTGATTTGTGTCCTTTATATAGGTGGAGTTGTGGGTGTGTCTTTGTTCTCTGTCCCCACCCCCAGTATTTATTGGCTTGGTAATTGCTTGTTTGGCCTGTTTTTGGGTGATTTTTCCTTTGTGTTGTTTGCGTATGTTGGAAACGTTCTTGTGACCGAGTCGGACCCTGCATTGGTCTCGTACGGTGTTTTCCGTTTCGTTCACGCTGTGTTTGTGCAGTTTTCTATGCTGCGTACGCTGGTCGGTCGCGGTGTTTTGTGTTGCTTCGGCTCGGTTTTGTATGCGTGTCGGTCGTGCGGCTTGTCCTCCGTCCGACTCGGTCGTGATTTCGCGCCTTGCATCGTACTTTGCGGTTTGGAGTTGGCGTGTACGTTTCGGTCGTATTTGTTCCGGGTGCGTGTCGGTCGGTTGGATTCGCGTGTTTTTCCGGCCGGATTGCTATTTTCCGTGCGGCTCGGTCGGTCGACTTGGTTTCGTTACGTGTCGGTCGGATTTTTCGCGCCTTGCATCGTACTTGGTGTGTCGGGCGCCACGGGTACGTGTCGGTCGGTATTTTTTCCGGATCCGAGTCGGTCGGTGCTTTTTCCGGCCCGAATCGGAATCGACCCCTTGGTAGTCTTTAGAGTCCTGCTACAACTAACTCCCGTACTCAAGAAACTACTACATAATGAGCTAAGGAATTCACTAGGAAATATTGAAAATGTAATTATTTGGGAAAACTTTCAATTCAAAGAGTCAATCCAAAATATGCGCCAAGCATCAGATATGCTGTATGGCTATATACTAAAGGACATAAGAGTGGGAGTCCTCACAAAAGAGGGAAAGACAGTATTATGAACCCATCTCATCAAAAATAATGTTTAAGCTGCTGAAGTAATTTATAATTTTGTTAAGGAAGAGAACTCTTGAGGAGTGTAGTAAATTCAATGAACACTTATTGCAGCAGGACAAAGAAGAGATCATCAAAATTAGAGCAAATGATAAAATGTAACATCAAGGAGTTACAGTGCTACTAACAGAAAAACTGCAATCAAAATTGGATAGTTTAGAAAAGTCTGTGTCGACAACTGCAGGATTAGAAAAACAGTTACGTATCTGTGAAAATGGTAGTGTAATCTTACGTCGTAATTTAAATGGTGAAGAAGGGCTAGTAAATGGCACAATGGGTAAAGTTATGAAATGTATTAATTATCCACACAGAAATGATGTGGAATACTTAGCCATAATATTTGATGATATTGCTGAAGTTAAGCAGATTGGTAGATGCTTTGTATGTTTCCTACTTCTGAAGGACTTGTATGTCCAACGAAAGTAGTTCTCAGTGTCTTTAGTGTATGGAGTAACTATTCAGAAATCACAAGGTTTAAGTGTAGATATAGGTCTTATTAATATTGGTAGTAGCGTATTCAAAGTAGGAATGTCATATGTTGCTTTGTCGCAAATTAGAACATTGTCTGGTTTATTTCTAATTAATTTTGATGAGAAGAATGTAAGTGCTGATGTGAGCTGTGTAAGGGAGTATAATTGGTTAAGAGCTCAATATGGTCCTCAATTAGGCCAGTATCCTGTGCTTCAAAAGCGATGTGTCCAAAGCGGAAAATATCAAAGTAGTATATCAGAGTTGAACAGAAAGATGAACAAAAAGAAAAACAACAAGGAGGAAAGAAAAGAAAACTACAGCACAATGAGGAAATAGGAGGGTATCATTTTGATTATTAATCTGTAATGAACTGTTATGCTAATGTAGAGTTGAATGCAGTAGACCATTTGCCTCGGTTTACAAATTCTATTAAAGAAAAGGTAGATAAAAGAATTTCTTCACAACTGTGTAGTTTACTTGAAGAATTAAGAAGTGACAGAAGTATTATACATTTTGCTACTTGAATAAGAAAACTAACCGATGACTGTACTGGATCAGTAGTGTTCTCTTAAAATCTTCAGCAGGATGCTCAAGAATTTCTAATGGTTTAACTTATAAATAGACCCATAACTGTAAAGTTTGTGATTTTAAGTCTAGCACTGGAATCAATTCAGAATGATTCCTCTAATTGACATTACCAGATTGTAAAGCTGTTCCCTTTGAAAATTTAACAACAGATGCCCATCCAGATATGACCTGTCCAAACTGCAGATCAGAACTTAGGTCAAAGTTGTTTCTACAAAGGTATGGAAAATATGTCATAGTCATGCTAAACGATGCAGAGTGGATGGTACTAAATTAGGAACTGAAATTACAAACTTTAAAGCTGCATACATTTCCATCCCAAAAAGAACTTTCACAACTATAGCAATCATATTTCATGAAGGAGTTAATATACCTCTGGACACTACACAATATATTTAAGATGTCAAACAGGATGGACAGAGTGCAATGACATACAAGTGTCATTCAAATCAAGACTACCTAAAAAGTTACCAAACTCATAACTGCTATTTTTTTTAGAACCGAAGTTCTAAGGAGAATTTAGGATAAGAAATTGTGGTATTGTGTTGACATATATATCGATTATTTGTTTCTGAGACATTATTTGTCCTATTAGGGGTATTGTCTACAGCAAGCTGTTAGAAATGAAAGACCCTTTTTAACTGCTGGAAAGGAATTCATAAAATATTTGAGGACTACATTGTGTTACTACAGATAAAAAGTAAATGGAGGTACTATATTACCAGTAGCCTTAAGTTGCATGTGAAAAGTCTCTTCACCATTAAAAAAATGTCCTCTTTTATTTCTGCTACAGCAACTTCTACATGGTATTATGTGTTATGTTTTTCGTCCATGGACTAAGAACATTTTAGACATCATTTGGCCTAACAGGGATGATGTTTACAAAAGGATATCCAAAAATGAAGACTGCTTCTTAATTGTTAGACATTTTGTACCAGATATAAAAATATCAGGTTTTTTTTTACATATAGTTGCTTTCATTAAAGTAGTAACTTATCAGCAAGCAAGTATTAAAAAATGTGTAGTGAGTGAAGTGCACAGTATGATATATTTGAAATGATGTACTGTGCACATTTGATTTTTTCTTACAATCCATTGATTGTTAATTCACACTGTTTGATGATGATGCTTCATACAGAGCACTGTTGAAAGTGAAGAAGTATGAAAGCTGAAAACAGTTCAAAACAGTTAAACATTTGTCTATGTTGAATTAACCCGTTCGCTGCTTCTGTCGGCCAACGGCCGTCGCGAGCACTACCTTCGTAGTGCTGCGTACGTCCGTTGGCCGATGCGGCCCCACCCACTCTTCAAAGCCGCCGCACCGCGGCAGAATTTCTGCCGTGGTAAAGGGGTTAAAGTTTTGGTGAAAAAACATTGTATGTTGTTTTGTTGCCAAATGATCAAAGTGAAATTCTAATACATTTTTGTCTGTTTATATTATTTCACAGTTGTTGGAAGTCGATATATAATAAGTGTGTCAAATCACTAATCTTGTGATAGATCAAGTCACTACTCATATACACATCCCATTTCCCAGGTACTACAGTTCCACTCATACAATCATCCAGTAACTACTGAGGCAGTCATCCAATCACTCAGGTACTGTACTTGCATTCATCCAATCTCCCAGCCACTACTCAGGCACGCATCCAATCACCCAGGCAGTGTGTATAGAATAATGTGTTTACTCAGTCACTACTAATACAGTTACAGAATCATCTAGGCACTATACTTACAATCTTTCATTCATGCAGGCACTCCACTTGCACTCATTCATTCATTCACCAAGGCAGTGCACTTGCAGTCAACCAGTCACTCAGGCACTACTCATGTACTAATCCATTCACTCAGGTACTACCATGCCTTCATCCATTCACTCAGGCACTACTCATGCAGTCACCCATTCACTCAGATACCACTCATCCATTAACTCATGGACTGCCCATACACTCATCCATTCATTTAGGCACTACTCATGCACTAATCCATTCACTCAGGCACTACCCATGCATTCATCTATTCACTCCAGCGCTACACATGCACTTATCCAATGACCCAGGCAGTATCATTGCGCTCATCCATTCACTCAGGCACTCCCCATGCACTCATCCACACCCCATGCACTCATCCACCGACCCAGCCATACCTCATGCACTCATCCAATCACACAGCCACTACCCATACACTCATCTATTCACTCAGGCACTACTCATGCACAGATCCATTCACTCAGGCACTATCCATGCACTTATTAATGACCCAGGCAGTACCCTTGCACTCATCCATTCAATGATACACTAGTGATGCACTCATCCAATCACCAAGGCACTACTCATGCAGTGATCCATTCACTCAGGCACTACCCATGCACTCATCCATTCACTCAGGCACCACTCATGCACGTATCCAAAAACTCAGGCAGTCCAGTTGCACTCATCCACTCACTCAGGCACTACTCCAGCACTCATACATTAAGTCAGGCCCTACCCATATTCTCATCCATTCACTCAGACAGTATCCATGCACTTATCCAATCACCCAGGCAGTACCCTTGCACTCATCCATACACTCAGGCAGTACTTATGTACTCATCCATTAACTCATGCAGTATCCATGCACTTATCCAATCACCCAGGCAGTATCCTTGCACTCATCCACTCACTCAGGCAGTACTCATGCACTCATCCAATCCCTGAGGCACTACTCATGCCTTAATCCATTCATTGAGGCACTACCCATGCATTCATCCATTCACTCAGGCACTAATCATGCACTCATCCAATCACCCAGCCACTACCCATACAGTCATTCATTCACTCAAGCATTACTCATGCAGTGATCCATTCACCCAGGCACTACCCTTGAGCTTATCCAATGACCCAGGCAGTACCCTTGCACTCACCCATTCACTGATATACTACCAATGCACTAAATTAACCCCCCATGCACTACTCATGCACTAATCCATTCACTCAGGCACTAGCCATGCACTCATCCATTCACTCAGGCACTACTCATGCACTCATCCAATCACCCAGCCACTTCCCATGCAGTCATCCATTCACTCAGGCACTACTCATGCAGTGATCCATTCACTCAGGCACTACCCAAGCACTTTTCCAATGATCCAGGCAGTACCCTTGCAATCATCCATTCACTGATGCACACATCCAATCACACAGCCACTACCCATACACTCATCTATTCACTCAGGCACTACTCATGGACAGATCCATTCACTCAGGCACTATCCATGCACTTATTAATGACCCAGGCAGTACCCTTGCACGCATCCATTCAATGATACACTTATGATGCACTCATCCAATCACCAAGGCAATACTCATGCAGTGATCCATTCACTCAGGCACTACCCATGCACTCATCCATTCACTGAGGCACTACTCATGCACGTATCCAAAAACTCAGGCAGTCCAGTTGCGTTCATCCACTCACTCAGGCACTACTCCAGCACTCATACATTAACTCAGGCACTACCCATAATCTCATCCATTCACTCAGGCCGTATCCATGCACTTATCCAATCACCCAGGCAGTGCCCTTGCACTCATCCATTCACTCAGGCAGTACTTATGTACTCATCCATTCAATCAGGCACTACTCGTGCACTAATACATTCACTCAGGCACTACCCATAATCTCATCCATTCACTCATGCAGTATCCATGCACTTATCCAATCACCCAGGCAGTATCATTGCACTCATCCATTCACTCAGGCAGTACTCATGCACTCATCCAATCCCTGAGGCACTACTCATGCCTTAATCCATTCATTGAGGCACTACCCATGCATTCATCCATTCACTCAGGCACTACTCATGCATTCATGCACTCATCCAATCACCCAGCCACTACCCATACAGTCATTCATTCACTCAGGCACTACTCATGCAGTGATCCATTTACCCAGGCACTACCCTTGAGCTTATCCAATGACCCAGGCAGTACCCTTGAACTCACCCATTCACTGATACACTACCCATGCACTAATTTAACCCCCCATGCACTACTCATGCACTAATCCATTCACTCAGGCACGAGCCATGCGCTCATCCATTCACTCAGGCACTACCCATAATCTCATCCATTCACTCAGGCAGTATCCATGCACTTATCCAATCACCCAGGCAGTACCCTTGCACTCATCCATTCACTCAGGCAGTACTTATGTACTCATCCATTCATTCAGGCACTACTCATGCACTAATACATTCACTTAGGCACTACCCATAATCTCATCCATTCACTCATGCAGTATACATGCACTTATCCAATCACCCAGGCAGTATCCTTGCACTCATCCATTCACTCAGGCAGTACTCATTCACTCATCCAATCCCTGAGGCACTACTCATGCCTTAATCCATTCATTAAGGCACTACCCATGCATTCATCCATTCACTCAGGCACTACTCATGCACTCATCCAATCACCCAGCCACTACCCATACAGTCATTCATTCACTCAGGCACTACTCATGCAGTGATCCATTCACCCAGGTACTACACTTGAGCTTATCCAATGACCCAGGCAGTACCCTTGAACTCACCCATTCACTGATACACTACCCATGCACTAATTTAACCCCCCATGCACTACTCATGCACAAATCCATTCACTCAGGCACTACTCATGCACTCATCCAATCACCCAGCCACTTCCCATGCAGTCATCCATTCACTCAGGCACTACCCAAGCACTTTTCCAATGATCCAAGCAGTACCCTTGCAATCATCCATTCACTGATGCACTCATCCAATCACCCAGGCACTACTCATGCACTAATCCATTCACTCAGGCACTACCCATTTACTCACCCATTCACTCACTTATTCACTGAGACACTACTCATGCACTCATCCAATCACCCAGCAACTACCCATACATTCAACCATTCACTCAGGCACTGCTTGTGCAGTGATTAATTCACTCAGGCACTACCCACAAACTTACTCAATAACCCAGGCCGTACTGTTGCACTAATCCACTCACTCAGGCACTTCTCATGCACTCATCCTTTCACTCAGTCACTACCCATAATCTCATCCTTTCACTCAGGCAGTATCCATGCACTTATCCAATCAGCCAGACACTATCCTTGCACTCATCCATTCACTCAGGCAGTACTCATATACTCATTCATTCACTCAGCCAAAATCCTTGCCCGAATCTATTCACTCAGATACTACTCATGTACTCATCCATTCTCTCAGGCACTACTCATGCACTAATTAATTCACTCAGGCACTACCCATGAATTAATCCATTCACTCAGGTACTACCCATACACTTACCCAAGGACCCAGGCACTATCCTTGCACTCATCAATTCACTCAGGCACTACTCATGCACTCATCCAATCACCCAGCCACTACCTATACAATCATGCATTCACTCGGGCACTACTTATGCACTCATCCATTTGCTCAGGCACTACTCATGCACTAATCCATTTACTCAGGCACTACCCATGCACTTATGAAATGGCCCAGGCACTATCCTTGCACTCATCCACTCACCCAGGCACTACACACTCAATAATCCAATCACCCAGGCTCTACCCATGCACTCACCCAACAATCCAGCCACTACTCATGTACTCATCCAATCACCCAGCCACTACCCATGCACTGATCCAATCACCCAGGCACTACTCATGCACTAATCCATTTACTAAGGCACTACCCATGCACTCATCCATTCACTCAGTCACTACTCATGCACTCATTCAATCACCTAGCCACAACCCATGCACTCATCCGATTACCCAGATGCTACCAATGCACTCATCCATTCACTCAGGCACTACCCGTGTACTCATCCAGTCACCCAGACACTACTCATGCACTCATCCAATCACCTAGGCACTACTCTTGCACTCATCCATTCACTGATACACTACTCATACATTCATCCAATCCCCAGGCACTACTTCAGACTAATCCATTCACTCAGATACTACCTATGCACTCATCTATTCACTCAGCACTACCCATGCACTCATTCCATTATCCATGTACCACTCTTGCATTCAGACTTTCTTCAATAAGCCACTCATCCAGTCATTCACTATTACAAACATTATAGACATACTTATACACTCATTCGTTCATTCAGTTTTTATTATAACTGTAAAAATGCTTTTTTTTTGTTTTTTTGTTACTTTTCAAAGTATTGTTTTTTCTTTTTTGAAGCAAAAAGTAACTGAAACTGGCAGTGAAAAAACCTGAAGAAGCTTTAAAAAACATGAGAATATTGCAAGAACCCAAAGACAAAATCAATATAACCTTCAAGCTCCTCACCCACGCACACAAAGCACTCCACAACTCCGGACCAGCCTACCTCAACAGACGACTCAGCTTCTACACCCCCACCCGCCAGCTCCGCTCGACCAGCCTCGCCCTCACCACAGTCCCCTGCATCCGGAAAACGACTGCAGGCAGCAGATCCTTCTCCCACCTCGCCGCCAAGACCTGGAACACCCTCCCCACCAACCTCCGACAGACCCAAGACCTACTGGCCTTCAGAAGACTCCTCAAGACCTGGCTCTTCGATCAGTAGCAGCACCACCCCCTCTTCCCCAGCGCCTTGAGACCCTCGCGGGTATGTAGTGCGCTTTATAAGTGACATGATTGATTGATTGATTGAATATTTGTGAGTCTTGCAACTGTTGCGGAAAGCTGTTATGCTCTACTCACCAGCATTAACCACAGCTCCACAGTCCATACAATAAGTTGCCATCTGGCTACATTCCAGTGCGATATCTTGAGACTGTTGTTGAACTTCAGAATGCACTCTTTGTCCAGGTTTTGATGCACTTGCTAAAGATTTAGATGGTCGTTCGGCCTCTCGTTGTCTCTTCACAGCTTTCAAATGGTTGTTGTGGAAAGTTTTCAGATGGTAGAGCATTTAAGTTGTTCCACAAGAGTATTTTTTATTTGTACCTCTCGACAACTTCTTATCCCAAATTGTGCATTACACCATTTTTGCAACAGTTTTCGATTCTCCTGAAGGAATGGTGAAGAACTCCCAAGCAATACTGTTTTTTTTCTATGGGGGCCCCTCATCTTCAGAGTCTTCAGAATGTACTTCCTGGACTTTCTGTTGTTGCTGGTCTTCCACCTGTTGTCATTCCGTTGTCTGAGTTGCCATTTGTTTAATAAAGTTGTCAAAATTACACCAGAAAATTGCAGGCACCATCTCTCACTGAAGTGCTCTCAAAGAATTAACCGGAAAGTGGATGGGTGTGTTCTTCCCAATGTTGTAGTTGAAAAGTGTACTGTCCAATCATATTTTATTGTTTCTGTCGTCGCATTGAACATGCAAAGCACCAAGTAAAAGGGTTTTAATTGAAAAATTCTTATAAAAGCTAGATTTAAAGAGTATATTAATAAACAACTTGTGTCAAATATTAATTAAAATATGTGTAGAGTATGTCTTTCCAAGTTTAAATAATCACATGCACTTCACGACTACCGATAGCGCTGCGGTCTACAGATTCACAGCGAATATATAAAACAGCACTTTAAAGTGGTTTTTCCATTAAAGTATCACACAAACTCAAATATAAACTCTACAGTAATAAACAACTAGTGTCTGATATTAAGTAAAATCTGTCCCTATATATGTTTAAGACTTTTTCTAAAATATGTGACTTTTGTGACGTCACTGCGATTTTCATGACGTCATCGCGGATATTAAAAATTAAAGGAAAATAAACACTTATTACTCCACTAAAGTACAAGATACAAGGTTATAAAAATACATGGTAAAGACCCATCATAGATAGAAAACATAAACTAAAAGCTTAAAAATACTATAAAAAACTCATAAGTAACAGGGATGTTGTAGTTAGGGAATAGAATTTAAAACATCTTAGAAATTAACAGACAAAATCAAACGTTACAGGGATGTTATAGATAGGAACTACTACTTAAAAAATATTTGCTAAAAAACAAAGATTAAAGGGATGTTATAATTGGAAAATAGTATTTAAAAAATCTTTGACATTCACTGAAAAAACAAAGGTAACAGGGATGTTATAGTTAGGAATTAGCATTTAAAAAACTTTAGAAATTCACTGAAAAAAACAAAGGTTAAAGGGATGTTATAGATAGGAAATGAATGAAAAAAACCTCCGAAATTCATTGAAAAAACCAAAGGTTAGAGAGACGTTATAGTTAGGCTCATATTTCACTCGTACAAAACCAGAAAAATTCAGCACTTATCGTTAGCTCAGCTAACTATAATTCACACCCCCACAATGCCCTGCTTATGACCTCACATATTACATCACTCACGACATGGTCAGTGACATCACTGATGACATCACTGATGACATCTCAAATGACATCACTGAAGACATCACTGATGACATGATCCACAAAATCACTAACGTACCCACTCACACCCCCATAGAATCTTTTATACACCGACTCCCACACAATCATTCACAAACCCATTCACAGACCCATACCAGTACTTACCCAGCTACTCACAAATTCATAGATCTACACACACATCCACTCACTCACCCATACAGATATTCATACACCCACTCACTCACTAATACAGCCACTGACGTATCCACTCATACATCCATACAGCCACTTCCACTCACTCACCCATACAGCTATTCATACACCCACTCACTCACTAATACAGCCACTGACATAGCCACTCATACATCTAAACAGTCACTCACACCCCCAGTCTGTCACCCATAGAACTACTCACACACCTACTCTCTCCCATACAGTCAATCACACAGCCACTTACTCACCCATAGAGTTACATACACAGTCCCACTTACCTACTCATACAGGTACTAACATGTACTCACTCAGCTATACAGTCACCAACACAAGCCCACATTCACCCATAAAGGTACTCTCACATTCACTCACTCCCTTATACAGTCACTCACATACCCCATCACTCACCTATACTGCCTTTGACAGACTCAGTTACTCACCCATATACCAATGACACATCCACTCACCCAACACAGCCATTAATCCATGCAGCCACTGACTTAACCATTCACTCATCCATACAGGCACTCATACACTCACTGACTTACCAATATACCTTGGTATATATATTCAACACTCATAAACCTTTTAAAAACACCCATAGTCACTCGATGATGTCATCAGTGATGTAATTTTAGATGTCATCAGTGATGTCACTAACCATGTCATCAGTGATGTAATATGTGAGGTCATAAGCAGTACATTATGGGGGAGCGAGCTATATTTAGCTGAACTAACAATAAGTGCTGAATTTCTTTGGTCTGTCCCTGGGGCTTTAAAAAGCCTGAGGAGGCGGGGACTAGTGCGCCCCCTCCTATGTCTCCACAATGCCCCCGGGACCTGGCCCACTCGGGGACTAATTACTAATGAAGCACGGAGACTGTGCTTCATTTGTTTTGCAATTTTTGGCAGGAGCCACGGATCGAGCGCGACTCCCCCCAAAATGTTTTTAAAAAAATCTTTTTTGATATTGGGGGGTCTCTGTGGGACCCCCCCAGGAGGCCTGCCTAGGTGGTCAGGGTGTTTCTACCCTGCTCCTTTTTCTTTTTATTATGTTTTATCTGAGACTCGGTTCAAACGAGACACAAGATGGCTGCCAATACTTTCTGGTTTGAAGTGTTGGCAGCCAATCAGATCTCAGCACAAGATTTTCTATAGGAAAAGCATTTTTTGATTTGCCAATATCTTTGGTGCCAGTTGACGAATCTTTGCGGAATTTTCAAAAACTAATGGGGCGCTCAGGTCAGCTCCTATCTTGAAAGTTTCGGGGTGATTCGTCAAGCGGTGGCCGAGAAAAAAGGGGGGTCCCAAAACGCGTTTTCTCCATGTTAATTTCCATAGGAAATTTTGGAGAAGGCTACAGCCCGAACTGCTGAACGGAATTACTCCAAATTTGGCAAAAAGGTAGCTCTTGGTTCAGAAAACGCTCTTTTTTTTAGATGGTGTAAATCTGTTCAGTAGTTTCTGAGAAATTAAAAAATAAACAAATATCAATATCTGGTGACCGCGGTGGATCCGCAACCCTCCCGAGCACGAGCTTGATTCTGATTGGCTGCCAACACTCCAAACCAAAAAGTGTTGGCAGCCATCTTGTCGGTTGAACCGAGTCACAAGAAAAAAGGTTAAAAATGAAGAAAAGGGGGCAGGGTAGAAACACCCTGACCCCCTAGGCCTGCTCAGGGGCTTGGTAAAAAAAAGCTTTTTTTAAAAAATGTTGGCAGGATTCGCGTAGGATCCGTGAATCCTGCAGAATTGTTTTCTTAAAAACGAAGTGCGGGCTCCCGTGCTTCATTTTAATAACCCCCCGGGTGGGTCAGGTCCCAGGGGCAATGAGGAAAATATATGCAGGGGCCCACGGGTGCCCCCGCAGCCCCGGGGACCGCCACCTGCCCAGGGCTTTTTAAAAGAAAATGCGTGGGAGGGCTCCTGTCCCCGTACGCTGACCATCACCCCCACGGGGCTTTAATTAATTAATTGGGGGGCCTCGCAGGCCCCCCCAAGCCCCGGGGACCGCCACCTCCCCCCGGGGACCACCACCTCCCTCATGTTGTGGCCTCGTCGATACGTGATATTGGGTCTGTCACTGACTGAACTTCCTATGACATTGTCGCTGGTAAGGATATTCCAGCTCTTAGCTAGAATCTTTTGATCTCCCTAGAATTCTTACTATGTGTGAGGATGATCCTAGTGTTGTCTTCACTGTCCTCATCACGGGTTCTATCAGTTTCAAGCAAGGTTTCGCTTCTTTTGATGTGATTGGCTCTGTCCTTGGCCATCTTTAGGACTCATAGGGGGTAACCCCTTTCCCTGAATCTACCAATCATGGTGGCTTCTCCCAAGAAGTATGCCTCATTGAAGTTGAAGTTGCGTTTGCCTCTCAACAGTTCCACAAAGGGAATTCTCCATTTGAGATTTTCAGGATGACTGCTCAAGGCATGAAGGATACTGTTGACTGCAGTCTCCTTCCTGTAAAGTTTTGTGTGAATGGTGTTCTGTTTGATTTCAATCCTCACATCTAGATAGTCTACAGTTGTATCACTTATGGTGCTGGTGAGGTTAATATTGCGATTGTTGGTGCTGAATTTCAAAATAAACCTCACAGCCTCTTCTTCAGTGACCTTCCAGATGATGAACAGGTAGTCGATGTACCTGAGCCAAAGCACAACCTCTTCAGTCCCGGGAAGTCTCTCATTCTCCTTAAAGATCTCTTCCTCCCAGTGCCCAAGAAACAGATTCGCGAAACTGGGCGTGAAGCAAGAGCCCCTGGCAGTCCCAATGATTTGTTTGTATAAAGTACTGTCAAAATTAAAGATATTGTTCTCAAGACAGTACTTTATCATTTCTAGGATCATGTTGGTGTGATCCCTGAATCTGACATGTTGTGATTGCAGAAAGTGTTGGCATGCTTCTATCCCTTGGGAGTGATTAGTGATGGAATAAAGGGAATTTACATCAAGCGTGATGAGGAGGAAACCCTCCTCCCATTGGGTGCCCTCACATTTGCCCAGGAAATCTTTGGTGTCGGCAGAGGTAGGGTTCAAAAACTACAGCTAGGCACTTTGCCAAAAAAGGGTCATTTTTCACTGCGAAATTGAGGTGTGACCACGTTGCGTTTTGCGTCGTTTCCTGTCGCAGGCACTAGGCCGACCCACACAAGTGAGGTACCATTTTTCTCGTAAGACTTTGGGGAACGCGGGGTGGGTGGAAATTTGTGGATCCACGCAGATTCCAGAACTTTCCACCACAGAAATGTGGGGAAAATGTGGTTTTTGGACAATTTTTTATGTTTGCAAGGGATTCTGGGTAACAGAACCTGGTGGGAGGCAGTCAAGTCACCCCATCCTGGATTCCCCTGGTTGTCTAGTTTTCAAAAATGTATAGGTTTGCTAGGTTTCCCTAGGTGCCGGCAGAGGTAGGGTTAAAAAACTACAGCTAGGCACTTTGCAAAAAAAGGGTCATTTTTCACTGCAAAATTGAGGTGTGACCACGTTGCGTTTTGCGCCGTTTCCTGTCGCGGGCACTAGGCCGACCCACACAAGTGAGGTACCATTTTTCTCAGAAGACTTTGGGGAACGCGGGGTGGGTGGAAATTTGTGGATCCACGCAGATTCCAGAACTTTCCACCACAGAAATGTGGGGAAAATGTGTTTTTTTTGACAATTTTTTATGTTTGCAAGGGATTCTGGGTAACAGAACCTGGTGGGAGGCAGTCAAGTCACCCCATCCTGGATTCCCCTGGGTGTCTAGTTTTCAAAAATGTATAGGTTTGCTAGGTTTCCCTAGGTGCCGGCAGAGGTAAGGTTCAAAAACTACAGCTAGGCACTTTGCCAAAAAGGGTCATTTTTCACTGCGAAATTGAGGTGTGACCACGTTGCGTTTTGCACCGTTTCCTGTCGCAGGCACTAGGCCGACCCACACAAGTGAGGTACCATTTTTCTCGTAAGACTTTGGGGAACGTGGGTGGGTGGAAATTTGTGGATCCACGCAGATTCCAGAACTTTCCACCACAGAAATGTGGGGAAAATGTGGTTTTTTGACAATTTTTATGTTTGCAAGGGATTCTGCGTAACAGAACCTGGTGGGAGGCAGTCCAGTCACCCCATCCTGGATTCCCCTGGGTGTCTAGTTTCCAAAAATGTATAGGTTTGCTAGGTTTCCCTAGGTGCCGGCAGAGCTAGGGTTAAAAACTACAGCTAGGCACTTTGCCAAAAAGGGTCATTTTTCATTGCGAAATTGAGGTGTGACCACGTTGCGTTTTGCGCCGTTTCCTGTCGCAGGAACAAGGCCGACCCACACAAGTGAGGTACCATTTTTCTCGTAAGACTTTGGGGAACGCGGGGTGGGGGGAAATTTGTGGATCCACGCAGATTCCAGAACTTTCCACCACAGAAATGTGGGGAAAATTTGTTTTCTTTGACAATTTTTTATGTTTGCAAGGGATTCTGGGTAACAGAACCTGGGGGGAGGCAGTCCAGTCACCCCATCCTGGATTCCCCTGGGTGTCTAGTTTTCAAAAATGTATAGGTTTGCTAGGTTTCCCTAGGTGCCGGCAGAGGTAGGGTTCAAAAACTACAGCTAGGCACTTTGCCAAAAAGGGTCATTTTTCACTGCGAAATTGAGGTGTGACCACGTTGCGTTTTGCGTCGTTTCCTGTCGCAGGCACTAGGCCGACCCACACAAGTGAGGTACCATTTTCTCGTAAGACTTTGGGGAACGCGGGGTGAGTGGAAATTTGTGGATCCACGCAGATTCCAGAACTTTCCACCACAGAAATGTGGGGAAAATGTGGTTTTTGGACAATTTTTTATGTTTGCAAGGGATTCTGGGTAACAGAACCTGGTGGGAGGCAGTCAAGTCACCCCATCCTGGATTCCCCTGGTTGTCTAGTTTTCAAAAATGTATAGGTTTGCTAGGTTTCCCTAGGTGCCGGCAGAGGTAGGGTTAAAAAACTACAGCTAGGCACTTTGCAAAAAAAGGGTCATTTTTCACTGCAAAATTGAGGTGTGACCACGTTGCGTTTTGCGCCGTTTCCTGTCGCGGGCACTAGGCCGACCCACACAAGTGAGGTACCATTTTTCTCAGAAGACTTTGGGGAACGCGGGGTGGGTGGAAATTTGTGGATCCACGCAGATTCCAGAACTTTCCACCACAGAAATGTGGGGAAAATGTGGTTTTTTGACAATTTTTTATGTTTGCAAGGGATTCTGGGTAACAGAACCTGGTGGGAGGCAGTCAAGTCACCCCATCCTGGATTCCCCTGGGTGTCTAGTTTTCAAAAATGTATAGGTTTGCTAGGTTTCCCTAGGTGCCGGCAGAGGTAAGGTTCAAAAACTACAGCTAGGCACTTTGCCAAAAAGGGTCATTTTTCACTGCGAAATTGAGGTGTGACCACGTTGCGTTTTGCACCGTTTCCTGTCGCAGGCACTAGGCCGACCCACACAAGTGAGGTACCATTTTTCTCGTAAGACTTTGGGGAACGCGGGGTGGGTGGAAATTTGTGGATCCACGCAGATTCCAGAACTTTCCACCACAGAAATGTGGGGAAAATGTGGTTTTTTTGACAATTTTTTATGTTTGCAAGGGATTCTGCGTAACAGAACCTGGTGGGAGGCAGTCCAGTCACCCCATCCTGGATTCCCCTGGGTGTCTAGTTTCCAAAAATGTATAGGTTTGCTAGGTTTCCCTAGGTGCCGGCAGAGCTAGGGTTAAAAAACTACAGCTAGGCACTTTGCCAAAAAAGGGTCATTTTTCATTGCGAAATTGAGGTGTGACCACGTTGCGTTTTGCGCCGTTTCCTGTCGCAGGAACAAGGCCGACCCACACAAGTGAGGTACCATTTTTCTCGTAAGACTTTGGGGAACGCGGGGTGGGGGGAAATTTGTGGATCCACGCAGATTCCAGAACTTTCCACCACAGAAATGTGGGGAAAATTTGTTTTCTTTGACAATTTGTTATGTTTGCAAGGGATTCTGGGTAACAGAACCTGGGGGGAGGCAGTCCAGTCACCCCATCCTGGATTCCCCTGGGTGTCTAGTTTTCAAAAATGTATAGGTTTGCTAGGTTTCCCTAGGTGCCGGCAGAGGTAGGGTTCAAAAACTACAGCTAGGCACTTTGCCAAAAAGGGTCATTTTTCACTGCGAAATTGAGGTGTGACCACGTTGCGTTTTGCGTCGTTTCCTGTCGCAGGCACTAGGCCGACCCACACAAGTGAGGTACCATTTTTCTCGTAAGACTTTGGGGAACGCGGGGTGAGTGGAAATTTGTGGATCCACGCAGATTCCAGAACTTTCCACCACAGAAATGTGGGGAAAATGTGGTTTTTGGACAATTTTTATGTTTGCAAGGGATTCTGGGTAACAGAACCTGGTGGGAGGCAGTCAAGTCACCCCATCCTGGATTCCCCTGGTTGTCTAGTTTTCAAAAATGTATAGGTTTGCTACGTTTCCCTAGGTGCCGGCAGAGGTAGGGTTAAAAAACTACAGCTAGGCACTTTGCAAAAAAGGGTCATTTTTCACTGCGAAATTGAGGTGTGAACACGTTGCGTTTTGCGCCGTTTCCTGTCGCGGGCACTAGGCCGACCCACACAAGTGAGGTACCATTTTTCTCAGAAGACTTTGGGGAACGCGGGGTGGGTGGACATTTGTGGATCCACGCAGATTCCAGAACTTTCCACCACAGAAATGTGGGGAAAATGTGGTTTTTTTGACAATTTTTTATGTTTGCAAGGGATTCTGCATAACAGAACCTGGTGGGAGGCAGTCCAGTCACCCCATCCTGGATTCCCCTGGGTGTCTAGTTTTCAAAAATGTATAGGTTTGCTAGGTTTCCCTAGGTGCCGGCAGAGCTAGGGTTAAAAAACTACAGCTAGGCACTTTGCCAAAAAAGGGTCATTTTTCATTGCGAAATTGAGGTGTGACCACGTTGCGTTTTGCGCCGTTTCCTGTCGCAGGAACAAGGCCGACCCACACAAGTGAGGTACCATTTTTCTTGTAAGACTTTGGGGAACGCGGGGTGGGGGGAAATTTGTGGATCCACGCAGATTCCAGAACTTTCCACCACAGAAATGTGGGGAAAATTTGTTTTCTTTGACAATTTTTTATGTTTGCAAGGGATTCTGGGTAACAGAACCTGGGGAGGCAGTCCAGTCACCCCATCCTGGATTCCCCTGGGTGTCTAGTTTTCAAAAATGTATAGGTTTGCTAGGTTTCCCTAGGTGCCGGCAGAGGTAGGGTTCAAAAACTACAGCTAGGCACTTTGCCAAAAAGGGTCTTTTTTCACTGCGAAATTGAGGTGTGACCACGTTGCGTTTTGCGTCGTTTCCTGTCGCAGGCACTAGGCCGACCCACACAAGTGAGGTACCATTTTTCTCGTAAGACTTTGGGGAACGCGGGGTGAGTGGAAATTTGTGGATCCACGCAGATTCCAGAACTTTCCACCACAGAAATGTGGGGAAAATGTGGTTTTTTGGACAATTTTTTATGTTTGCAAGGGATTCTGGGTAACAGAACCTGGTGGGAGGCAGTCAAGTCACCCCATCCTGGATTCCCCTGGTTGTCTAGTTTTCAAAAATGTATAGGTTTGCTACGTTTCCCTAGGTGCCGGCAGAGGTAGGGTTAAAAAACTACAGCTAGGCACTTTGCAAAAAAAGGGTCATTTTTCACTGCGAAATTGAGGTGTGAACACGTTGCGTTTTGCGCCGTTTCCTGTCGCGGGCACTAGGCCGACCCACACAAGTGAGGTACCATTTTTCTCAGAAGACTTTGGGGAACGCGGGGTGGGTGGAAATTTGTGGATCCACGCAGATTCCAGAACTTTCCACCACAGAAATGTGGGGAAAATGTGGTTTTTTTGACAATTTTTTATGTTTGCAAGGGATCTGGGTAACAGAACCTGGTGGGAGGCAGTCAAGTCACCCCATCCTGGATTCCCCTGGGTGTCTAGTTTTCAAAAATGTATAGGTTTGCTAGGTTTCCCTAGGTGCCGGCAGAGGTAGGGTTAAAAAACTACAGCTAGGCACTTTGCAAAAAAGGGTCATTTTTCACTGCGAAATTGAGGTGGGACCACGTTGCGTTTTGCGCCGTTTCCTGTCGCAGGCACTAGGCCGACCCACACAAGTGAGGTACCATTTTTCTCGTAAGACTTTGGGGAACGCGGGGTGGGGGAAATTTGTGGATCCACGCAGATTCCAGAACTTTCCACCACAGAAATGTGGGGAAAATGTGGTTTTTTGACAATTTTTTATGTTTGCAAGGGATTCTGGGTAACAGAACCTGGGGGAGGCAGTCCAGTCACCCCATCCTGGATTCCCCTGGGTGTCTAGGTTTCAAAAATGTATAGGTTTGCTAGGTTTCCCTAGGTGCCGGCAGAGCTAGGGTTCAAAAACTACAGCTAGGCACTTTGCCAAAAAAGGGTCATTTTTCACTGCGAAATTGAGGTGTGACCACGTTGCGTTTTGCGCCGTTTCCTGTCGCAGGCACTAGGCCGACCCACACAAGTGAGGTACCATTTTTCTCGTAAGACTTTGGGGAACGCGGGGTGGGTGGAAATTTGTGGATCCACGCAGATTCCAGAACTTTCCACCACAGAAATGTGGGGAAAATGTGTTTTTTGGACAATTTTTATGTTTGCAAGGGATTCTGGGTAACAGAACCTGGTGGGAGGCAGTCAAGTCACCCCATCCTGGATTCCCCTGGTTGTCTAGTTTTCAAAAATGTATAGGTTTGCTAGGTTTCCCTAGGTGCCGGCAGAGGTAGGGTTCAAAAACTACAGCTAGGCACTTTGCAAAAAAGGGTCATTTTTCACTGCGAAATTGAGGTGTGACCACGTTGCGTTTTGCGCCGTTTCCTGTCGCGGGCACTAGGCCGACCCACACAAGTGAGGTACCATTTTTCTCAGAAGACTTTGGGGAACGCGGGGTGGGTGGAAATTTGTGGATCCACGCAGATTCCAGAACTTTCCACCACAGAAATGTGGGGAAAATGTGGGTTTTTTGATAATGTTTTAGGTTTGCAAGGGATTCTGGGTAACAGAACCTGGTGGGAGGCAGTCCAGTCACCCCATCCTGGATTCCCCTGGGTGTCTAGTTTTCAAAAATGTATAGGTTTGCTAGGTTTCCCTAGGTGCCGGCAGAGCTAGGGTTCAAAAACTACAGCTAGGCACTTTGCCAAAAAAGGGTCATTTTTCACTGCAAAATTGAGGTGTGACCACGTTGCGTTTTGTGCAGTTTCCTGTCGCAGGCACTAGGCCGACCCACACAAGTGAGGTACCATTTTTCTCGTAAGACTTTGGGGAACGCGGGTGGGTGGAAATTTGTGGATCCACGCAGATTCCAGAACTTTCCACCACAGAAATGTGGGGAAAATGTGGTTTTTTTGACAATTTTTTATGTTTGCAAGGGATTCTGGGTAACAGAACCTGGTGGGAGGCAGTCAAGTCACCCCATCCTGGATTCCCCTGGGTGTCTAGTTTTCAAAAATGTATAAGTTTGCTAGGTTTCCCTAGGTGCCGGCAGAGCTAGGGTTAAAACACTACAGCTAGGCACTTTGCCAAAAAAGGGTCATTTTTCACTGCGAAATTGAGGTGTGACCACATTGCGTTTTGCGCCGTTTCCTGTCGCAGGCACTAGGCCGACCCACACAAGTGAGGTACCATTTTTCTCGTAAGACTTTGGGGAACGCGGGGTGGGTGGGAATTTGTGGATCCACGCAGATTCCAGAACTTTCCACCACAGAAATGTGGGGAAAATGTGGTTTTTTTGACAATTTTTTATGTTTGCAAGGGATTCTGGGTAACAGAACCTGGTGGGAGGCAGTCAAGTCACCCTATCCTGGATTCCCCTGGGTGTCTAGTTTTCAAAAATGTATAGGTTTGCTAGGTTTCCCTAGGTGCCGGCAGAGCTAGGGTTCAAAAACTACACCTAGGCACTTTGCAAAAAAGGGTAATTTTTCATTGTGAAAATGTGGTACGTCCACGTTGCATTTTGAGCCATTTCCTGTTGTGGGCACAAGGGCTACCCACACAAGTGAGGTACCATTTTTATCGGGAGACTTAGGGTAACACAGAATTGTAGAGCAACTGTTATTACCTATTGACTTTCGATGCATTTCTGCCTTCCAAATGAAAGACAATGTGTAAAAAATAAGTCATTGTGAAAAATGACCTATAATTCTCATGCGAGTATGGGTACTCCCAATTTCGGAAATGTGCAAATATCTACTGTTTCTAAAATCTACATTTTGTTCCCATTTCAGAAATACATAGGTGTCTTTCATAACAATTTTTCCATGTATACATTTTCCCAAAATAATTGTTATATACCCGGTACATAATAAAAAACCATTGCAAGATGCTGCTCAATTATTGGCTCTGGGTTCGTCGGGTTCTTGGTGAACCTACAAGTCCTATATATCCCCACAACCAGAAAGGTCCAGCGGATATAACGGTATATTGCCTTCAAATAGCTGTCATAATTAGAAGAAGTTACAGGTGAAAACGTTGACACAAATGTCTGTTTTTTTCAACTAATTTTCAATTTTTACTTTATTTAACTGTTAGTTTCTATAAGGAAAACTTTAAGGATCTACACAAATGACCCCTTGCTGAATTCAGAATTTTGTCTAAGTTTCAGAAATGTATGGCTTTCCAGGATCCATTATTGGTTTCATACCTATTTCTACCATTAACTGGAAGGAGGTTGAAAGCACAAAAAATAGCAAAAATAGGCTATGTCCCAGAAAAATGCCAAAACTGTGTAAAAAAGTTGGTTTTCTGACAAAAGTCTGCTTGTCCCTGAAAGCTGGGAAGATGGTGATTTCAGCACCACAACCCCTTTTTGATGCCATTTGCAGGGAAAAATCAAGATGCTTTCATCTGTAGCCCTTTTTTCGCATTTTTCGCCCAAAAAAAAATTTTTGCTGTATTTTGACTAATTTCTGGGTCCCCTCCAGGGGAATCCACAAACCCTGGGTACCTTTACAATCCCCATGATGTTAGAAAAAAAGGACGCAAATTTGGCATGGATACCTTATGTGGTCAAAAAGTTACAGGGGACTAAGCGCGCACTACCCCAAATAGCCAAAAAAAGGCTTAGCACAGGAGGGGAAAAGGCCTAGCAGCGAAGGGGTTAAGATCATTTCCATAATATTCATCACTTGCTTGTCGCATATTTTTAACAAGTTTTTTATATTCAAAGTTTAACCAAATATTTACATTCCCAATACTTCCCAAAGATTTCCTTGTGTCATCATGGAGAAGTGTTTTAAAAACAGGCTGTCCTTTAACAGGAGTAAGTTGTAGTAGGTCTCCAAATACAGTTAAATGTTTTCCTCCAAACAGAATATCGTAATTTACCTGTTGCATTCACAAGTGTACAAATGCAAGCATTAAGTTTGAAACAATGCTCACCTCATCAATGATTAAAAGTTTTAGTTTCTTCAGTACTCTTGACACTTCATAACAGGCTTCTCCCGATAGCTTTTGATATTCCAATTTATTATCATGTTCAACAGGTACCATAAGTAATCGATGTAAAGTAATACCTTTAATGTGTGCTGCTAATACAGTTGGAGCTGTTACGACACAAGATAAATGTGATTCTGTAGTTTTGTATAGATAACTGGTCAAAACTATAATTTTTAAACTTTTTCTGTTCCAGCTTGACCACTAATGTATAATAGAACAGGTTTAAATGATGAACATTGGCATTCTTTTTTTTCATGGAGGAAACCATGCTCTACTTCTTGTTTGACTTGTAGATATACTTCATTTTTTTCAATATTTAGTTGTTCCTCTAACTTTTCAAACTGAATAATATCTTGCTGTGCTTGCTACATTGCAGTTTCTACCTCATTCATAGCTATTGCTGCTTCATTTTCAATAATTGGCTGACCAGTGGATCTTGAGTCAGTGGACCAGAACTTTAACTGCTTTGTGAACTTTCTCTAGCTATTTCAGCTGCAATAGTACCTTCTTGTTCAATCTCAACATTTAACATTTGTAAGTAAGTTTGAAAAATTGTACACTGAAGGCTGTCTTTAGTTGCATTAAAAGAAGCTTCATACCAGTCAAAATCTCCAAGTAATTCTGTTTCACTATGCCAAGGCTTGAACAGCAGAAGTGCTAAATAGAAACATTCTCTCTTATCTGCAGTTTCACAACTCAGTATTCTGTGGTCAATAAGATTACCTTTGACATGTTTCACTAAACATCCATCACATCCAATTACTGCATATTTTTCTTGTTTTATATTTTCTTTAGCACTCTTTTTAAACCTATAATGCTGAAGTATTTCATACAGGCATAGGTTTTCAAGATGTAGACTCCTTTTGGGATAGTATGTATCCAACATATTAGTTTTGGCAATATCAGAACTTTCTGGCTCATACTGTGCCAAGTATTTGATTTCTTGAAAGATTTCAATACTCTGTTTCGTGTGGAGGCTAGACCGAGACTTATCCAAATGATTCCTCTTGACTTTGAATATGAACTGGCTGAGCTCAAGTGATCCAAACATTCATAGGATCCGATATCTCTATGGGAAAGCATTTTCAAGCTGAAGCTGTACAATTTCTAGCTAAGACTCTTTTCTGCCGAAATTTCTTCCCACATTTCCTTCATCTTTGACTTTTCAGATTTTTTAATATATGATGTAGCATAACGAGCAATTGAATTATCTGCAACATACTGAAAATCCATGTTTGCATTGCACATTTTCAAAATAACTGGATTATAGTCATTAATGTACTTTGATGCTTCTGTTCATTTTAAGTTGTATGTATTCTTGGGAGATTTTCGAGTTATTGTATGTCTTACTGCTGAGAAAAAACGATTTACTCTTCCTTTGGAAATTATAGGACGTGGGAATTCAAAATGACATTTTGTATAAAATTTTCCTTTACATTTATATTTCCTTCTGCAGTATTTTCCACATTGATGGCTTTGAAAGTGTAAAACGTATTGTCTCAAGCTCTTTTCTGCTCCTTCTCTTGGAATGGCACATGTATCATACTGTTCGATGGAATACAAAACAGTTTCATCACTATCTGTTCCAAATTTTGGTGCATTCTTTATCCATAATAGCATGGGTATATGAGGAGCACCTCTGGCTTGGTACTCTTTTCACGAAAAGAAATCAATTACCTCTCCAAGTGGTGGAACACTTTTATTGCAGATAAATTACATCATAGCTTGACATCTATGGTTAAAATATCTGCACACATTTACAGGATCCAAACAACAGAGTTCTCCAGCTGTCTTTAGTTCTATATTTTTCACATTTGAATTTGCTTCTTGAAGGAATTCAAGTAAATCATCCCAGGCATATTCAGCACAGCTAAGTGTTAGAAACCATGTAGGGGTACCTAGATTTCTTATCATACATTTAAGTTCACCATGACGTCGATATCAATATTCATTGGTGCCACCTTGGCATGCCATCAAATTCATTAATTGATACTCTAAATTTTCATCTCTTTCTTGAAATTTGTCCATGAACTCTTTTGCAGAAACAAGTTGAAGATGAACTCCTGTTTTTAATGTATGGTTTACTGCATATGAAAGTGCAGACAAATCACTTTCAAACAGAAGATGAAATATATATGGAATGCACTGCCGAAATCTTGGATCTTCACAATACAATCTTGTTGATTGGTACTCTGATGCTGGAATCCGTACAGATCGCTCATCGAATCGTCCACCTTCTCCAGTGGGGAATAGCTGTGGAAAACAACGAGCTTATAAACTATTTTCCCATACACTCATGGGAGTTTCCTTTGCTTCTTTCATTTGAAATAATTCAATACTGTTTCTTATGATTTCTTTAGAATGCAACGGATATTTAGTATAATGTTCATAAATCTCTTCACTCCTCGACTTGTCAACTTTTTCAATTTGTCCACTTGAGACTAGTGTTTCATCTTCTAAGCATATTACTTGTTCATCAACATTCACATTCTTATAATAAATATTATTCTGTACCAGGTATAATGTAGCCTTTCGAAGTTTATTAAGATCTACAAACTCGTGTCAGATTTTTCTACTCTTTGTTGGTACATCATTTACTAAAATATCTACTGGCTCATTTTCCTCTCTCTCTACACCAACAGTTTCAATGTTTTTCTTAAAATCTAAAGGTAAGTATACATCTCTTCCTTTGAGACCTTTTGCAAATCTGTTGGTGGCAGCTTACCTGTTTTAGGCTCCATACAAACTATTGCCTGAAATGGGTGAATTAAAATAGACTCATATACATTTAAATCTGCTAGTTCTTGAGAAATAGGTACCAACTCTAAGTTGTTATGTACTGCTCTAGCTGGCATTTTGTTTTCTTCTAATTTGTTGTAACAGTACTTACAAATAACTTGATCACTGGCCAACTCAAATTCTCCTTCTACACACAAATAAAGACCAAATTCCTCCCACTTATCATTGTTTTCTTTTTCACTTTTTAAATATAAATCAATATTCCTAGTTTGACTTTTATAGTGAGTGCGTCGACAACAAATACAAATATAGTTCGGTTTTTCAGACGAAACTGTGTTAAACTTTGTAATTTCTTCTGCAAAATCATCAATACTAATCTCTTTCTCCTGTTCTTCAACACCTACACTTATCAAACTCTCAGTTGTTCTACACTCCACTTCAGAACCAAAAAGACGAAACTGTATATCATCACAAACATTCAGTACATCTGATACAGATCTGTGCAAAAGAGCTGTATTCATCTCACTTAAACATAATGCAGGAGTTTTTAAATAGTAAAGTCTCCTTACTAACTTCCGTATTTCAGATCTAGTCCTTGGAACATCTTAATCTTCTGTTTAACACTTATTTTGCATAATGCCGAAAAAAAATCGTAATATGTCAATGGACTCCTGTCGAATACTGCAAATCCTGCTACAATCCCACTTAGATACAGGAGCTTGTGTTTGCTTTCCTTGAACCTCTTCAGCTATTACTTCTTCAACATTCCTATGAACCATTTTTTTCTTTGGAATGGGAGAGCCATCTTTCACCTCATAACACCGACCACTAGTATCAACTGCATGTACTAATGTTGAAAATAACTTTCTTCATTAAAGAAAGGCTCAATACTGGAAGTGTGCTTCCATTCACCAGTAAAAGTTTTACAAAAGTTACTTCTATTAACAAGTCTTTTTCTTTTGCTTTTCTCCTTCATAAACACCATTGTTTTATCCAATGTTCTCATTCTCTTCAATATTAATATAAATCATTTTTGTTTCAATTCAAAACCTCTATCTACTACACTTTCAGTCTGTTGCTTTTACCTATAAGCTGCTGATCTTCTTTTATATTCTTTTAAAAAATATAATAAATTTTGAATTACTCTACTTCTAAACATTCTTTTTCTTATATCCTTATGCTCTTTTTGCCTTCTTGTAATATGCGTTGTTTTTCAATAAAAGTTTTGTTGTTTTACCATGACAACAAGTTTTGCTTCTGATTTGTAGTAAAACTTTTCTTTTTCTTTTCAACATTTTCGTCATTTTTCAATCTCTGTAAAAGTTTTAAGAAACTGTTTAGTTCTCTTACCAGAAGAGTTTTGTTCTTGTATAACCTTCTCTGCATCATCTAATTTCTTCTTTTCAGTCTTTCTTAAGTAGTACTGTTTTCTTTTTTGTCTTCCCTTTTCATGTTTTCTTGCCATCTTCAATATGTGTTCCAAGTAAAATAAATATCTAAAAAACAAACAACAGTTTCAATAATTTGTTACATCAAATAATAATTTTAGATTAATTGTATATTAATATTCCTAATAAGTAAAAATAAGCAGTTGCTTACAATTACATTGGCATTCTCGCTGTAACAAATAAATATGTAGGATACCTAAATATGCACATTAGCAAAGCTGTAAATGGTTGAAAGTATAGAAGAAAACATTTATAAATTACTGTACACTATTATTTTCAAAATTTGTGTACAAGAAGATGTATACATTACTTTTTCCTCATTACACAGGGCAGTCAGATTTTTAACTCTATATTCCACTGCTTCTACGATCTGTACCTAGCTAAATGATCTAGACTTTACCGACTGAATGCTGTAGTAGGACTAACAATATTTGTCCAGCTGTATGTTAACCTATATACTTTTTAAATTAGGGTCATCAGATGCACAACACGTGTCAGAATACATGTAGAAGTAGACACATACCTCAGTCACAATAGCACGCATATATTCAAGCTTGACAGAGTGCACTTTCCATTTAAAGCAGACACCTACATTTGTACAGCCTACTTCAAGTGTACCTGTACAGAGACTCATATGAACTACCATAACCACTAATCCATCTGCCATCATGTTTTAATCCTCACTTTTCTCTTGCAGCTTCATTATTCACTGTCAGCTCACAAACTTAGGCCTAAGGAAATATGAAAGGCCAACTCTTCTTATGTCACTGTTGTAATTCTCACCATGTTTCTACATCTGTTTCACACCACATGCTCTCTAAATTTGTGTACAACAAAGTGTATGAATTAGTTTAGCCTCATTATATAGTGCAGGTGTGTATTGAACACTCTATTTGAGGACTTCTCTGATGCCTAAATAGGTAACCGATGTCTGATTCTGAAATGGAGATTTGTAGAGCGCGAAACAATCACCCAAGGGTGTCAAGGCGCTTGCTCATCAGAAACAGGATTTAAACTAGGAGGTTCGCAGACATGTTAAAGATTAAACAGCCATGTCTTTTGACTGAATGCTCTAGAAGAACTGACAACATTTTTACACCTGTATGATAAGCTACATAGTTTTCAAGTTAGGGTCATCAGATGCACAACACATGTCAAAATACATGTAGAAGTAGACACATACTTCAGTCATGATAGCATGCATATATTCAAACTTGACATAGTGCAATTTCCATTTAAACCAGACACCTAAATGAATGTGGCCTACTTTAAGTGTACCTTTCCACCACTCATATGAATTACTATAAACACAAATCCATTTGCCATCATGTTTTAAACCTCACTTTTCTCTTGCAGCTTCATTATTCACTGTCAGTTCACAAACATAGGCCTAAGGATACATGAAAGGCCAACTCTTCTTATGTCACTGTGGTAAGTCTCACAAAGAGATGACACTCACCCCCAGTCACAGATCTGGGTTGAATCCATCATCATTCTTTAGCTCACTTCGCCACCCCATTTCAGACACAGCTATATGCAAATCAGTCTTGACCCTGTGCCTCATGGGAACAGTCCAACCCGAACTGCCAAGCCATGTCTTCCCTGGACCAGAAACAAGCATCCTGGGACCGGTTTCGGGCTAACAGCCCTCATCAGCCAGGCTAGCTTGAATCCAGTGGCAAAGTGAGCAAGGGACCCACGTCTGGGCATACCCTGCCAACTTAGGGCGAACAAAGCAAACACAAAGAGATGATGGATGGAGCGCTGAAACTTTTCAGACACTCACCCCCAGTCACAGATCTGGGTTGAATCCATCATCATTCTTTAGCTCACTTCGCCACCCCAGTTCAGACACAGCTATATGCAAATCAGTCTTGACCCTGTGCCTCATGGGAACAGTCCAACCCGAACTGCCAAGCCATGTCTTCCCTGGACCAGAAACAGCATCCTGGGACCGGTTTCGGGCTAACAACCCTCATCAGCCAGGCTAGCTTGAATCCAGTGGCAAAGTGAGCAAGGGACCCATGTCTGGGCATACCCTGCCAACTTAGGGTGAACAAAGCAAACACAAAGAGATGATGGACGGAGCGCTGAAACTTTTCAGACACTCACCCCCAGTCACAGATCTGGGTTGAATCCATCATCATTCTTTAGCTCACTTCGCCACCCCAGTTCAGACACAGCTATATGCAAATCAGTCTTGACCCAGTGCCTCATGGAAACAGTCCAACCCGAACTGCCAAGCCATGTCTTCCCTGGACCAGAAACAAGCATCCTGGGATCGGTTTCAGGCTAACAGCCCTCATCAGCCAGGCTACCTTGAATCCAGTGGCAAAGTGAGCAAGGGACCCAGGTCTGGGCATACCCTGCCAACTTAGGGCGAACAAAGCAACCACAAAGAGATGATGGACGGAGCGCTGAAACTTTTCAGACACTCACCCCCAGTCACAGATCTGGGTTGAATCCATCATCATTCTTTAGCTCACTTCGCCACCCCAGTTCAGATACAGCTATATGCAAATCATTCTTGACTCTGTGCCTCATGGGAACAGTCCAACCCGAACTGCCAAGCCGTGTCTTCCCTGGACCGGAACCAAGCATCCTGGGACCGGTTTCGGGCTAACAGCCCTCATCAGCCAGGCTAGCTTGAATCCAGTGGCAAAGTGAGCAAGGGACCCACGTCTGGGCATACCCTGCCAACTTAGGGCGAACAAAGCAAACACAAAGAGATGATGGATGGAGCGCTGAAACGTTTCAGACACTCACCCCCAGTCACAGATCTGGGTTGAATCCATCATCATTCTTTTGTTTTCAGACCAGGGAGGCAGGTCCAGTCCAGGCAGTTCGGGCTGGACTGTTCCCATTGGGCGAAGGGTCAAGACTGATTTGCATATGGCTGGGTCCAAACTGGAATGGCATGGTGAGCAAAAAAACGATGGATTTAGGCCCAAATCTCTGTACTGGGGTGAATGTATGACATTGTTCTGCATTCTGTCCATCAATTGTTCTTTTTGCATTTGTCACCCCAAGTGGGACGGGTATGCCCAGACGTGGGTCCCATGCTCTCCATGCCACTGGAGTCAAGCTATCCTGGCTGATGAGGGCTGAAAGCCCGAAACTTGTCCTAGGACGTTTGTTTCCAGTCCAGGGAGGACCTGGCCTGGCAGTTCGGGCTGGACTGTTCCCATTGGGCGCAGGGTCAAGACTGATTTGCATATGGCTGGGTCCAAACTGGAATGGCATGGTGAGCAAAAAAACTATGGATTTAGGCCCAGATCTCTGTTCTGTGGTGAATGTATGACATTGTTCTGCATTCTGTCCATCAATTGTTCTTTTTACTGTGGTAAGTCTCACCATGTTTCTCAAGACCTCAATGTGTGTGTCTGTACCTCTTTGTGGTGACTTGATACATCAAAAGTAGCCTACAAATCCCAGAATACCTCTGTTTCACACAACATGCTCTCTAAATTTGTGTAAAGGAAGGCATATGCACTACTTTCTCCTCATTATACAGGGCAGGTAGGTATTGAACTCTGAATTCAACGGCTTCTTTGACCCTACATAGGTAACAGATGTCTGCTTTTGCAACTGAATGCTCTGGTAGGGCTGATAACATTTGTACACCTATATGATAAGCTAAATAGTTTTTATCTTATGGTCATCAGATGCACAATACATATCAGAATACATGTAAAGTAGACACATACATCACTCATGATAGCATTCAGATATTCAAACTTGACAGACCGCACTTTCCATTTGAACCAGACACCTAAATTAATGCGGCCTACTTTAAGTGTACCTTTTCAGACACTCATATGAACTACCATAAACACAAATCCATGTTCCATCATGTTTTAAACCTCACCTTTTTCTTGCAGCATCATTATTCACAGTCAGCTCACAAACTTAGGCCTAGGCAAATATAAAAGGCCAACTCTTCTCATTTCACTGTTGTAAGTCTCACCATGTTTCTCAAGACCTTATTGTGTGTGTCTGTGCCTCTTTGTGGTGACTTGATACATGAAAAGAAGCCTACGTATAACAGAATACCTCTGTTTCACACCATATGCTCTCTAAATTTGTGTACAACAAAGTTAATTAATTAGTTTAGCCTCACTATATAGCGCAGGTATGTATTGAACAATCTATTTAAGGACTTCTCTGACACCTACTTAGGTACCCGATGCCTGCTTCTGCGACTGAATGCTCTAGTAGAACTGACAACATTTTTACACCTGTGTGATAAGCTACATAATTTTCAAGTTAGGGTCAGCAGATGAACAACACGTGTCAGAATACATGTAGAAGTAAACACATACCTCAGTCATGATAGCATGCATATATTCAAACTTGACATATTGCACTTTCCATTTCAACCAGACACCTAAATTAAAGTGGCCTACTTTAAGTGTACATTTTTTCCGCTACTCATATGGACTTCTATAAACACAAATCCATCTGCCATCATGTTTTAAACCTCACTTGTCTCTTGAAACCTTCATTATTCACTAACAGCTCACAAAGTTAGACCTAGGCAAATTTGAAAGGCCAACTCTTCTTATGTCACTGTTGTAAGTCTCACCATGTTTCTCAAGACCTCAATGTGTGTGTCTGTGCCTCTTTGTGATGACATGATACATCAAACAAAGCCTACAAATACCAGATTACCTCTATTTCACACCACATGCTTTCTAAATTTAAGTACAAGAAAGTATATTTATCACTTTCTCCTCCTTATACAGGACAGGTGGGTATTAAACTCTGTATTTGAGGGGTTCTGTGACATCTACAAATGTAACAGATGTCTGCTTCTGCAACTGAATGGTCTGGTAGGACTGTTAAGATTTGTGCATTTGTATGATAAACTATATAGTTTTTAACTTAGGGTCAACAGATGCACAACACGTGTCAGAATACATGTAGAAGTAGGCACATACCTCAGTCATGATAGCACGCAGATATTCAAACTTGACAGAGTGCACTTTCGTTTTAAAGCAAACACCTAAATTTATGCAACCTACTTCAAGTTTACCTTTCCCGAAACTTATATAAACTAGCATCAACACTAATTCATTTGCCATCATGTTATAAACCTCACTTTTCTCTTGCACCTTTATTATTCACTGACACCTCACAAACTAAGGTCTAGGCAAGTATAAAATACCAACTCTTCTCATGTCACTATTGTAAGTTTCATACTTTTATACCTATTTTCAAGTATATATGATGTTACAATGCAAACTATTACAATGCATACTTTTAGAACATGATTTATACAATGCAGCTTCCATTACAATGCATACTATTACAATACAAGCCATTATAACACATGTACCATTGTAATGCCTGCGTCATAAAGTATGTTTCACACACAGAGAGTAATATAGACTGGGATACAGTTCAATACATCTGATAACATGTTTTAAACCTCATTTTTCTCCATTACTTTCATTACAGACTCCGGAAGCACACCTATTAGTATGCACAACCTATTTCATTCTTTATTTCAGTACAATAAAACAGACTACAATACACATTCCTACATTTGGTAACATATTTGAAACATCACTTTTCTCTAATGCTTTGCAAGCTTTATAAATAAAGCATTACAAAGTTTAAATTATCATTACAAACATTGAAGCACTTCTACACAATACATAACACACCGTACAAATGTGTAACTCACCTCTGAAATACTATTGCAGAAAATGAAAATATCAGAAACTCCTAAAAGATTTTCTTTCCCATACAATAAATGTGATGTACCACTCTCAACGAGGTAAAACCAGCAATGGCAAACTTTCCCTCTCTTTCTGCACACGAATGAATGTAAATAACAAATCAAAATGCTCCCTTTAGTTTTTCAAATTCTAAAAACCATATCTATTGCATAGACATATTAACCCTTTATTATTCTCTTCTACAAGTACCCAATCGGGTTCTGTAATTTAGTGGAGTCGTGACTTCACAATGGTGCCGCAGTGGAGCGTCGCAATGGAGTCGCGAACCCTTATGGGAGTTCAAAAACCTATTTCCAATAATACTAGCATTATTTTTTAAGAACACACCACTTCTAAACATAGTACTGATTTCGGAAAACTTACTTTAGTAGCATATCACATACATATAACTTACCATTTCATATTTTAAAACCAAAGTTAACTTTCAACCCTTCCCCCATTCTGCTTAATCCTAGTTTCCATAGTAACAGTTTTAGCAACATTCAACTGTACCAGCAGGTCACAAGTTCACTATACTTTCAAATTCAACAGACTAGCTTACAAATGCAAATAGCAAATGTGGTTGAATTTTGCAAAATATTAGCTTATCCTGTCTACTGTACCTTTCAAACTTTTTTCTATAACCAATCAAAATGATGCTTGCTCTGTAAAGTAACATGCATTCTCTTTTTTGAGTGCACAATGTTTATGAACAACCAATTAGTTACCTGCTTTTTCTAAAACAGCATCTTCTCCTCCATTTTAGATACCTCTCATTCTACAAACTGACATACTCAGCTACAGACGTCTTTTAATTCCTTACACACATCCCTTCAAAATCCTTACAGTATGGACTGTAGGGTACAGCTATGTTTTCTGGGGCAAAAGGTATGCTGAACACAGAGGTATTGACAAAGACGTAGGTTTGCAAAATGTGGATATTAAATGGTTTGCACAGAGAAGATTAAAGTGACACCAATTGATGCCTTTGGTTAAAACCTTTTTGCATCTCCAACCCACTGACCTCATGAATGTGCACTGTGGTGGCAATGACCTAGGCACATTGACTGGGGTAGGGCTGCAAATTCTAATGAAGGATACCTTTGCATAACTGATGTTGCTTTTCCCTCACACTGTCTTTGTATACTCTAATATATGCCAAAGACAGAAATGGAAGTGGTCAAATTATTGTTGTCCCCAGATTGACAAAGCTAGGAAGCATGTTAATAAAGCTGTTTCAGCTTACCTCAGAGACCATAACATGGGCTCTATCTATAAAAACAATCTACATTTTGATATGCATAACATCTACAGAAATGATGGAGTTCACTTCACAGATGAAGGGAACAGAGTGTTTCTCAACAACCTTAAGCTGTGCAACCGGACGTACATGTAGCTGCAACAAAGTCATAATGAACACAACGGCTCTTGTTAGAGCCACCCTATAACCCAACAGCGAAAGTTATATATTTTTTAACATATATTCTCTTTATAAATATTTTCCGGATTCTGTAACCCGTTGTGAACCCGCAAAACAAAAGCACAAATTCAATGTACTACAACACATTTCACTTTTCAACTTTAACTTTTAATTTATATTTTTAATATTTTTTCTAACTCTGTCAATTTTAATGTGATTATGAATTACAATCTCACTACCTCTAAAAAAAAGTTCACAACTATAACACTACCCTGGGAATTGTATAGTATTTAATTACTTATTTAAGGTGGATCTGCGAATCCACCGCAACATTGCACTGGGGGGCCACGCAGAGAGCAGCAAAAGGGTCGCTACTCCTACCACGAGATAAAACAAATATGTATTAATGCCCCCTGCTTCCCTAGGCCGAATTCCACCCCGGGGACTCCATCACCCGGGGCCCTGCCATTTTTTATTTTTTTTTGTGAGGGGGTTTATGGAAGGGGGTCCACGTGGCCCCCTTCCCTGGGCCAGTTTTTGCCCCGGGGACCCCATCCCCGAGGCCTGCTCTCTAATAGTTAATAAATATTTTGAGAGGGGGGCCATGGGGCCCCCATCCTAAGGCCTATTTTGGCCCTGGGACCCCATCCCCCGGGCATGGCCAGCACATTGGGGACCACGTGGAGACCCTCAAGGCCCCCTTGGTCCCTGCCAGCCCCCCACCTCCTGCAGGAGCCAGCATTGCTTTTGGACAGTGGGAGCTCCAAACATGCAGCTCCCTCTGCCCAAAAGCAATTCTGCTTCGCTTTATGGAAGCGAGAGCATTTTCCATTCTCTCACTTACATAAAGCGAAGCAGAGTTTGCTATGGCTTGGCAGGAGCACTGATCCCGCCAAGCCATAGCAAACTGCAATGTCCCGAGGGTGGGACCCCAAGGACATTGCTGGAGCCGGCCCTGGGGTATGGTGGTCCCAAGGGCCATTGAGGGCTCCTGGAGGGGGTTCATGTGGCCCCCTCCCATCTACTTTGTAGCCTGCAGGAGGTGGTGGTCCCCGGTGGTCCACAACGGACCCCTGTCTTTACTTAATTTGTGCCCTGGGGAGGTGGCGGTCCCCGGGGCAGTGGGGGTGCGCTTGGCCCCCTGCATTATACAGTAAATAGCCCCGGGGCTGCATGAGGGGGCCTCAGCCCTCCCACACACCTAATAGAAATATACCCTGGGGAGGGGGTGGTCCCCGGGGCTGGGGGGCCCTGCCTCATTATTTTTGATTGCCCCCGGGACCTGGCCCACACGGGAGACTAAAGTAAATGAAGTGCGAGACACCACTCTTCATTTGTTTTTTACATTTTTGGAGGGATTCACAGACCCAATGCGAATCCCGCTGGATTTTTTTTTTTAAATGCTTGTTTTGGCCTGGGGCCCCTATGGGACCCCCTCAGCAGGCCTACCAGGTCAGGGTGTTTCTACCCTGCCCCCTTTTCTTAGTTTTTAATGTTTGTGGACCTTTTGAACTGAGTCACAAGATGGGTGGCAACACTTTCTGGCTGGAACTGTTGGCAGCCAATCAGATGGCAAGCTCGAGATCAGGAGGGTTTACGGATCTACCGCAGCCACAGTTGTATATCTGAGAAATCTTTAAATTTCTCAGGAACTACTGAACGGATTTACACTATTTAACATAAAGAGTGCACTCTGGACCAAGGGCTACCTTTCTGCCAAATTTGATGTAATTCTGTTCAGCAGTTCGGGTTGTAGCTGCGTCAACAGTTTCCTATAGAAATTAACATTAAGAGAAAGCGTTTGGGACCCCCTTTTTCTCGGCCCCTGCTTGACGAATCACCCCATAAATCTCAACACAGCAGCTGAAGGGAGCAAGCTATTTATTTTGAAAAATTCACAAAGATTCGTGAAATGGCGCCAAAGATATTGGCAAAAGAAAAAACGCTTTTTGAATGGAAACAAGGTCCTAACTATAACTACCTACTGTCGACTGCCAGTAAGTAATATATATATGTGTATATAAATATATATATAAATAACAGAGTGGCAGTAGCCACTCTGTAGGTAGAGTTAGGGTGACCAGAAATAAGGATTTTATGGATTTATGTCTGTTAATAATTTTGCACTCATTTGACAAACATGCACAAAACTTTGCAGGCCTGCTGCCCGCCGTTTAAGTTTGGAAGAGCTGAAGGTTTTTTGGTCTTTGGTCAAGGGGGTGCAAAGAAAAAAGACCTGTCCCAAAACGGGATTGAAATTCAATTGCATTTTCCAAACTTCTGTATTCCGCGTAGCATAAAACCTGTTAGGTAGATTTTTCTGAAATTTGGCATTTTTACATATTAGGGGGCACAGGTGATTCTGTAGGGGTAGTGCAGGTAAGTAGAGTAAGTATTTTTTTAAGTTATACTTTTTTTAACTTAGTGATATCTTATTGCACAATACTACTAAAAGTAGCAAGGAAGCCCAAAATATAAACAATGCTGCATATGAAAAGTTTCAGAATTACTAAATGAACAACTATATGACACATTTATGGTCACATGCTAATGGAAACCTATAAACAAATACATAACGAATAGAATACATCCTAATCTACATACTTTCACAATATTTCACAAAAGGTTGTGAAATTACCATGGTACATGGCTGTAACTTTTTAAAAATATATAAATACATTTCCCTACCTATTACAACTTTAATAAAGTGGCTATAGGAAAGGACCTTCAACTTACCTATATCAAAGACCCTGACACTGAACACAACCAAAGTGTAGTAAAAACAATTTGGCTGCCTTTTTCTTATCTAAAAGCAGCCATTATCCAATTATATACTGTCTTGTAACTGCCATGTACCATGGTATAATGCAAAGTTATCACGGTATACCATGGCCCAAAATATAACTAAGGCCTAGCTGTACTATTGAGTTGCAGTACCCTTGCATCACTCATGGTGTTGGATGGGCAATACAATACTTATGTCAGATTTTCAAAGGAATGAAGGCCACCATACATGGCCCTGCTTTGCTTGGTAAATCTGTGAAAATGTAAGGAAGCTCAATTCGCTGTTTTACATTTCTCTGCACACCACAATCTACATTGCTGCTAAATTTCACATATATCTGTATGCCACGCCACTCTGCGCCACTTCACTCTATGCATCTCCACAATACGAGACCCCAATCTGCGCCACTCCACTCTACGATATTACACTATATGCAGCGGCACTGTAAGCAACTCCAGTCTAGGTCACTCCACTGTAAACCATTCTACTAGACGCTAGTCCACTATACGCTATTCCACTCTATGTCATTCTACTGTACACCACTCCACACTTCTCTATTCCACTATACAACAATCAACTCTACAACACTCCACTGTACTCTATTCCATTGTATGCGACTCCATTGTACGCTCCACCCCAATGTACGTGCTATTACACTCTACCCCATGCCACTGTACTCCACTCCAGTCTGCTTTACTCATCATACACAACTCCACTGTACACTACTCCACTATGCTCTGTTACACTCTACCCCACTCCACCGTACAACACTCCGCTCTATGCCAAACAGCCGTACGCCATTACACTTTACACAACTCCACACTACGCTAGTACACTCTATGCCATCACACCGTATGCAAATCCACACTTTGCCTCTTAGTTAGAAATCACAAATATGTAAAAAATCAATAGATAAAAAGAAAGAAATCCCATTAAATCTGATTGTCACTCTGTAGTTATAGCTAGAATTCTCAAAGATAGGAATTCCTTGAATAATAGCTCCCTAATAACTTTTCACCCATTTGACAAATCTCCACAAAACTTTCCAGACCTATAGCATTGTCTACATTTTGAGATGATGTAAAAAAAATTGTGGTGAATCGTTAATGGGGTGCAAAAATAAAAGGGGGTCCCAAAACACAATTTTACACCAATGCATTTTCAAATGACTTTTGTATTTGATGTAGCATTAAAACGGATGAATTAATTTATATGAAATTTGTCAGGGTTGTACTTTATAGTGCAGAGATGATGCTTTGTGGGTACTGTAGTTAAGCAAGGTAAGTAATTTTTAAGTTATAAGGCATTTAAACTTAGTGATATCTGTCAACATAGTACTTTCGCGATATTTCACAAAAGTTTGTGAAATTACCATGGTACATGGCTGTAAATCCTTCCAAAAATATATTAAAAAATGTAAATAAATTCCCCTACCTATTACCACTTTAATAAAGTGGTAATAGGTAGGGACCTTCTACTTACCTATATCAGAGGCCCTGACACTGAACACAATCAAAGTGTAGTAAAAATAATATGGTTGCCTTTTTATTATCTAAAAACAGCCATTATCCAATTACATACTGTCTTGTAACTGCCATGTAGCATGGTATAGTGCAAAGATATCACGGTATACCATGGCCCAAAATATAACTAAGGCCTAGCTGTATTATTGCGTTGCAGTACCCTTGCGTCACTCGTGGTGTCGGATGGGCAATTTCAATACTTATTTCAGATTTTCAAAGGAATGAAGGCCACCATGCGTGGCCCTGCTTTGCTTGGTAAATCTGGAGAAATGCAAGGAAGCACAATTCACTGTTGTACGTTACTCTGCACACCATAATCTACATTGCTGCTAAATTTCATATACAACTGTATGCCACACCACTCTATACCACTCCACTCTATGCATCTCCACTGGACGAGACCCCACTCTGCGCCACTCCACTCTACGATATTACACTGTATGCAATGCCACTGTAAGCAACTCCAGTCTAGGTCACTCCACTGTACACCATTCCACTGGACGCTAGTTCACTACACGCTTTTCCACTCTATGCCATTCTACTGTACGCCACTTCTCTATTCAACTGTATAGCACTCAACTCTACAACACTCCACTGTACTCTATTCCATTGCATGCGACTCTACTCTGCGCAACTTCATTCTACACTATTCAATTGGGCCCCACCCCAATGTACATGCTATTACACTACACCCCATGCCACTGTACTCCACTCCAGTCTGCCTTACTCATTATACACCACACTACTGTACACTACTCCACTAATTACTATTACATTTTACCCCACTCCACCGTACAACACTCCGCTTTATGCCAAGCTGCTTTACGCCATTACGTCATTACACTGTACACTACCCCACACTATGCCAGTACACTCTATGCCCTCACACGGTATGCAATTCCACTCAATGCATCTTCAGTGTACGTTACTCCACTGTATACCACTGTTCTACATGCTACTCCATCATATGCTATTCCACTCTACGTCATTCCACTGTATACCACTCCACTCTATGTTACTCCACTGTATGCTACTCCACTGTATGCTACTCCACTCTATCCCACTTAAGTGTATGGCACTCCACTGTATGCCACTTCATTTTATGCTAATTTATTGGACCCCACTCCAATATATGCCATGCCACTGTATGCTATTACACTCTACCCCATGCCAGTGTATGCAACTCCAGTCTACACCACTCCATTATACACCACTCCACTGCATGCTACTTCACTATACACTATCACACTTTACACCATGCCACTGTACAACACTCCACTCTACGCCAATCCACTCTACGCTATTGCACGGTGCACAGCTCCACTTTATATGCCAGTCCAATCTATGCTATTACACTGTATGCAACTCCACTATATGCCTCTTCAGTGTACTCCACTCCACTCCACTATATGCCACTCTGCTATATGCTATTCCAGTATATACTATTCCAGTTTACTTTATTCCACTGTATGCCACTCCACTCTATGTTATTCCATTGTATGCCACTCCACTGTATGCTACTCCACTCTATGCCACTCCACTGCACGCCACTCCACTGTATGGTATTACACTCTAACCCTATTCCAATGTATGTCACTCCAGTCTACACCACTTCACTGTATGCCATTGCACTGAGCTACTCCACTAAATGATATTACACTTCTTGCCACTCCATTGTATGCTACTACACTATACGCTATTACGTCACTCCACTGTACACCACTCCAGTCTATGCTACTCTGCTCTATGCTACTACATTTTATGCCACTCCACTGTATGCTATGCCACTCTTAGTCAATCCAGTGTACACTACTCCACTCTACAAAACTCTATTACACTCTATGCCACTCAACTAGAGTCTAATCCACCCTATCCCCATACACTCCACTGTCCAAATTTGCACTCAACTCTGTGCTCATACACTCTATTGTAAAACACACTACTCCACTCTACGACAGCTTCCAACACTGTATGACGCAGCATTCCACTTTCTACTATATGAGACGCCACTCCAATTTATAACAGATTCCTCAACTCTACGCTATGTCATTTCAATGTATGCCACCCTACTCTATGCTAATCCACGGTACCCTTCTACACTCTATACCACTCCACTGTACATAACTCCACTCTATGCTATTTCACTTAATTCCACTCCACTCTAAACTTAACAATACAATATTCCACTGTACACTATTCCACTGTATGCTACTCCACTTTACAGTAATCCACTCTACGCCACTAGAGTGTATGCCACTCCACTCTACACCGCTCCATTGTATTACACTCTCCTACAATCTATATAACTCCACCCTATAAAAGTCTACCACACTTCATGGCACTCTATGAAATTCTAATCCACTCTATCCCTGTACACTCCACTGTCCAACTCTATACTCCACTCCATGCCTGTAGACTCCACTGTACAACACTCTATTCCACTATACAACACTTTTCTATATGACATGGCACTCCACTCTACTGTACGAGACTCTACTCCAATTTATAACAGTTTACTACCTACTCTATGCCACTCCACTCCACTCCATACCTCTCTACTAAATGATACACCGATACACTCTATTGTACTTTACACCACTCTATGTTACACCACTTCACACTGCTCTACTCCACTGTACGAGACTTTACCTCACTAACTCTACGCTACTATACAACAATCCACTATACGCAGCTCTACTGTTTCACATACAACTGTACTCTATGTAACTCTACTCTATAACACTCCAGTACACTGCATGCCACTCTCTGATACTTTACCTCTGTCTATACCCCTTCCCCTCACTGTTCAACACTGTACTATACTACACTGTACTACACCTCGACAAACAACTGGACCCCAGCACCACATCCCTCCTGGGTAACCTCCACAACATTGGACTCCGCCAGTTCGTGACCGAACCCACGCACTCAGCAGGACACACCCTCGACCCCCCCTTCACAACAGGAAACTCCATCACCTTCAGCCACACCACCGAACTCCCATGGACTGACCATCGATGCGTCCACTTCACCTTCAGAACACCCACCATCCACAGACACCAGCACCTGCTCCCACGAAGAAACTGGACCAGAATCACCGACGACCAGCTAACCTCATCACTCAGCAACTCCACCCCAACCATTGCGGAAAACGACGCCCCCAACACCGCAGCCCGAACCCTGCACAGATGGATCTCCGACAGCGCCAACACCATAGCCCCCCTCAAGAAAAACAACAACACCCATGCCAAGAAAGCCAGCTGGTTTACCACCAAACTTCGAGAGTCCAGACGCACTTGCCGCTGCCTCGAAAAGGCCTGGAGGAACACCAAATCCACTGAAGCCCACAACAACTTCAGAGCCGCCACCAACGCCCACCACCAACTCATCAGCAAAACGAGGAAAAAAGCGATTGAAGACAGAATCTCCACTCACGCACACAACAGCAAAGAACTCTTCAACATCATCAAGGAGTTCGCCCAACCCACCAGCGAGTCCACCGACATCCCACCCTCACAAGACCTCTGCGACAAACTCAGCACCTTTTTCCACCACAAAATCAAGAGCATCTACGACAACTTCGACGAAGACAACCAACACACTGAACCCTCACCAACCACCCCCGACACCCTGAAGCCTGCGATCGACAACTGGACAGCCCTCACCACCTAAGACACACTGAAGACGATGAAGTCAATCCTCTCCGGGGCCCCCACGGACCCCTGCCCCTCCACATTTTCAACAGAGCCACCAATACCATCGCACCCATGCTCTGCCACACCATCAACCACTCCCTGGCAAACGCCTCGTTCCCCGATGACTGGAAACACGCCGAGATCAACCCCCTCCTGAAGAAACCCTCGGTGGACCCCATCGACCTCAAAAACTACAGACCCATCTCCCTGCTCCTGTTCACAGCGAAAGTCATCGAGAAAGCCATCAACAGCCAACTCCCCACATTCATCGAAGAGCACAACATACTCGACTCATCCCAATCCGGCTTCAGAAAAAACCACAGTACAGAAACTGCCCTCCTTGCCGCAACAGACGACATCCGCACCCTACTGGACAAAGGAGAAACAGCAGCCCTCATCCTCCTCGACGTCTCAGCGGCGTTCGACACAGTCTCTCACCGCACCCTAATACGCAGACTCCACGATGCAGGGATCCAAGACAAGGCCCTCGACTGGATCCGCTCCTTCCTCTCCAGCAGAACGCAGCGGGTCAGACTCCCCCCTTTCCTCTCGGACCCTACACCAACCACCTGCGGAGTCCCCCGGGGGTCCTCCCTCAGCCCTACGCTCTTCAACGTCTACATGGCTCCGCTCGCCCCCATCATCAGAACCTACGGACTCAACATTATGTCATACGCAGACGACACCCAACTCATCCTCTCCCTATCCAACGAACCCAGCACCGCCAGACACAACTTTCGAGAAGGCATGGAAGCCGTCGCCAAATGGATAAAAAACAGCTGCCTACAACTAAACACCAACAAAACAGAAGTACTCATCATGGGCCCAAACCCCGACGCCTGGAACAACACTTGGTGGCCCCCCGCCCTCGGATGCCAGCCCACCCCCACGGACCACGCACGCAACCTGGGAATCATCCTGGACTCCGAGCTCAAAATGGACCGCCAGATCAACTCCATCTCATCCTCCTGCTTCCACTCCCTCCGCCTCCTACATAAGACCTTCAAATGGATCCCCCTCGAACACAGAAAGACCGTCACTCACGCCCTGGTCACCAGCAGACTCGACTGCGGCAACGCACTCTACGCCGGAATAAACAAAAACTTCACCCGCAAGCTACACAACATCCAGAACCCTGCCGCAAGACTGGTCCTCAACCTGCCAAGACACTGCCACATCTCCCAGCACCTGCGCACACTCCACTGGCTCCCCATCGAAGCTAGAGTCACCTTCAAGATGCTCACCCACGCTCACAAGGCCCTCCACGACACCGGACCAGCATACCTGAACCGCTGACTCAAATTCCACGCACCCCAAAGGACCCTACGATCAGCCCAGCTCTCCTACGCCGTGGTCCCCCACACCAGAAAGACCAGATCGGGAGGCTGCTCCTTCTCCTTCCTCACGGCCAGAGCCTGGAACGCCCTTCCGCTCCACCTCAGACAGACAACATCGCTCCCCATCTTCGCAAGAAACCTCAAAACCTGGCTCTTCGACAGACCCCCTCCTTGATGGGCTGGAACCTGCGAACCCCCCAGCCCCCAGCGCCTTGAGACCCTTACAGGTGAGTAGTCGCGCTTAACAAACGCTTGATTGATTGATATGCCACTGTACAACACTCTACTCAATGATATTCTAGTCCACTATATGACACTGTACGCAACTCTCTGTATGCCACTGCACTGCACTTTACTCCACTCTACTCTGACACAGCACTCCACTCTACTCCACTATTCCACTCCACGCTACTCATTACCATTATACTCTATAACACTATATGCCAATCTGCTTAACCACACTCTACAACACTGTATTGTACTGTACACCACTCCACTCTACAAAAAAACTAGACTCTATGCCATTCTACTCCACTGTAGTCTACACCACTTTCCAATACTGTACAACACCCTTCTACACTCTACTGTACAACACAGTACTCCAATTTATGACACTTCCCTTGACTGTATGCTATGCCACTCTACTGCACTCCACACCACTATAGTTTACGACATGCCACTCCACTCTAGGACACTTTACTCCACTCTACACTACCCCACTCCAGTGTACTCCACTCCAATATCCCACTCTATGCCACTGGACTATACTCCACTCTACACTGCTCCACTGTCTGACACATTACTCCACTGTATGTAACTCCACTCTACAACACCATACTACATTCTATGCCACTCTATGGCACTTTAATTCACTCTATGCCCATCCACTCTATGCCACTGTACTACACTATATGACACTCAACGACACACCACTCAACCTTTCTCTACGATGCACCGCTCCATTATATAACACAAGACACACAGATGATGGACGGAATGCAGAGAAAATGAAATACTTGCCATATGCAAATCAGTCTTGACCCTGTGCCTCATGGGAACAGTCCAGACTGAACTGCCAAGCCAGGTCCTCCCTGGACCAGAAAGAAGCATCCTGGGACCGGTTTTGGGGCATCACCCCTCATTAGCCAGGCTAGCTTGAATCCAGTGGCACAGTGAGCCTGGTACCCACGTCTGGGCATACCTGGCGCACTTAGGGCAAGAAAGCAAAAGACACACAGATGATGGACGGAATGCAGAGCAAATCAAACATTTGCTAATTCGTTAACCCAGATCTCTTGACTCTGGGTGAATGTTTTGATTTGTTCTGCATTCCATCCATCAATTGTGTGTCTTTTGCTTTCTTGCCCTAAGTGTGCTGGGTATGCCCAGACCGGGCTCACTGTACCACTGGATTCAAGCTATCCTGGCTGATGAGGGGTGAAACCCCGAAACCGGTCCTAGGATGCTTGTTTCCGGTCCAGGGAGGTCCTGGTTTGGCAGTTCGGGCTGGACTGTTTCCATGAGGCACAGGGTCAAGACTGATTTCCATATGGCCAGGTCTAAACTGGGGAGGCATGGTGAGCAAAAGAATGATGGATTTAACCCAGATCTCTTGACTGGGGGTGAATATTTTGATTTGCTCTGCATTCCATCCATTAATTGTGTGTCTTTTGCTTTCTCGCCCTAAGTGTGCCAGGTATGCCCAGACGTGGGTCCCGGGCTCACTGTGCCACTGGATTCAAGCTATCCTGGCTGCTGAGGGGTGAAACCCCGAAGCTGGTCCTAGGGTGCTTGTTTCCAGTCCAGGGAGGACCTGGTTTGGCAGTTCGGGCTGGACTGTTCCCATGAGGTACAGGGTCAAGACTGATTTGCATATGGCCAAGTATAAACTGGGGTATCATGGTGAGCAAAAAAATGATGGATTTAACCCAGATCTCTTGACTGGGGGTGAATGTTTTGATTTGTTCTGCATTCCATCCATAAATTGTGTGTCTTTCCACTATATAACACAGCACTTCACTCTAAGACACTGTCCTACACTGTACTCTATGACACTCCACTTGGTGATACTCCACTCTATGACAGTCTACGACATCCTACTCTACTGTTCAATATGCCATTCCACTGTACAGCTCACTGCTCCAGCCTACGATACTTGACTCCACTATATGAGACACCATGCCACTTCACTATATAACACTGTACTACACTGTACGATATGCTACGACACTCTACTTTACTCCACTGAATTCCAATCTACAATACTCCAGTCTATGACAATAGACTTTACAACACTCTCCTCCACTGTACTATATGACCCTCCAGATACCAACTCTCCAATTGCGACACTGGACTCTACGATTTGAAACACATTTTTATTAAAAATAATTAAAAAACATTCAAATTCAATGAAAAAGCAAAGGTTAAAGCTTAGTTAGTTAGGAAAACTTATTTTCCCTATACAAACCAAGTTTAAAGTACACAAACTTTAAAAATTTTAAAGTTACAGTTATAAATTTCATTTACAATTTATCGACCACTTTCAAATTATTCTAAGTGGCCGACCTCATTACACACTCCTGTCAGCTGGCTAACCAGAAAACACTTACTATAACTCGCCACTCTACCATACACTGTGTTCTCACAAATAATGAAACGATATTGTTCAACACTACACTGTAGGAGACTCTCCACCACTCTACTGCATAACACTATACTTGGCAACACTGAACTGTACGACACTCTACTCCACTGAACTCCACTCTATTCCACCACACTCTACAACACTCTGCTACACGCTATGCCACTCTACAGCACTTTACTTGATGATACTCCACTCCACTACACTCCATTTAATGACACTCCAGTCAACGAAACTCCACTTTACAGCACTCAGCTCTATTGTTCGACATGCCACTACACTGTAATGAAAGGCTGCTCCACTGTACGATACTCCACTGCAAAATACGACACACCACGCCACTCCACTGTATAACATTTTACTCCACTGTACGCTACGTCACTCCACTCTACTGGACTCCACTCTATTCCACTCTACAATACTCAACTTTAGGACACTAAACTCTATGACACTCTCCTTCACTGTACTGTACTACACTCAACTTTACAATGCTCCAATCAATGACACTCCACCCACACTGTGTTTTGAAACACATTTGTATTAAAAAATAAAAACCATTAGCATACAAGGAAAAAAAATAGGATTAATGATAATTTGTAGTTAGAAATACCTTATGTATTCTTTCTATACTTTCAGTTCAAATAACTTTATTTCGGCAGTTGTGTCATAAAAGTGTGGAATAAAATACATCTTATTGGACAAATTCATAAAACACTAATATCAGCATTAGCCTATCACAGAGATGCATAAAATCAATCATAAAAAGCCGTTGCATAGTTTGATCAAGCAAGTATAGTTAAATACATAAACTGACAATCATACATATTTATAAAACAAGGAACAATGGCATCAGAGACAAAAGAAATCTCACAGTAAAATATAAAGTAAAAAGGGAAAATCGCCCTTTCTGTGGTTATATAAGAATTGCTATTGAGGAGGCAAACATGGGGTGACAGTCCAACCTTAAAATTCTAGGAGCAGAAGAATAGCTTTGTATGCCCAACTGTTTAGATAGGGGTTTTATCCACATCTGGCAAGGTAAGGCGTAAGCTGTGCAAACAAATAAAACATGAGATACAGATTCATCCACTAATTTACAAGCTGGGCATAACATGGAATCAGAAGCCATCCATTTATAAATTAATGTTTACAGAGGTAAGGTGCAAAATTGAAAGTAAAGTTTCCTGTCAAATGTAACTGATATTGTGTCCCAGTATTGTTGTAAAACATCATCACATTTTAAATTGAGGAATTTCCTTGTCAGTGTGGCTCTAGCAGCTTTCTGAATAACATTCTGGATTGACTGAGACCAATAATGCTTTATTTAACTCATCTTTGGAGGGGATGGGAGGACAAGAGGGGGCCACTCAGAGCTCGGTCTATCCCAGTGAAATTAAAAGCTTTTTATTGTTGGCAAGCCATGATACCTTATTGAATCGATCAGATTTAATAACAGCCTGTAATGCTATGGCATAGTGTGAAAACTCTGGGGTAGATAAAAGAATTCTCCATTAAAGTAATGGTCGCAATGTAGCTTTGCACTTAATGGCTTTCCTGCCCATATTCAAACCATAACTGGAGTAGTGGTGCACTAGATGGTAAGTGAGCTAAGCTCCTTAGGAATTTATTTTCAGACATTGATAGTCCTATGCTGTTGGAAAAACCCCAGAGTTCTGCTTCATATAGAGTAGTCCAGATCCAACGGCTGTGGCTTCATAAATATGCAGAGCAGGGTTTATGGGATTGCTATAGGATGCTTGGTGTTCCTTGAGAATAACGCCTCAAATTTGATTGTGTCTAATGACAATTTGTTGACGTGAAACTTCCACGTCATAGTAGAAGACAGTCTTAATCTCAGATAGTCAGCTGAGTCTACTTTCTCAAGAATTGTACCCCCCAAATAGAAGCCTGCCCTTGTAAGATTTGTGCTGATTGAATGACATGTATTTGGTTTCTGCTGCAATCCCCGTGAGCTACAGAACTCCTCAAAGTGCTTCAAAAGATGATGAAGCACGCTAGGTGTTTTAAAGATTAATATGGTGACATCAGTGAATAGGAGGATTGGTGTCTTCTCTCCAGCTAGAGTGGAGGCATCAGTTGGTTTCTGAGAGATAAAATCTACTATATGATTTAAGTATAATGAGAAGAGTGTTGGAACTAGGACACAGCCCTGACAGACTCCGTTATTGACCGAGATCCGATCTGTAAACTGGCCCTGTGTTCCCCATCTAATTCTAGCATATTTTCCTTCATGTAGATGAATGAGCAGTGCTAAGAGCTCAGAGGGAATGCCCATATGTCTCAGTACCTGCCAAAGTTTAGGGCGCACCACCAAATCGAAAGCAGATTTGATATTGACAAAAGCAACATACAGGCTGCCTCTGCCGATTACCACGTCTTCAAATATAAAAAAATAATAATAATAATTATTGGTCCTCTTGTGGAATCCAGCTTGAAAGGGTATCAGTATGTCTTTTTCTTCAATCCATAGTTAGATTTTATTCAACATCAATCAGCAAAAGATCTTTTGAATTCAGTCTATCAGACTAATTGGTCTGGAGTTTACTGGGGAACTACGGTCACCCTTTTTGTAGATCGGTTTAACTAAGGCTCCCTTCCAAGAATCTGGAATTAGGGCTCGCTTGGCCATGGCATTAGCAAGAGCTAAGATGTATTTAGACCAACTTTGTGTTTCGTGGGCAGATATGTCTGCTGGTATGCCATCAGGCCCTATAGCCATACCACTAGTAATGGCGTCAAGAGAAGCAGTAATATCTCATAGATCAAACATTGGTCTTGCAGTAGAAGAAGTGTCCTCCACTAGAGACAATACTATAGTAAATGCTAAATCTTCACAAGAATAGAAGTTTAAAAAAAATTCAGACCAGTCTTGTGGAAATACACAATTAGATGGAGGTGGCTCTGCACCATTGCCACCCCAAGTGACCAGAACTTGGTGGAGTCTTTAGCAAAACAAGCTGCTTTTATGTCCTGCAATCTCTACTTATCCCAGTCCCTTTTGACTTTAATCAAACTCAATGTATAAGCCTTTCTAGCCTTTCAAATTTGGTCAGTGTCCTTCAAGTTGATTGACAGTGCCAAGGTTCTTTTATTCTGTCTGAAGTCCTTATTAAACCAGGTAGTTGGTTTATTCGTACATTTATGGGTATGGGGCACTGGGGCGGTAAGATAGGGCAGAATATGTTTTAAAAAACTAAGATGTAAAGGTAAAATATCAGCCTCCAGATCTAAGCATTTATTGAGCTCAGCTAGTATTGATTGTGGATCGTGGCTTATAGCAGACAAAAGGTCAAGGTTGGCAACTACATTGCACCACTTAAGGCTGAGACAAGTCGCACTGTGACCATTACTCTAGTAAATACCCAACTATTCTGTTTTGCATTACCTCTAACACCATAAAAAACCAGTTAGATCTACCTCTCTATTTGAGACCCAAGCAAGTTCTTCTATCACAACTTTAACTGAGCCTGAGCATCCACTGGTTAATATCATCTCATAGAATGTGGCCGGTCATCAAGTCGAAAGTGCCTTACCTGGATGGAGTGAGTTCATGGAAAAATATGACATCTGCTTTCTTCACGAAACAGGGTCCAATAACCTAAAGAAGGCCCTATCAAGCTACTATTAGTAGTCATAAAAGTTGGACATGAAAGACATACAGGGCTACTAACAGGGGACAGTCAATCACCCTCACGCACAGGAGACCGAGGTGTAATACAGCCAGAGTTATGCAGGATGCTGAGTTGACTGTCTACCACTCAATGGTATTTGAGACGAATATGTGTGGAATGAAGTGAAGGGGATCTGATGTCAAGGGCCATCAAGCTATCAGTAAGTTGCTGATTTCTCAACAATAACTAAATGCTATCAAAGTTTTGATTTCTAGATGAGTGTTTTTTATCAAGGAGGATGTCATTATGAATAACTGAACGACATCCTTTCGTGCGACGAATCCAATGATTAGCTTTGTTTATTGTAGAATCCTGCCCTTCGTACCTTAGATAGGAAAACATTTTCAGGACTTTAACCATGAAAATAGAACTAGGGTAAGAGGAGCGCCCACCGCCGTAATTCGAAACAGACTGAGTACTTGCATTACGCACTGGGCCATTTGTGCATGAGTTCCGTAAGGGATCTGGGCCAACAGAAGTGGCACCTTGGTTGGATTGCTTAACATGTGCTGGGTGTCTCAGCAAATTGATATTATTAAGTGTTTCAGACCTCATAGAGCAACAAATCATACCTTTGTTTTAGCTGACACAACTAATTTGGGGTAGTCTCGAAATTGGGCAAACCAACACGGGTCCAGATGTATACTCAAGAGGTAGGGATTCTGGGACTCGAAAGTTACTAGTATCCATTGATATTGCAAGTTGTTTCAAGGTGTTGGATAAATGTGTTATCAAATATTTTTAAATCTCGGAGGCGCTAGGGGGCGCACGACCGAGATGGCCGCATGCTGATGAGGCTCCGGTGGCCCGGACCGCAACATTTGAAATAATATGCGGTATCACTGGTGAACACAACACGCAACGTAGCGCAACCAGCATCGGAACACTGAGGGAACCCCCCGATGCCCTGCTAAGCGCTGGAGGACCGCGGCGGGATGTCAAAAGACCTGCCACGAATTTGAGCGGAGGAGGCGGAGCATGGTGCAGAGCCTGGAGATGGGCGTATTAACTAACTGAGCCCACCGCTGTACACGAGGCGAGGGCCGAGGCAGCGACGCGCCCTCTGCTCCGTGAGCTGCGAGAGGCTCCTACTGGGAACTGATTGCGCTGCTGTGTGCCCCCCTCCACTGGATGAGGTGAGAGAGACCCCCCATTTCCAGGAATCCTGGGGTGAATAACTGGGGGCAACAGGGAGCAAGCGATGGACATCCTCTCCTCCCCCCGGGCTGGAAACACTGAGAGTGGCGTTTCACCGTCGTGGGTCCCCCACCCCAGCAAGACACCAGCCGCTTACTCTAGAGGCACCCCCACCTCCCCTGACACAGGGAACAAAAACGGAACAGATGCTAGTTGGGGGTCCCAGCAGCGAAGGTTAGCAGCGCTTGCGACCACCCGTCAGGACCTGTCATGGCGGCATGAAGACAGCGGTTGGACCCCCCCCAAGTACTTAAGGGACTCAAGCACGACGCAGAGTGAGGCAGAAACTTTCGTTCTCGTAGAGTGCCGCAAATGAACATGTGAGCCTGGAGCTTGGCACGCGAAGGCCCAGAATGGAAGAGTTATAAATTGCGGACACACTAAAGCACCCCCCTTATGCCCTATACCGACGCAGGTAAGACATTGTGTTGCTGAACCTTTGCGACTCGTGGTGCATGCGGCCTGGCAATGTAAATCTTTCCTGCAGCTCATAGCCAAACAGCTGGTCAGTGCCACCCACCTCACGTGTGGCCTACCCAGATCCCGGAACTTAGCAACATATACACAGCATCCCTGAGGCGTGGCAGGGGGAAAAACATAGCCTGTGGTCAGTCTGGTGGATGTGGAGTTGCATCTCGTGAGGGCAGAGCCAAATCCTGGAAAACATACTACGTTAACGCCGGACCAAAAGGTCGCCCTATAACATCGTCGTGGTGGCTAGCTGCCTTGAGAAGTCGCCGCGGAGTACCAATATAGATGAAATGGGGTGAACGGACGGTAAACAGTCAAAGCTACCGTTTGAGGCCCGGAAATCAGCTCGCTCGCAGCACGAGGAGCAGACCGAGGTGGGGCCACCTCCTGACGATCAAGAAGACGACTGGAAAGCAATACTTCTCACTATGAAAAGCAGTTTAACCTCTATCAAATCCAAAATGGATTCCATGTCCATGCGTATGGATACCATCGTCCAGAAAATTGAGAAACATGACCACAGGATCAAAGAGGCAGAGACCAGAATCTCAGATCTGGAAGACATACGACAAACCAGCCATAAAGAACAGATCTCCCAGATGGACCGACTGCTGAGGGTAATAGCCGCCAAAAATGAAGACCTCGAAGCGCGTTCGCGCCGAAATAATGTGCGTGTGCTAGGCCTGCCCGAATCAACAAACACAGGTCGAACGGAAGAATAAATAGAGCGGTTGCTCTACGAAGTGTTCGGTGCAAAAGCTTTCTCCAAACACCTGGTGGTCGAAAGGGCACATAGGACGCTGGGGACGAGACCACCCCCGGGAGACCACCCAGACCCATCGCTGTGAGATTCCTCAATTACCGCGACAGGGACACTGTGCTGCGGCTGGCCCGGGAAAAACAGAAGGTAGAATATGAAAACAACACTCTCAGCTTCTACCCAGATTTCACCCAGTCTGTTTAGGATGCACGGAGAAAATTTACCGGAGTTAAACGTAAGCTTCAGCAAGCCCACCTGGAATACGCTATGCTATACCAAGCGCGATTAAAAGTCGTTCACAAGGGGAAACATCTCTTCCAGAATCCACAGCAGGTCCAAGATTTCTTGAAAAACAGTCAACGCATGGCGCCCAGCGATGCCCCTAGCAGATCCAGGTCCTGATCTCAGTCACCACTGTCTAAACTCGATTGACCCAGCGGATGGTCTATAGAGCAACAGACTGTATGGATTGCACCACCCCCAAGAACACTTATTTCATCTCAACTGTGAATTGCCGTGGCCCCCTGATCCACATGGCTCTCCAAACAATCGGTGAAGCGAACTGGATGGTACGGCCAGATAGACGGTAAAGGGCATAGAACTCTCGAAATAGAGCAGAATGCCCCTGTTCTTCCTCCCTTAATTGCTGCGTTCGCATAGTAATATGTCTCCTTTACTTTCCTTAAGTGATACAACCTCTTACCAAAGGTCCGGAAGCCCCCCCCTCACCTCCCCTCTATTTCCACTGTCTGGAGGTATCTCTCTCAGGTCATTGGGGCATGGCGGGAAGAGGGCTAACGCAACCCCCCTAGAGGTACCTCTGCGGGAGATCCCCCCTTATACAACCACACTGTTATCTGCACAGTCAGCTATGACAGCTGTGTGTAATGAGTCATGTTTCAAACTCTTATTGCCAAATTGGGAACAGGTGGGAAATGCATACCCGACAAGTTGGGGACGTCAGTGTGGGTGGTGGAGGGAAGGGGAGTACAGTCACGGCAGAAGAATATTCTTTGACAGAAACTCAAAACAGTGCGTACTTATCGAGCTGCATAGTAGGATAAAAACGTTACATGCTTTCTTGCTAACGTTGTGGGACAATGAGTACTACCAGTACACTGGTTAAAACCCATTGCATATCCTGGAATGTAAGGGGTCTGAATGACCCACATAAAAGGCGGCACATAATAGCATATCTGGACAGGCATCAAATTCAGATAGCACTTTTACAAGAGAATCACTTCGACCCATTCACACAACCAAGTTTTGCTGCCTGTTGGAAATCGTACCGCTACTTTTAGTCATACTCCACATATGCACGGGGTGGCGATCCTCATTAAAAAGAACACATTGTTTGTCCCCGGGGGCTCAGTAACAGATCAGCAGGGACGATATTGTATGATATGGGGCCGTCTGGGCACACATGTAGTTACCATTGCCAATCTACACTTTTTGACTGAGACTTACTGAAGCGGCATTACGCCTGATATCTTAGAGAATTACCAGGAACTTATTCAACACAGACAACCCTTTTGAATCAATACCCAATTAAAAACGCCCTGAGGGAGCCCCAGGCCGGATGGTCATGTAAAGGGGTGAAACACGTGTTGGCTGTTAGTTTGTCTTTTTCACTCACTCTCATGGACAGAGTGACAACACCTTTATAAACAACCAACAAAATGAACCATTGTCTGATTGGAATTTTTTCCTAAAAGAATACGAGAAATCAATCTTGCCCTGACTACTTTTTTTAACTTTATCTACATTAGGGGGTAAGGGGTTTCCCCCTGTCAAGGGCAAGTCGATAACGAGAACTCTTGCTCAATATATGGCCAGTAAGGGATCGGGACCTTTTCACCCCTTATCTCACAAAATCAAATTCAGATAGCACTTTTACAAGAGACTCACTTCGACCCATTCACACAACCAAGTTTTGCTGCCTGTTGGACATCGTACCGCTACTTTTAGTCATACTCCACATATGCATGGGGGTGGCGATCCTCATTAAAAAGAACACGTTTGTCCCCGGGGGCTCAGTAACAGATCAGCAGGGACGATATTGTATGATATGGGGCCGTCTGGGCACACATGTAGTTACCATTGCCAATTGTTACAGCCCCAACGTAGACGACCCCCATTTCTTTACCATGTTATGGGGAAAAATACTCTCCATAGGAGCAAAGTACGTCCTCTGGGGAGGAGGCTTTAATATAGCCGTCTCACCCGCCATGGACAGATCTCACCCAAGCGCACTACACTACACTGCTGCACAGAGCCAATTGGCAGGGATCATTACAGATAACTGCCTTCTAGACGCGTGGAGATATCTACACCCCACTAAGAGAGAAGGGACACACCACTCAGCTGTACACTCGAAGTGGTCAAGAATAGACTACTGGATAATCACAAGAGGAATGGGACACTGGGTGGACCAGATCACACATCTAGCGAGAACGTATTCCGACCACTCCCCAGTGAAAATGACACTTTCCATCCCGAGGTGCTAACCCTCACATAACAAGTGGCGACTAAACTCAACGACACTACTAGACCCAGTTTTTAAAGCGGAAATAGGACAAGAGATACAAGAGTTACTATACAAGGTTTCTGTATCACAAAGAGTGGGGGGATATTAAAAGGCATTCGCACGCAACTTAATAGACTGGAAAGGGACATAAAAGACTTAGAACAAAAAACAAATAATCCAAATAGTGGAGGGCACGCAAAAGCTACTTTGCGAGACAAACTTACGGAATGTAAAGACACGGCTGACTGAGAGTGTAAATTTAAAAGTAAATACTACAGAGCCAGAGTATATGGAGAGGGGGACCGCCCGGGAAAGGTCCTTGCTGACTGTATCAGACAACCAAAGTTCTCCAACTTTGTAACAGAACTACATGACTCTCAGGGAAACATCCACAGAGACGCTGCTGAGTTAATAAACATATTCACCACATATTATTCCACCTTATACACCTCACAGAGGACGCAGCCCATAGACCTCCCCACATACCTCGAAGACACTGCACTGGCATGGCTAGGGGACTCCCAAAGAGACTTCCTCGCAGCCGACCTGGAGGAAGACGAAATCATGACAGCTATCATGCAAATGAACTTAGGGCGTGCCCCCGAATCAGACGGACTACCGATAGAATTTTACAAGGTGTACATTACAGAATTAGCTCCCATGCTCAAGAAGGTATTTGAAGAAGCGCACGAAGACTGGATACTCCCAATGACAATGAGAGAAGCTATGATCACCTCCCTGCTTAAGCCGGGAAAATCAGCTGAACACTGTGAATCATATAGACCACTCTCGCTGATAAACTGCGATACCAAAATCCTTGCCAAGGTCCTAGCAAATAAGCTGAACCTATTGATGGACAGGCTGGTCCTGCCCGACCAAGCTGGGTTCATCCCTGGCAGAGCGACATCACACAATCTCAGAATCCTATTCGCTGTCATGCAGGGTATAGACCCAGACATTGCAGCGGTGACGGTCTTTTTAGACGCCACCAAAGCATTCGACTCTGGAATGGGGCTTCCTCAGTGGAATCCTGAGGCATATGGGAATGCCCCCTGGTTTTCTAAGATGGATAGAGCTTTTATATCGGAAACCCCTGGCCACAGTCCTACTTAACGGATCCCGCTCACCTCCATTTGAAATTACAAGAGGGACGAGGCAAGGATGCCCGCTCTCCCCCATATTTTTTGCGCTTGCGATTGAGCCATTAGCAGCTAAGCTAAGACACCATCATAAAGAACGAGCATTAGCTTACCCTACCAGACACATCCTAATATCATTATATACAGATGACATTACCCTCTATGTAAAAGACCCTCAGGAAAATCTGAACCCCCTGCTGCGGGAAATTACCAAGTTTGGCAAGTACTCAGGTGTACGTATAAATTGGAAAAAATCAAGCATATTCCCCCTCACAGATAAAGTCACACTATACACCCTTCACTAACCTCTGGAATGGAATGAGGCGGAAGTGAAATATCTTGGGATCAATGTGACAAGAGATAGGAATGTACTGATGCGTATTAACTATGGCAATGCCATAGATGCAATAACAGACTATGGGGCACATGCATCAAAGGTTTTTGCGATCGCAAACGGTGCGATTCGCAAAAATCGGCCGTTTGCAATCGCAAATTGGCCTTTGGAGATGCATGAAAGTAGTTTCCTATGCGCAATTTAAGAATTCGCAATTAATTGTGAATTCTAAATTGCGATTGCATTTAAGGAATCGCAATTTGCGATTCCTTAAATGCAATGCTAGAAGCACTTTCAAATAGCGATTTCGCTATTTGGGACCGCAAATTACAGACAAATAAAACTTGTCTGTAATTTGCAAAAACTTCGAAAAATGCTCTAAAATGCATTTTTTTAAGTTTTAGGTTACACACACACATGCCCTTGGGGCATGTGTGTGCGCAACTTGGGTGCACATCACAATTTCAGGGGTGCAACAGGGTGTCATTTTGACACCCTTGCACCTTGAAATTGCATGAGCAATTTGCGAGTACCTACTGGTACTCGCAAATTGCGCATGCAATCTCCCATTCATTTCTATGGGCCTGTAGGCCCATAGGAATGAATAGGAAGGCATTCCTTAATTGCGACTCGCAATTTGCGAGTCGCAATTAAGGAATGTTTAGGAATCGCTATTTTTATAGCGATTCCTACATGCATAGGCTTTTGCGATTCCTTAATTGCGATTCCTTATTAATCGCAATTAAGGAATCGCAAAAGCCTTCCTTGATGCATGTGCCTGTTTGTGTCTAGCTGGATAGCGATGCCTCTCTCCATGGTGGGATGGATCTCATTAATAAAAATGGTCATACTTCCTAAAATGCTTTACCTATTTACAAACATCCCATATAACCCTGGTAGGGTTTTCTTTAAGGCTTTACGAACGCAAATGATCCGATTAGCATGGGGGGGCAAACAACCTCGACTCCATTGGGAGGTACTTACACTCCCATACTCCCAGAGAGGATTTGAAATACAAGATCTTGAACTGTAGTACTATTGCGCGCAGGCACACTATGCAGTGTACTGGTTCCACCCACAACCCCTTTATGCCACACTTGGCAGTCGAGATTGGGTATATGTGACTTCGCCATATACCACAATACACAAAGTCCTACCAAAACGCCTCAGTTACTATCTCGAAAGGCATGGGAAGCAGAATTAGGCGCATCAATACCAGACAAGCAATGGGACTTTTGCTGCAAACAAACAGAATATATCTCAGCAAACAGCAGATTAAAACTGATACATTATAAATTTCTACACCGATTATATTATACACCCGCCAAGCTCTATAAGCTCCTCCTGAGGGACGACGATGGGTGCGCACGCTGTAGGCAAGAAGGGGCAGGATTCTTACACCTGGCATGCGAATGCCCCACTGTCAATGAATATTGGCAACAGGTGTTCAGTGCTCTGAAACAAATGGTAGGATCCCCCCTACAAGCCACCCCGGTTACAGCTATTCTGGGATACTCAGATGGGGCTGAAACCACACACAAGAAGTTTCTAGCACTAGGTCTACTGATAGCAAAATGCAAGGTCACGTGCAAATGGGGTAGAGGTATAGCTCCTAAATTCAAAGATTGGCCCCGAGATATGACAACATGGCAGGAACAAGCCCTAATACATGCAGAACTGCTCCCACCAACGTCAAATCCCAAGGACATATGGGAACCCCTCAAAACTTACCTACTTTCCATTTCAGAACCTGCAGTAAACACTCAAGAGAGACAGGAGGTGGAGGGGCACAGAGAGACATAGCACAGGGCGCCAACTGATCAAGACCCCCCTGCAGGGCCACAGTAAGGAGTGAGTCCCGATTAGCACCAACAGAAATATGCAGAATGGATATGAAACGCTGCTGGATAATACCCCAGTTGATATCAACAGACTATCACATATCAATGACTGTAATGCTTAGTGCAGGCCCTCATCTAGACTACCAGGATATGTCATCAAAATAATGCTGTTCCCCTTTTGTATCACCAGCTTTATTCAATGTTGGAAAATGTAACTTATCCTCATTAAGATGCACTGACTGCAACATGTAACGCAGTGACTGTGAAGTTTCTCTTTTCTTGTTATTCTTCGTTTTCATGCTATATATTTGCCTATTGCAGAAATCCTGTATGAGCTGTATTGTGTGTATGCAAATACCAAAAATAAACAAGAAAAAAAAGAAATATTTTAAATCTCCCACCTCTACCCACAATTCCTCGATTTGTAATATTGAATCAGCAGTGTTGCCAACGGGGGGGCACTGAAACAGGGATGTCTTAGGGTGCGGCAGAAAGTTCAGAATTTGCTTGATCACTCGGTAGATCAGCCAGAGGTAAAAAACGGTTGCTACAGGGTAGGGTATCTATTGATTGAGGTAAGCTTAGTGCTGTATAGTGTCCTGCTCTCTCTGGCTAGCTAAGTGTGGTTCCAATGGTGGAGGAAGTGCAGTAGAAGTTGTTTTCCTAGACATTTTGCCTTTGAAATAACTCAAAAGTGTTTGTGGTGGTTTTTTTGAGGTACCTACTTGGAGGTCATGAGAAGCAGAATCCCCCCGTATAATTGATTCAACCTCTTCAATTAAGAGGTATGTTTCACTCAGAGTGCAGTTGCTTGGGGGCTTGGAGGCCTTCCTATCCTTTGCTGTGCCTTAAACAAGGTTAAAAGCGTTGCATTTTTCCCAATGTCACAAGGTAAAGAGGAAAACCACAAGAGACAATAAAATGTAAAGAAATAACAATTAAACAATACAATAAAAGCTAATTCAGTAATAAATGAAATGTCAAGCCATCAGAACAAACAATAAAACCTGGGGTATAATTTAGGCCAGGCCAAGTTCACGTAGTCAGGCTACGCGGATCTCTGCAAAGTGGCAAAAAAACTCTGCAGTGCTACACTGAGTTCCGCGAGTGAGCAGTGTTGCTCGCCGTACCCATTTGTGCGATATACCCAATGCACAGTGGATTCTCGCAACGGAATTCACATGCAAACAGCACCACATGGTTCCATGGACATGGCCATCTTATTTGCACTGTTATGGTGCTGGGGCCTGTTTTTATCAATATCCCATTCCTTAATCCTTTCCCTGTACTGCAGTGCATCGTTTTTCCACCGTCTACTTATGGCAGACAGGATGTCCGCATGTTGATACGTGATGTGTATCAATATTCAACAATCTATCAAGAGAGGGAAGTAGAAGCAGTCTGGGATCCCACTCAGCTTCCAAATAAGTCACCAAGAATCAAAAAATAGTGGAGCCCTGAGGCCTCGAGGGATCTTGATAAGAAATATGTAGGACCCTCAACAGCCATTTTCTGCCTTTGGCATGTCTTTGGCCATTGGCGTATTCATGGTTGATAGTATCATCATCGGGTCTTGTTGGCCTCCACCAGGAGGAGAGCCCGAGGAAATAGTTGTAAAAAAGTGAATTAAAATTATCTCTTTATCATAGAATTAGATTAATTCAAAACAGTGATAAGGGTAAGGTTAAAAACAAATTTGGATGTGAAAAATAGGACCTGTTATGGGTCCTTCACATCACTTACAAAAGGTCAAAAAATGGTCTACGTGTTTCAGCCGACATGTGCCCTTGCCAGGTCGATGGCTTTCGTCAGGACCAACTTTAGGGGAAAATGATAATCCCCCCTTGTTTTTTATATATTACTCACATCGGGTGGAACACTATCCCCTAGACCTGATTATGCGGCCGGTCGTATTAATTCCAGCAAGTGAGATTGCATTTGTTCTCAGCTTTTTAAATCACTGAATGTTCCACATAGGATGGTGGGAGAGACGCGTAGGCTGCCCTCTTGAGGTGCAGCTTGTAGCCTCTGGTCTGGGGAGAGCAAATGCAATCTCACTTGCCGGAATGAATACGACCGGCCCCATAATCAGGTCCAGGGGATAGTGTTCCGCCTGGCATGAGAAGTAATTTATTTTTATTTTGCCTCACACAGTGTCTGTTTAGTTTTATTTACTAGAAAATCTTTGAAAAGAAAGAAAAAGATTTTTTTTTTAAACTGGTGTGCTGTGTTTATATTCTGCCATAATTTCTTTCAGACAGCTAGTGCATTTGCCATGTGCCCTCTAGTTTTATATCAGGCATGTGTGGGTAATGGCTGTGACTCTAATCACATCAAATCGAATGGCCCTAGGGGACCAGCAATGTACTGCTACTGTGCCACCCACTACATCATTTTACACAAGTGTTTGGCACAGAGCATTGTTTCTAATTTCTCCTTTTTATTTCTAGCTAATCCTGCTGTCAGTGGTCATTCAAATTGCCAGGATGTAGCTGCCCAGCTGTGGCAGCAGAACCTGGAGGCAATACGTGATGCGCATCAATGGCTAGTGGCCCAGGAGGAGGAGGAGGCCACTGCCCAGGGCCCCAGTCAGCTCCCAGGGCCTCCAGCCTCTCAACACGCTGGCGTTCCATCACTGCTCCCCCCCTCGATATCTGATCGCAACTTCTGACGCATTATGCTCAAGGCTGGACCTCTTGGAAGTCAGGCAAATCAAGATGTAGGAGCACCTTAAAAAACTCCTGGCCCGTTGTTTGTGCCCTCTTCTGCCCCTTTTTAACCTTTATTTTGTTCGGTTGGACTTGTTGTGGGTGGGATGGGGGTTGGGACCGGGACGGTTTGGACTTTAGTTGTACTTTTTTGGGACATTTTGGACATTGGTTGGGGATGGGGAGAACTCTTTGGAGAGAAGGGTGGGCCAATTTAGGGTTGAAGATGTGGGTTTATATAATATTGTTGTTGTACTTAGGATAATAACTATCTTTATGTATGTTAAAATCTTTATTCAGGTTTTTTACTTTGCACTGCTGCCTTTTTAGCTCAGCAGCAATCTGTTTTTAAAATCTTCTAATAGTGTATAACAATTAGTTATGTGGTACCCTTGTCCTCCTACTACTCTCCTAGTCTCTGCAGTCTGCATCTATATTGACTCCAACTGTAGGATTAATCAGAAGGATTATTCATCCCAGGAACTAAATCTAAACAAAAATTGAGTTAGTGTATTATATATATTATTATTTCATAGCTTTACAAACAATTCAGACCAGACTACTACGCAACAAAGAATACCTGATAGTGAAAATATAACATGCAGTACTAAATTATTCAGAGCAATGGTGAGCTAGTATTTTAAATAAAACTAAACTAGCAAATACTCGAATCATGAAAGGGGCAATAATTTATGCAACATAATGCCTGAAAGATGATGCTGCTGAATTATGTTCTTCTATATCTAAAATATCGATCACTTTTATGCTTTGGTGGGTAAATGGGGCCAGTGTGGCTATTGTTTCGGTAATAGAAGTAGAATTGAAGATCCTGCACTGAGTTGGTGTTGCTTTTACCATATCTGCCCCACCTAGTGTGTGATCAATTAATGGTGTAAATTATAAAGTTACACCTCAATAAATCACACAGCCCGGGGGAAGAGGCTTAGGGGTTTGATGAATGGATGGGAAAGGAGATTTGGGGAAAGGTGTGTCACAGACAAAACTACAGAAAGACAATATTCATCTGGGCAATGAGCAGCCAACCATTATCATTCTGTTGAGGGAGGAAATGGAAACAAAGGAATAACTATGACACAGTTAACTTAAATGCAATGCAAACTAAACAGTCCGTCAACCCCAGAGAGACCTAAGTTCCATTATTATATATCTAAATGTTCTGTCACCTAGGTTTGAAAAATAGTAAATACAAATTATGTAGGAGTGAAGCGAACAACACAAACAATTTAAAAAAATTATTACTAAAAGAAAAATGATACTGTATTGCCAAATTGGGAGGTGTATCTGCATTCTTCTTGGATTGTCCGTCAATCTTGGGTCCCAGGCTGATGCGGTTCAGTAAGGTAAGCGTGAGTGTTATGGTGCTTTTGCCTTTTTGAGCAGGAGAAGAGAAGGCATGCGTATTGTAATACAAAAATTATATTGCAGAATGAAGGTGAAGGACAGAAGGTAAACTACATAAGGAGTGCCTCAAGAAGACTCAGAGGCAGTGGAAGAGAGAATAATTGTCCTTTTTGCAATCATTCATTTTATGAATGATGTGCGATCAATTAGGTGAGGGCAATTACAACAACCAACAATCACAGACAAGTGGCCGCATCAATCAGGCTCACAATAGTCATGATCATCATCATAATAATAATATATAGTCTAGCATGTGCATAATGTGATTATCACCACATGTCTGTCTCCAGTTACCTACAACAGGCCCCCCACTCAACCACCACATAGTTTTAAATTTGAGCCAGTCAGCATACACACTCAGCATCATTGCCTATCCCAAATCAAGTACAATTAATGCCCCTCTCTCACCACCACTCCATAGAGTTGGAGTTGAGTAGGCCTCTTAGAGTCATCACCAAATGTTGGTTTCTGTGAAGTTGATAAATTCCTTCTTCTGGTGGCAGTTGTTGAAGTAGTCACGCCCTGAGTCCTTACTCCTGCCATCGTCCTCCTGACTCCGAATAACGTGCCCAACTCCGTACCTACTGAGTCCCGACTCAAAGGCGTTAGTTCGACCTATAGTGCAATGCTTTTGATGAACAAGAGAAATATTGAGTAATTTTTTGCGTAGACTAGATTTGTGTTTGTTAGTCAGTCAGTCAAATAGCTTTATTTCGATAAACATGTATCTTAAAAGCATTAACTATCTTACATTATTCGATGAAGAAGTTAGAAATTACCAAAAAGACATCAATTAGTAACAAAAACCCAATAAAATCATTTTATACATCACAATATCTAATAAAAAATTAGGAGCAGAGTATAAAAAGAGTTTAAAACATCATAAAAATAATTTCATTCTAGTGCAATTCATCATAAAAATAAATTCATTCTAACGCATTTTCATTAGATGAATACGATGTTAGTTTTTGTCTAACAAGAAAAATAGCTATGTTATAAATTACAATACAATATACATCTGTGCAAAGCAAGGCTAAAAAGCATCGTAAAAACATGATAATTCATTGGGGTGCTAAACGCAAAGATTTGAACCTTATAATCCAGGCACAACTGAGATATTTTGCAACGCCACAGGCAAAGAGGGTGCGTGCATCTGATTTTAGGATGCGTAATGCAGTGCGATGCTCTTGTGTACCCAATTGTCTGCAGATAGGTTTAAGCCATCTCGTTCTGGCATTCTTATAAGCAGGGCAGGCAAACATAAAATGAGCTAAGCTCTCGGTTGGTGCTCTACAACAGGGACACCTTGCTGGTGTCTGATATGGTGCACCCCATTTTGCAGTTAGCTCCCGAACCGGGAGCGAACCTACCCTGAACTGTATAAAAAGTGCTCTATCCCGTGGTGACTGAATAAAATCTAAATATGGTTCCAAAGAAATATATTGCTTATGGAGATAAAATTCTTCTGTGAGTCTTCCTACCCTTTGACTACTGAGTTCCTGGGCATTAACCCAAGCCCAATAAGACCTTTTAAGATCAGCCTTGGAAGGTGGAGTTTGCGTGTCCCATGACTCATTAAACCCAAGAGCAAGAAGAGTTTTTTAAGCTTAAGCACCCAGCCAATTCTCTGGTTGCCATCCAAGGCCATCACTTCATTGAGCGCGGAGGCATAACTAGTTAGCTCTGGGGTTCGGCACAAACGAGCCCAGAATAACAATGGCCGCAGCCTGGCTATATCTTTGAAGGAGTGCCTACCCATATCACTCATTAGTGGCTTCAGAGGAACGTTGCGGGGAAGCATCACCAGTTCTCTAAAAATTTGTGTTCAGATCTGCTGATGCTATCCACATTCTCGAAGCCCCATAATTCGGCACCATAAAGTGCCGAACTAAGTGCTTTGGCTGCATAAATTGTTAAGGCAGGGGCCACAGGTCTGCTCTGTGAGGAGCGATGTTCTCTTATTAATGCTCCTGCCACGCGTTTATGGTTTAAGAGCATTTTATCAATGTGGTATTTCCACTGCATTGTCTCAGCTAACCTTAATCCTAAGTAGTCAAATGTTGTTACTTTCTCCAAGCTAATTCCATCTAAAGTAAAATTGCCTCTGTGTGACCTGTAGGGATTGAACACCATTAGTTTGGTTTTTGTAGTATTAATAATCAGCCCCCGGGACTCGCAAAAAGGTAGAATCTATCTAGAAGTTTTTGTAGCCCTACTGGTGTCTTAGAAATAAGCAGAGTATCATCTGCGAAGAGAAGGGTAGGGACCCTATCACCAGCCAGGGCAGGGGCGTCAGATGGAAACTCTTGAAGAAAGCTAACCACCCCGTTCATATATAAAGAGAACAGGGTGGGAGCCAGGACGCATCCCTGACGAACCCCTCTGTTCACAGGGATCCTATCCGTTTTTGTCCTTGGGACCCCCATCTCACTTGGGCATAAGTGCCCTCGTGTAGGCGAACCAGCAGGTTAAGTAACAATGGTGGCATACCCATTTCATCTAACAGGTGCCATAGCCACTCACGGGGAACTAGGTCAAAGGCAGTCTTTAGGTCGATAAACGCCAAATAAAGACTGCCCTTGCCTATTAAAACCACCTTCCAGTAGATTAAAAGCAGCCTAAATGCTTGGTCCACCGTCCCTGTGCAGGCCCTAAATCCTGCTTGATATTGGGAGAGAATATTCTCTTCATCCACCCATTGGTGGATTCTCTGCAGTAGCACTCTGCCAACTATTTTCTGCATAGCATCGATCAGACTGATCGGGCGATAATTAGGGACCACCTCTGCACCCTTCCAAGACTCCGGTACTGCACAACCCCTCGCAATAGAATTAATTAAAAGCATAACATAGTTTGCCCAGTTAGTGGAGTCAGCAAGAAAGAGATCTCCTGGGAGACCATCAGGACCCGGGGCTTTTGCTGGAACTATTTTCTTTATGGCAGCCTCCACTTCCTCAAGAGTGAAGAGATCAACAGTATTCAAGGTAGAATGGGGACTCAAATAAATATGTAAACCCTCTTGAGGGGATAAATCAGTCCCAGAGTAGAGTTTTCCAAAATGTTTAAACCAATCCTGACTTGTAATATGGTTAGGAATAAGTCTTGCATCCTTGTTTCCTGAGCACCTAACCATATTCCAGAAGAGATTGGGGTCTCTAGCTACACTTGCCTCTTTTAAATTCTGCCAATGGGACTCGTCCCACTCCTGCTTAGCACGGTGGGTAGCAGTTTTGTAGTTCTTTCTAGATACCTTCACTAAGGAGCAATCTTTATTTTTAATTGCTATGACCAAGGCCTTCTTTTTCGCTCTACAATCCCCATTATACCAAGAATTGGGCTTTTTAACACCACCGCTCAGTCTAGGTGTATTATTCACTATAAAATACATACCAATCTGATCTACCAATCTACTGTATAAATTCGAAATCTTAGCCAGACCATCTACTTCACCAAGAGCTTCCAGCAATAAAACGGTGTTTATACTCAATACGTGACTGATGCCCGTCATCGACGGTTCATGTGTCACGATTCTAGGCCATTTAAGGAACCTTCTACATCCTGAGGGAATCAATTCCTTCGTAATCATGAAGGGCCCTTGGGTCTGATTTGGGGAACAGAGAAAGGCAGAAGGGGTTTCCATACTTAAACTAAGCGTATTGTGATCACTGTCGGAAGAAATTAGCACTTCCATATCTATTATCAGATTCCAAAGTCTCAAATCTACCAATATGTAGTCAATGCGTGAGGGACAGTTTACTCTGTTAAAAGTGTTCGCTCCTAGAGCATCGGAAGCTGTTCTACCATTCGCTGCCCTCAATCCAATTTCTAGGGCAAGTGCATTAATCTGAATTACGATTTGGGACCATTTCTTAATCGGAGGTATATTTAGCAAAGGGACACCCCACTTCGTGTCTTCTTCCTCATTCCCCAACAGGTCTTCAGAGTCTAGTGGCTCAAAAGTGCAATTAAAATCTCCTGCTATCATAACAAACAAATCTGATGGACGTCCAGCGAGCTCATGTTCCAGGGAAGAAACAATATTCGACATTTTACCCCCTGGTGTACCCCTTATGTAAACATTGAACAACTCGATAGTTTTACCACCCCTGGCTCCTTTAATCGAAAGCCACATTATATCTGGGCTGTCACAATGATGTTCTAGGATTTTACAGTCCAAATCGATCTTTATCCAAATAATGAGGCCTCCAGAGGGCCGCCCTCTCCCCTTAGAAATAGCGGATCTAAAAAAACAAGTATAACCAGATTTATATAATGGTGTCAAGCTCCATGTCTCTTGGAATATGCAGATGTGGTGTTCTTCAATCAGGTAATTCCAATCAGGGAGAGACATTTTACTTTGGAGACCTGCAATATTCCAAGACAAGATTTTGAGTTGTGGTGCTAAAGACCCATCACAAGCTAAAGGCTGTCTTGTCACAAAAGATGGAACAGGAGGCGAAGCAGAAATATTCAAAAATGTAGCATCCCCCTGTTTCGTTGGACTACAACTTTGATCACCATCATGGCTATTTGATTGTATCAGAATCAGGGGATCACCAAGAGACCTACTCGGGCAAACAATATTAGGGGCACTCTGTTTGTTAATGGTTGGGGTAAGATCTAAATTCTGTCGGGATTGATAAGCGTGACATAGTCAATCAACCGCCTCTAAAGTAGAGCCTCCTGGTATGGGTAATGGCTTTAAACTATCCTGAGCCCTAGCCCCACCAGTTGTCAAAAAGCACCTGATCTGAATAGACGAAGAATCTGGGGAGCAAGTTCTATACTCTAAGGCCAGGAGGTTCTATGCTAAATCTGGGTTGGAGAGAGTAAGTTCGATACAGTCAGTGAGCTGATCATTTGACATACATCTCCGTGCTCTGACTATATCTTCCCTGATCAATGAGCGACAACCCCTGACATGACTTATCCAATGTATGGACTTGTTTATTAAGGAATCGGAGTTCTCGTACCTTGAACCTATTTTGGGAACATTTACCATAAAAACTATCTGCGCTTTAGTAGGAAAGCGAGATAATTGCTTACTTTGCTGGGGAGGTATATTTCTAGCCAAAGATGGAGCCGGTAAAGCTTCAACCGACCCTCTGCCATTCTCGACAGCCTTAAGATAAGGATCTTTATGCAATGCCTTTGAAAAGCGAGTTCCTAATGGACCTGCTGGGTTAGTAGGCGGAGCCTTAGCGGCTCGTCCCATGGAGATTATAGTAGCTGATTGCTGGCCACTATCTACTAGACCTCCCGATATTAGTGACTGACACAGATTAGATGGTACACAAATGTCTGATGTTTGTGAAATATTATTAGGAGTTAGGAGTTTAACAGTGGCCACAAGCTCCGTGATCATCACTTTCATAGATCCGACCTCTTTCTGAAGTAATTTAATAACTTGCAAGAGGGTCTTTAATGAGAAGGGACAAGTGTCATCCGTCACGTTTGGGCTTTTCTCCAAGGTTGTCATGAGAGCAGAGGGTTGAGCTTCTTCACAAGTTTCATATTCCCCTGCCAATGCTGAGAAGCGATTGGCACAGATGACTATGGGTTCAATATGACAACTCACACCCCGGGCAGGGGAAATAGGTAGTTGGAAAGATGCATCGGTCACTAGATGCAATTCGGGGCCTGATCGTGCGATCTCCTTAGAAGCCACTGGATCCTTGCGGTAGATTTTCTGAAACATTGGTGGGATAGTAGTTGGGCGCGGGTCAGTAGGTTGTCTTGCTGATAGAGAGTTAGCGGGGTCGGAAGGGATTAGTGAGTCAGCTGGTGGATCAACTCCCAAAAGCCCTTCGCACTCAGTAATGAGGTTATCTATTCTGTTCATAACACAACTATCGGTCAGATCTGCTTTTTTTGCTATTTTCCTGACCTTTCTCCCTTTATCTTTCTCATCAGCAGAAACACTTGTCCTCCCTGCCCCTTCTGTAGTTTTTCTTTTGCCCATTTTAGTGCCAGGCCAAATAGGTAGCAAAAAGATAAAATAGACAAGAGTATCCTATGCCAAACAAGGAATAGCGAACTTCAAAACGTTACAACATTTCCACTAGTTCCAAAAGCTTTATAAATCCCTGGAGCAAGTAAGTCACAACTATATAGCAAAGCCCAATATTTAAGGCGACACACAGTACCTTTGGAGTTTTCTAGTTCATGTCCCAAACAGCAGATAAAAGAGGTCTGGCCCTGCCCTGCCTCTTCCTGGCAATGACGGGCAAGGACGGGCCCGCCCTTGGCCCGGGCTTCGCCCGCGCGCTCCCGCGCTGCAGGAGATGAGGCAGGATTTTAAAGCGCCGGATGGCGCGAGATGTCAGCGCGGCCCCTGCCGTGAAGCAGCCTGGTCCTGGGAGTCTCTCCCCTGCAGCAGAGCCAAACACGGGCAGCAGCGGTGATCAGGGCAGCAAACAAGGTTCCCACACTGCGGGAGATGAGGCAGGATTTTAAAGCGCCGGATGGCGCGAGATGTCAGCGTGGCCCCTGCCGCGAAACAGCCTGGTCCTGGGAGTCTCTCCCCTGCAGCAGAGCCAAACATGGGCAGCAGCGGTGATCAGGGCAGCAAACAAGGTTGTGTTTGTTAGATAAAGGGACTGGTCGGGTCTCTGAAGAGTGCAAAGCATAAAACAAAGCAGTGTGGACCCGGTAAACAAATCTCACAACGTGTCAAAGGGGAAGGAAAAAATCACATTCAGGAAACAAATGATCATCCGTCATTAGGCCACCAACATTGTAAATCAATCATCACAAACACATTGAAGCTTAATAGAAATAGTTAAACAATAAACACCCAGTCTGACTGCCTCCCACCAGATGAATCATCACAACACACTCACAAAGAACAACCACTCATAATATATATCAAACTTTGGTGCGTGCATGCCATTTACCTATTCTAATGCAAGCACGGTGATGGTGGGACATTGCGGATCCATTGCTTCACAAAACACACATTAGCCAGTCTTGTAAATCAAATAATGGGGGCAGTCCAGCTAGGGGAATAAAAACAGGATAGATAGTCACGGGATGGAGTCAGGCACAAATTTCTCTCTCCAATGTCCTTGAGCTCAATGGGGGAGGAAGGCTTCTTCAATGCAAACTGGTCCAACTCCAATCCAGCAACAAAATGTGTCTAAACAGGTGGGGCTGCATTAGTCAGTCAGACAAAAACAAAATAAAATAGCGTTTCCCTAGCTATATCTTTTTTTTTGTCGTCAAAGCAGTTCAGTGACAGAAATAGAAAATTCTATGGTTGGTGGCCAGGCCTACTGTCGGGGAAGTAGGGTTTGTCCTCAAACTCAGGTAGTTCCCCCAGAAGTAGGTCAGCTAACACACTAATACTATGACCTAAGTCTGACCAATCACCCTCATCCTCTTCCTGTCGTACGTCAGGTATGTTGTGTCCTGGCGGTTTAAAGTGCTGATTTATTTTGATCATGGTTAATCTCTCCATGTTTTGGGGTGAGAGACTGGTCCTTCTCACTGTGACAACTGCACCAGCTGCACTGAACACGCACTCAGTGGACACACTGGGCATCGAGCATGCCAGATACTTTATTGCCAGTCTGCTGAGCACTGGCCAATGGTGCCTCTTCCCATACAAATAGATCAATGGGTTTTGATCAAGATAGACCTCTGTTGGGTCATCCAAATAGGCCTGGACCATCCTCTCAATAGTCACTGGTGCTACACCTTGCTTGACCTCTTTTGCCTTCGCCTCTGCACTGGACTTAAGCCCTACCTTTAGATATCAATCATATACTAATGCTCCTGTTCCTGTTGTTGCATGTGTTCCTGCTGTTGGTTTTGGCTACTGTGAGCAAACAGCACTGCGCTCAGGCTCGGAAGTTGAAGGCTGCCCTGCAGAGCCTGTGCCCTGGAGGAGTGGGCCTCTAATTCCGAGCCGCTGTCTTTTTAGGTCACTGGCTTGCTCGACAATCCACGACTTGTAGTTTGAAACATCCAAGTCTGAAAAAGGAATAAAAATGGCCAGTAATTGTTTGTACCATGGATCAAAGAATTGTAGCAATGTTTGGATTACAAGTCACTTTGCACCCTTGTGTTAACAAATAACCAAAGGATTAAACTCTAAACCAACTCATGCACATCTTTTTTTGTCCATACCTGCATACATTTCAGACACCTCCTTTAGCTGTAGCATATGCAACAATGGGATAGCTTGGCCCATGGAATTGTCCTCCTTGCTGACTTCTCATGTGAAAACCTCAAAAGAAAGCTGCATCTCTGTCAAGCATTTGACTAGGCCCCATTGGTCCACCTCAATGATCATGTCTTTCAAAGTTGCATCCCCTCTTTGCATGACGTATTCATTGATCAGTCTGTACTGCTCAAACAGATGTTGCAACATGTAATAAGTTGAGTTCCAACGTGTTGGCACCTCCTGTATGAGTGCTTTAACTGGCATTCTTTTATCACCCTGAATGACCCTCAGCTGCTTTCGGGCTTTAAAAGAAGGGCTGGAATGAGTGCAGATTCTTCTGCAGGTTGACAGTAAGTTGCTGACTCAGTCTTCTTTTTTGAGAATGTCCAGTACAATAATGTTGATGCAGTACGCCAAACACAGGACCCTGAAAGAGCCACCATCTGCCATGACCTTAACTATATTACTGCCATTGTCTGTGGCAACAAATCCACTGTTAAGCCCTCTTAGTTGCAGCCATTCAAAGACCTTGTTGTTAAAGTCTTCCAAGATATTTGCAGCAGTATGGGATTTATCCATGGTGAACATGGCTACTGTTGCATGTTTCTTACCGCCATTAAAAATCTCAGCAGTGTCAATACTTGCAGACATAATTTCTCTAACCACCCACAAATGACATCCAACGTGCAGTGATGCACATGTAATCAGTGGCTCGGCAACTGGTCCACATGCCTATCGTCAGGTGGATAGTGTGAACAGCACTCTGCTGCGAAGCTTGTCCAAGCAATTTCCAGCAACTCTGGCAAAATAGGACCTGCTGGGAACCTTCCATTTCGGGCAGATGGCTGCCACAAATTCTAGAAAACTCACCCCTTCCACAAAAGAAAGAGGGAGGAGGTCCAGCACTAACATTTAAGTCAGCTTTGCATTGTACAAACGTGCTGTTGGGTGGTTGCGTTCGAACTGCCCTTCCTGCCTAAACATGCCAGGAATAGTAGCCTGGATTTTTTTCTTTTTTGATGCCACTGATGCCAGTGACTTCTTGAGAGTAGATGGTGGTAGGCTCAGCAGGGCAGACACTGTATGCTTTTGCCTTGCTGTGTCAACCTGAGTCTTGTGCCATTGCGATGTTGCTGATGTGGGCGATACTACTGCTCTCTAGGGACAGGGTTGATTTGCGTAACTAAAATGTCCTCCTCTTCTTTACCTTCCTCTGTGATCGGATGGGATTGCCTGCTCAGGCATTCACCCCTTCACCAACACCACTTGCAGTTTTTTGGTTGCTAAGGTGCTCCTCCCACTGGATTGTGTGATGTTTTCTCAAATGGACTGTTTGGCCTCCGGTACCATAGTTTGTACCAAGCTTACCCCGACTAACACTTACTCTGCAAATGGAGTATATAGCAATGTTCGGCTCCTTCTTGCTAACCGTAAAGAATTCCCAAACTTGCGAGGTCCACTTTCTGATGCTTATGCTACTGCCAATGTCAGATGAACTGGTGGTAGGTGGGCATTTTAACATTTGCCTCTCTGCCGTTCCTACTTCTACTGAGGTGGTTGTGGATGTAGGTCACTGCTGGGGCCTTGCATATATGGCAGCTGGTGGTGGTGGTATCTGTGCCACATCCCTCAAAGCAGGTTGAGATGGGGTAACGTTGGTCTCCACTGGAGCTGGGCTCACATCTATGATGAGTGGCTCATCGTCGTCTTCCTCTTCTACATCCATTACTCTAAGGCTTTCAGGAACCTTCCTTTTCCCTAGCCTCTCCTGGCGTGTCCCACTCTCAGACTGAGGCGGGATCCAAGTGGAGTCTTGATCATAAGAAGGGGGCTCGGAGCAGAAGATAGTAAACTTAACCTCCTTTTCTTGCTGGAGATCTGGAAGACAATGGATCTTCTGAAAGAGTGGCTTCTTCTACTTCCTTAGCATGAAGCTCAATCTCCTGAACTGCTCCTACTTCGGGAGGAACTACTATTGCTAGCTGCTGCTGCTGTTGTCCACTTATATGAGATTCCTGCAACATTTGGGCACTACTTTGTGACAGAGATACGTAGATTTTAACGTCACTGCTTGTCGGCATTGCCGTGAATAGATTGGCTGCCTCTGTGACAGACATGGGCTTGGGTCTAGATTGGGGTGGGTCCGCTGATGCAGGGGTCCTGCTCCCAGCTTGCTCCCTGGAGACCAGTGCAGCAGCCACACATTTGAGGTCCTGGCCGGAGGGCCAGTGGTGGAAATTGGCTTCTTCTCCTCCCCAATGGACCCTTTCTTGGCAGCACCTTTCTTTGTCACCCTCTTGAAGCTGTCAGTTGGCAGTGACACTTAGCTTCACAAGTCCATGTTGTGTGGTCATGCGTCATGCCAGGCCTTCTGTCCGGCAGTACTGTGGGTGATTATGTCTCTTGTGCACCTAAAAGCAAACAAGCAAGAAGAACATCAGTGAAACGTGGCATTGTTGCAGTTAAATTAGTAGTATCATATAGTTTGGTTAATTAAGTTATAACTTATAAATAATTAACAATACAGTGTATCCAATATCAATTCGTAAAACCACACCAACATAAACTTTCATGTACACTCAGGAAGGATAAGAAAGAGCAACAACAACACACCGATGTAACTGTTTACAATTATGTGCATCAAGTTGGGAATGGGATGTGGCACTCGGGGAGGTGCAGGTTACAATAGAAAACTTACAACGGAATAATCCTTAGAAAATGAATGCTGTTGTGCGGCTGTGCAGCACCTACAGCACTAAGTTGATGCCGGATGCTAGGAAAATGGAGGGAAAAATAAAATTTAAAAAAGTTAAATAAAAACGATTTTAAAAAAATTTAACAAATATATTTCACTTTTTTAATAAAAATGTGAAAAAATCAAGAAAAAATGAAAAACATTTTCAAAAGCAATTTACAAAAATTAACAAGTAGAAATTAAAAAAATATATAAAACAAATAAAAAAATTAAATTTAAAAAAATTGTGAAAACAGAAAATAAAAATTACAAAAATATAGTTCAACTGCTGATGTACTAGGGGAAGGGGACTACTGCTTATTAACATGACAACTGAATTTGGATCCCACTGGGATTTGAGAGGCAAGGAGTGGTGCAGATGAAAAATACAAAAAAAGTATGTAACAATTCATATAAAACACTGGTCATACAGTACATTAGTATGAACATTGAGCTACTAGGCCTAAAGCATAACACACAAAATGACCGCCAACCACATGGTCAAACAGCAAGCAAGGAGGCATGGCCAAAAACAAAGAACACATGCAGGCCTATGGCAAAACAACACTGGCTGCCAATGCAAAATGGTCACCAGCCACATGGTCACAATAACAAGCAGGAGGCCTGGAAAACAAAGCAGGTACATGGAAAAATCACACTGGTTGCCTACACATAATGGCCATTGACCACATGGTCAAACAGCAAGCAAGGAGGCATGGCCACAACAAAGAAGACATGCAGGCCTATGGCAGATGCACACTGGCTGGCTACACATAATGACCGCTAGCCACATGGTCACAACAATCAGGAGACGTGGAAAACAAAGAGCACATACAGGTCTATGGACACTGACTATACAAAATGGCCCCTGGCCACATGGCATGGGGAACAAAGACAAATGTGGCCTATGGCAAACACACTCACACAGTGGCCAGACAAAGGAGGCATGGTAACAGAGAACACACCATTAATTCAGCAATGCCAAAAATGAAAATTAAAAGGGCTAAAATATTGTATAACAACACACATCCTCCAAAGGCATAACCTATACACTGTTTGTAGGAAAAAAACAATGTGAAATACCACAAAAAACACATTTTGTATTTTAATCCAATGAATCCATGGCCTAAATGATGTTTCAATTCAACAGACATGACAGAAAAAGGTGTTTAATGCACCCATGACTAGTACTGGTCCTAATGGCTGGAAGGCCCATTGGCAGACTAGGCCACATAGTGAATTAAAAGAATATTGCACATTTATTAAAAAACATAGAGAAAATGTACTAAACTGTGCAACAGCTTTCCTTTACAAAAGAAGAAAAATTACATGCAAAAAAATAACAACAGCAACCAGCAAGGAGGCATGGCCACAAACAAAGAACACATGCAGGTTTATGGCAAAAAACACACTGGCTGCCAGCGCAAAATGGCCAGCAGCCACATGGTCACAACAACAGGCAGGAGGCCAGGAAAACAAAGAACACATGCAGGCCTACGGAAAAAGCACCCTGGCTGCCTACACAAAATGGCCCCCAGCTACATGGTCACAACAACAACCAGCAAGAAGGCATGGCCACAACAAAGAATACATGCAGGCCTATGGCAAAAGCATACTGGCTGGCTACACAAAAGGCCCACCAGCCACATGGTCTCAACAACAAGCAGAAGGCCTGGAAAACAAAGAACACATGCAGGCCTATGGACACTGACTATACAAAATGCCCCCTGGCCACATGGCATGGGAACAAAGACACATGGTGGCCTATGGCAAACAAAATCACACACTGGCCAGACAAAGGAGGCATGGTAACACAGAGAACACCTCATGAATTCAGCAATGCCATAAACAAAAATTAACAGGGCAAACAATTTTTACAACAACACACATCCTCTAAAGGCATTACACTGCCTATACACTGTTTGCAGGAAAAAAAACATGAAGTACCACAAAAAGAAAACACATTTTGTATTTTAATTCAATGCAATCCATGGCCTAAATGATGTTTCAATTCAACAGACATGACAGAAAAAGTTGTTTTATGCACCCATGACTAGTAATGGGTTTACTGGCTGGAAGGCCCATTGGCAGACTAGGCCACATAGTAAATTAAAAGAATATTGCACATTTTTTATTAAGCATGGAGAAAATGTACAGAACTGTGCAACATTTTTCCTTTATAAAAGAAGAAAAAATACATGCAAAAAATAACTAGCCTCCTACTAAAACTGCTGGCCCCCCCACCACAATAAATTTTAAAAATCGAATACAAATACAAAAAAATCCTGGTGCATGCCCTCTATCAAGCAAACAAAACCCTTATACAACATTTTTTTAACTTACTTATGAAATCTCAAATACAAAGTCCTTAAATCCAATGGTATAGGCAGCAAACACAAAGGGTGATCTTTCCAGCTCCAAATTCAAATGAAAAGTGACCAGGAGATGGGCAAAGCACTGGGAGGAGTCTGCTGGACAGGAACAGGAAATTGGAGACTTCTGTCCTGCTGGAAAAAAAGTTTTTAAAAAAGGACTCCTTGCACAAAAACCCAATGCGAATGGTCCATTTGAGAAGGTTTTTTTACTCCAAATTGTAATTTTGGGAAGATTTAGATGCTTCTCAAAGAGAGAATCATTCCCAGGTTGCAGCCATGGTTGATCGTGCTCGCACATGATCACGTACATCACAAAACAAGCGCCGGAAGTCGCTGGCGCGACCTAAAGCCGTGTTAGCGGTTGCAGAATCTCACTGGAGTTCGAGGGTGGCTTACAAATCTCGTGGGGCTCGCGAATGGCTAGAAGATCTCGTGGATGCTCATGAGCGCCCGGCAAGTTGCGCCTGCATGCGTGAAATGACATTTCCAGAGTGCCAACAAAAAAGCCTCAGCTACATTTCAGAGTCCGGAGTTTATCGGTAACTCTGCGTTCTCCGCGAAACGCAGAGTTGTTGAATTCCAAAAACTCTGCGAGTGGAGCAGAGTTTTATGCCCAGGCCTAGTATAAATTAGACAAATTTGCAACCACACAATATCTAAGCCCCAGGATCAAAAATTAAAACACAGTGAAAAGTCCCAGTCTGCACTTTAAAGTCAAAGTTTATAGCTAGAAAGTCTCCCCACATGGAGTGCAGGATTTGTACTCCAATAAAACACTGTATAATTAGGATATGCTAAAATCACTAATGGCAAGTGTAGCAACCAGGCATTGAATACACGCAGTACCTTCATGCAATCCAAGTGAACCAAGGGGGTGGCCCAGCCCACTCTTTTCTGGTCCCTGCTCCCTCCAGACACGATGGAGCAGCTGCACCTCATGGTGCTGAGGGAGATGGTACATGAATTCCCCTGGAATCTTCTAAATCTGTGGGAGCCCCCTGTCAACAGTTGTTGAGTCCAGGGAGCGGGACAGCAGAATGCGCTTTATAGTGTGTTGTAAGAGGTCATGCCGAGTGCCAGACATGATGCAGCAGCAGCACCTCCTGATGCTAGTGGAGATATTACACAAAGTCCCCTGTACCTCTGATTCAGTGGGAGCCTGTGAGCCCCCTGTCAGCAGTTTTTAAGTCCAGGGGAGCGAGACAGCAGAAAGCGCTTTATAGCACATGGTGAGAAGCCTCGCCCCCCTCCAGACTCCATGAAGCAGCTGTGCCTCCTGGTGCTGAGGAAGATGGTAGAGTTTGTCCCCTAAAATCTTCTGAATCTGAGGGAGCCTGTAAGCCCCCTTTTGGCAGTTTTTAAGTCCCAGCGAGCAGGACAGCAGCATGCACTTTATAGTGCTTTGTGAAAGGCCATGCCCCCCCTTCAAAAACAAGGCAGAAGCTGCACCGCATGGCACTGGGGGAGATGGTACACAAAGTCCCCTGGAACCTTCTAAATGAATGGCAGCCTATGAGCCCCCTGTCAGCAGTTTTTGACTCCCAGGCAGCGGGACAGCAGAATGCGCTTTGTAGCACGTAGTGAGAGACCATGCCTCCCCCTTTGACGGAACTGGCCCTCTAGGGCCACTCGGGTTTTCTCACAACCACCTGCTATGCCTTCCCAAGAATGAAGAGTCGGTCAGACAGTAGAGAATACAAACTTTCATGCTTTATTAGAAATGCTCTGCAGAGGAGTCCATCATGACCTGCACCCTAAGATGTCTGCTGAGGGACTGACTTCCCAACGGTCCACAGTGAGTAATCATTCTTCCCCAAAAGCCTCCAACCCCGCCCACCATGGAAAACTACCGGCTGGGGCCGAACATGAACAAAGGAGGCACTGGGAGATGAGCTACCACCTGCCAGATGGGTACATGTTATCAGAAACTCAAGGCCACTGCGCTGGGGCTCAGCGTCTCCTAACGTGGGAGCAGAACTACACACTTAGATTGGTATGTGAGAGCTGAATTGTCTCCTCATTAGCAGGTCAGGAAACAGCCTTGGACAGAAAGAAAAAACATTAGCGAAATACAGTGTTCTGCTGAGGCAAGCATTACGGGCCATGAGGCCTAACTCGGGCACAGCATAAGCAGCCTAATAAGGATTGCAAAAAACAAAATGGAGTCGCATTCGCCAACTGAAGCCTGCACATTATAGGGATAACTCAGTGGGTTGCATAACGTAAATACAACTGGCATCTATTTAGCCACACATTGCTAACCTAATATAAAGTGAAAGGAGTACATTGCAGGGACGGGATTTTAAAACCTAACAAACCCTCCTTTTAGCATGGGTGGCTAAATGCTATATTGCTATCCGGTAGGATCTTTTCAATTCTTAGGGAGAGGAAGAATAAGCAAAGCACTCATGTTACAGGGGGAAAACAAGCAAGGCATGAACATTGAAAGCACCTAATACTCAAAGATGCCCTCATCAATGAGCATGATATCCTGAATTTCCTGCATCATCATAACAGAAATGTTGTTATCACTTCTTGGCAATGTAGGGGTAGGGGCAAGTTTACTCATACAATAGTTGCAACAGGCTGGAAGGCAGTTAATGCATAAGCAACAGGTAGAGATGACTCCTGCAATGGCTATTAGGACAAGTAATATTTTCCAACCCCATGATGTCACTAGACCCCAGAGCCACCCAGTGAGAGACCATGAACCATTGTCCTGATGGATATCTGAGGCGAGTCTGTGCAATTTCTGTATTGCGGAGTATACAGTAGGGGCACTATCAGGAATATGCACACAGCAGCTGCTGCCGATGACGCGACAGGCTCCACCCCTATCAGCCAGAATGACGTCTAAAACCATCCGGTTTTGAAGAGAAACGAGCCTCGTAGCCTGAAGCTCTACTGTAATATTAGTCAGTATACCGGCAGTAGTATTAATGACTACCGCAACTACTCTAGCAAGGCGACGAATATTACGACTATTGAACATGTGTCCCCAGAATGGCAGAATGCCCTTCATTATGTCAGTAAATTGCTGCAGCGAGGTATCTGTCTGATCAATATCGTCTGGATTGACAACCCTCTTAACTCGGTGTACCTGGAGATCCCTACGCTGTAGTCTATGATCCTTGTGGTAATTGGGTGGTGCAATATAAATGGGAGGCAAGAGAAAAGAAACATAACACCGGCCAGACCACCCTCTTGGGAGCCATGTATAAGCCTGTTCCCCACAGATGAAGTATACATTCGGAGGTGTGAGCAAAGGTGGGTTGCTAGTAGTGTTCAATCGGTATGTGTAGTTACAATGACTCTGTCCTACTGGAATGTTCCCTGTTCCTTCAACACAGAAACTAGCTGTTGAGTTGATCACAGGGACAGGCATAGCTTTGTCCCCAGTGATATTGCATTCCTGGAAACATTTAAAGTATTCAGTGACATTAAATCCTTGGAAATCTAGCATTTCATTTTGCAACCAAGTGACATTTTCGTGGGCTTCAAATACATTCATACAAGCATCGGGGTGCCGGGTACCCTCCTTGCCATCTGGTCCGGGTGTATATCCCTGGTGTACCACTATATACTCCAACACTGCTTCGTAGTCAGCTTGTACCATTTTCATAGCGTCAGCATAATAGTGCATGTATACCATACAGAGCAGTTGGAACCAGGCTTCACAGCTACCCAAGTATGACTGGGGCAATGACACTAGCAAATCATTTTTATGCATAACTGAGGGAAGTAGCCCACACACCCAGCAATTCGTGGCATTAGTAGTACTGTGTACCTGATGAAGCATCTGAACGAAAGCATTTTGTGCATAAGTCTGTCTATGTCTCTCCTTATGTGGGGCCAATGTAACAAACGAGTGCTCTGCTGGAACCGGGGTAGTCCCTATCAAGGTGTGCACAGGATGTTGTTCCTCTAGGTACCAAACCACCGCAAATACAACTAGCAAGGAAAGCAAAATTATGACAACAAAAACTACTTTACTCTTAGTGGATGAAGAGGACCAAACAGGATCATTTGGAGTAGGACGCGGAGCCGCAAAGGGCTGCTCCTCATCAGGGATAGGACGACCAAAGGCATACATTTAGACAACTTCAAGGGCAATTTATAGGTGTCAAAAAGGGAAAGAAAAATTTACGGGCTAGAGCCACTTATTGCAACCACAGTACCAGGGGGCACAAGTCACCCAGCGTCCATTTAGAACCTCGCTGGTAGGCTCCTATTGTTCATCAACGAGGGTGCTATGAAGCACTCCCACGGAGGAGCTGCGCGATCGCAACCCTTGCAGAAAAACCAATCCTTCTTCTTTCAGGATAGGGCACCTTCCCTCCTGGGCAAATGCCCTCAGCTATCCTGTCCAGTGTCCAGGGCAGTGCACCAGTGTTGTTCACCCTAGTCTAATACAGGCACCTTAGGCACAGCACCTGTGCCCTAAGCTCAAGTCCTTCCCTAACTCCTAGACTGTTCGGCTGGTGCACCGTCCTTTTTCCAGGGCCTCAAATTATACTTGGTAACTCCAGGCACTGTTTCATCAACAAAAAGGGGCAGAAACTCAGGATCAGATGGGCATCAAGATCCAGATTCCAGTGTGTTAGAGACGGTGTTATCCGAGGCGGCCCTTATCTCCGGTGGGATCGCCTCAGATAGAACTGCATCACTTTCTTCGTCTGTCTGCGCCTACCTCACTCAGGCGTCAGAGAAGGGAACGAAGCATGGCACCTTCTCACACTCCTGATCACCGATGCCTTTGTTGACCCAACGGTCATACGGAAGTGGGAGAGGCACCCTTTTTACATGAGATGCATGAATCCAGTGCTTTCTGCTGTCCACCTTGACAGCCGTTCTGGTGGCGAGTAGCACGATTACTGGCCCTTTTCACCTTGTCTCCAGGCTGCTTTTCCGTTGGAAGTTCTTTATCAGCACGTGATCACCGGGCTGTATGCAATGCCTGGGCCCCTCTGGTACTGGCCGCAATGTGGCTTGTATCTGTTGATGAAGAGAACGAAAATCTTTAGACAATTCATACAGGTAGTCTACAAGTAGGGGGTACTCTATCTCGGAAAAGCGCTTGGGTCTGGGGACGCCCCAAACATTAGCAGGTCGTCCAAAGACCACCTCGTAGGGGGGACAACCCTGTTCTAGAATGCGCTGTCGCTCTGGTAGATAATAAAGCCAAGGGTAATGCCTCTGGCCATTTTAGTCCTGTGCTTTCTTGAATTTTTGCCAACTTCAGTTTGAGAGTACCATTGTACTTCTCAACCAGGCCTGCTGACTGGGGGTGATTCGCTGCATGGAACTTCTGCTTAATATGCAACCCTGTGCGTACCAATTCAATGACTTTTGCATTGAAGTGGCTTCCGTTGTCACTCCAAGTCACGTGTGGCAACCCATAGCACGGGAAGTACTCTTTTAGAAGTGCCTTCGCCGTCGCCATAGCTGTATTCTCTTTAGTGGGGTAAGCCTCAATCCATTTACTGAATGCGCAGATCACTACTAGCACATATGTCAGGTTATTTACCCGTTCCATTTCTATGAAATCCATCTGGAGAACCTTGAAAGGGAAGGAAGGCGATGCAAAATTACCAGAAGGTGTAGGGGTACCTTTCCCAGGGTTATGTTTCAGACAAATGATACAATGCTTCACTAGGTGCGTGGCTGTTTTAGCGATATTATCATTCTGCCATACTGGATCCAGCAACTTGCATATTCCTTTAGCACTAATGTGCGCCGGGCCATGGGCAATAGTCACAACAGGGAGCACATATGAATTAGGCAGCAACACTGCTGCTTCCCTGACAAGTCAGTCCAACACCCATCCTCATCCAAGCGACCTGTTCTCTCCTCCCAAATTGCTAATTCATCCAAAGTCGCCTCACCCTGGATTTCCCTGACATTTTCCAATGTGTCCTCGAACATTCCATTGTCTGGGACCCACTTAGCGGGACCTGCCACCAACATCTGTGTCATCTTTGATCGAGCTGTCTCCTTAGCTGTCTGGTCTGCGAAAGCGTTTCCCCTCCCCACATCATCTGTAATAGCCTTATGAGCGCTACATTTCACTATTGCTAACTTACTGGGAAGTGTCAATGCAGACAGCGATCTATGTATCAATGGCCCGTTCTGAATCCACAGTCCATGCGAAGTCAAGAACCCTCTCTCCGCCCAGAGGCGCTCAAAATTATGGGCCACCCCAAAGGCGTATTGGCTGTCGGTGTAGATATTAACAGCCAGTCCCTCACTCAACTCACAAGCCCTGAGAAGGGCAACCAACTCTGCAGCTTGGGCCGATTGGTGTGGGATACGGGACGTCTCAACTACAGTGTGTAACGTTGTTATTGCATAGGCTGCAGTGGTGGTGCCATCTGGTAACTTTAAACAAGAGCCATCGACATATAGTTCCCCTTGGGGTTCAGATAAGGGAACATCAGTCAGGTCTATCCGTCCCTTCGTTTCTTCCTCAGCCTGAAATAAACAACCATGGACATCATTGTCCTTTTCTTCCGAAGGGAGGGGTAGTAACGTGGCTGGGTTCAGAATACCACATCTTTTGATGGTAATGTGCGGAGCAAACAGGGTCGGTTCATAGCCAGTCAGACGCGCACAAGTAAGGTGCTGCATCTTTGTCTTATTCAATAATGTATCCACAGCATGAGGTACCATGACTGTGAGGTCCGTGTCAAGAACGAACCCTGCCAATTGTCTGATAGAAACTGCCACTGCCGTGGCAGCTCTTAGACAGCTCGGCAGCGCTCTGGCGACATTATCAAGCATGGCCGAGAAGTAGGCGCAGGGTCTCTACTTACCACCAAAACCCTGTGTTAGAACAGAAAGCGCGCAACCGTCCACCTCATGCACGTAGAGTACAAAAGGCTTCTGCTATTCAGTAGTACCAAGCACAGGAGCAGAGCAAAGCGCAGTCTTTACTTGCTCAAAAGCTTGCTGGCATGCAGGTGTCCAAGGCAGGGGTTCATGCACATCTTTTGTGGTCAGGTAAAGAAGGGGTTTTGTTAGTAGGGAGTAATTAGGGATCCAATGCCGAAAATACAATGTTATTCCTATAAACGTGCGTACCTCGTGCTGGGTTCTAGGGACAGACATGTTAGTAATGGTAGCTATGCGCTCAGGTGTTAGTCTGCGACCCTCCTTCGACAGTAGGTGACCTAAATAGGTGACCTCCTGTCGACAATACTGAAATTTGGAAAGCGACACCTTGTGTCCATGGTGCGCCAGCTGCAACAATAATTTAACTGTGGCGTCTTTGCAACCATCCTCATTGTCCGAAGCAATAAGGAGGTCGTCAACATACTGCAACAGCACATTACCAGGGGGAAGCTCCAAAGAATCCAATTGAGCTTTCAAGGCTTGGCTATAAATACTAGGGCTTTCAGTATAGCCTTGTGGAGCACGACAGAATCTAAAGCTCTGACCGGCTATTGCGAATCCAAACAGATATCGGCTATCTGTATGAATTGGTATACTGAAGAAAGCATTTTTCAAGTAAATTACAGAGAAAAATTTCGCTGATGGGGGAATCATTGTTAAGACCGCTGTAATGTCCGGAACCACAGGGTATTGGGGAACTACGATCTTATTAACCTCTGAGGTCAATCACAAAGCGGTAAACATCAGGGTGGGCATCAGGAGAATCCAAGGGGGCCTTTTTAAGGGTAAGTAGACATAATATCAAAAAAAAATATAGAATGGACAGAATATCGAATGCAAAATATAGAATTGACATAATATCGAATGGACATAATATAGTGGTTAATAATATCGAAATGCTAGGCAAGATGGCGGACACGTCTGTGTCCGAGTGAGACAGGCTATGAGTGCTCTCCACTACTTAGTCATTAGAGAATGGGGTCACATTATCCACCATCTATCAAGCAATAATGTCACACCGTGAGGAGACAAAAGCAGAAGGCCTGCGGATGCAGGGTGCAGTCCGTAAGCTTCAGAACACGGTTCGTCGTGTCGTGAAGACCTGTACGGAGATGTCGGCTAGGATTGGGGAAGCGGAGGGCAGGATCTCCCTAATTGAGGTTGACATTGTGCAGCAGAAAAAAGATGTATCCTCCCTACATTCTATTCGGGACGATATAAACTGGAAGTTAACTGAATTGGAAAATAGATCAAGAAGGAACAATTTGCGAATTTTAGGTGTTCCAGAAGGGACGGAAGGAAAAGACATTCGTCAATTTGTAATTGACATGTTTTCTGAAGCCTTTCCTGAATTGCGTCAATGGAAGTGGGAACTTGAGTTGCAGCATGTCCATAGATTTCCTTTTCATGTGCGGGGTGGTACCAGAGAGGTTGAGAGTAAACCTAGAGCCATATTGATCTGCCTAAATAATTTTTTGCTTCGAGAGTCTTTGTATGACTTAGCTAGGCCAGACCGTAAGAGAAGAGGGAAGGGGTGTGAATTTTTTGTGCGCCCTGATTTTTGCCAAGCTACAGTCCAGCAGCGTTGGCTTTTGCGTCAATTGATTCCACTGTTCCTAGCAAAAGGAGTACAGTCCTATTTACTAAATCCCTCAAGGCTTAAAATTATCTATAAGGATAAAACGCTTTTTTTAACTCCGAGATTGCCGCAAAGGATTTTTGGGCACAATTTAGGGGTAGGCTCTAATACAGATAATGGAGGCAATTCCAGATTGTTCACTTTTTCTTATTTGTTTCTGTCGCTTGCTGAGGGGTGTGGGGGTTAGTGGAGGGCACCTAATCCTTTCTCTCCATCGCTATAGGGACTATTCAGTCCCTTCGCCTCATTTGGGTGGGTGTATGGGTGGGTTGGGAGGGCTTTCAGGGTGACAAGCCCATCAAGGGTGGTTGGGGTGGTGGGGCAAGGAATAGCATAGATTGGTTTTTTTTCTTTTATTTGAGTCGCAGCAAGGTCTGGGCGAATAAAGGCACCATAAATATAGTATCTGTATTAATATTATTAGGAAGTTTGGCAGGAAGAGAATGGCAAAGTGAATTAGTTAAGTTAACTTCTCTGTTTGAAGATGGGTAAATTTTCTATCTGTACGTGGAATATTTGTGGCCTGAATAATAAGAAAAAAAGAGGGATAATGGCCCAGATTCTCAAATCAATGAGGGTGGATTTACTTTGTGTACAGGAGACTCACATCACATGGAATAATAGAAGGTGGTTAAAGGATTTGGGTATGGATCTTGTGGGCTGCACACGTCAAGGGTCAACAACGAGAGGGGTGGCAATTTTGAAGAGATTCGGATGGGGGATGTGTAAGCGTGTCAAAGAAGATCTTCTCGGTAGATGAGTGATCAGTGAGTTACTATTAGAGGGTCTTTCTATGACCATTTGTTCAATTTATGGCTCGAATTTAGATGACCCGGAAATGATGAATGAGCTCAGTATTGAGTTAGCTGATTGGCCATCTTCTGTGATCCTATGTGGGGATTTCAATCTCCATTTACCAGGGAATGTTGACATATTAAGTAAATATCTTTATGACGGGAAGAAAAATAAAGTCTTTCAAGCTACCAGGGGCCTTGTCAAAGAATTTGGGCTGGTAGACATGTGGTGGCTAAAAGGAAAGGGAGCCCCAGGGTATACCTTTTATTCAGTACCCCATCATAAGCATGTGCGGTTAGACTACTTTTTGTAACTGCAGAGCTTGCCAGTAAGGCCAGGATTGACATTCAACCTAAAATAATTTCAGATCATAATCCTATCTGTTTAGAAATAGAAATTTGCTATCGATCTTCTATAAGGCCCTGGACTTTTGAACGGAAACTACTGGTTGACCCTGCTTATTGTGAACAAATGAGTAAATGGATAGTTGAATTCTTTAAAAATAATCGTGGGTCAGCCTCTGTTCACATGGTGTGGGATGCTTTTAAATCTGGTGTTCGGGGTGAGACTTTAAGTTACTCTGTTAATAAACAACGTAAATTGCGGGCAGAATTTTTGGATGAAATGAACAAATTACGGTTGTTAGAAAATGATTTTATGGTGGCCATTAGTAATGGTCAGGACTCTGAGCAGATCTCAAATAATCTGGCTATTCAAAAAATGAGGCTATATCAGAATTTTTCCACAAAGTTGGCAGCGCAAATTGCAGTATACACTTCTGAGATATACGAGGTGGGTGAAAATTCTGGACATATACTGGCCAAAAGATTATATCAAAAAGAGGTTGCTAAACGGATTTATAACATCCTGGACGAGCAAGGGGTAATAAGGGATAAACCAGCCGAAGTGTTAGAGGTCTTTAGCAAATTTTATCGTCAGCTGTATACGGATGAAGATACTCTCGGAGTTGAGGATAAAGTAGAGGAGTTTTGTGGAGATATTGAAATCTCTAAGCTGACACATGAGCAAAGGGAAGACTTAGATCTTGAAATTACCTGGGGGGAAGTTGAGGCAGCAATTACTTCTTTGGCAACTGGTAAGGCGGGGGGGCCGGATGGTATACCTCTTGATTTTTACAGAACCTTTCGGCACGTGTTGAAAGATGAGATTTTGTCGATTTTTTTGTCTGCACAACAGGGGACCGCGCCATTATCCTGGCGGAAATCTATTATTACGTTTTTTTTTAAAAAAGACAAACTTGCCGTACTGCCAGCATCTTACAGACCTATTTCGCTAATTAATTCTGATAGTAAAGTATATGCCAAAATATTAGCAGCACGTTTATCTTGTGTCATCACTAAGTTGGTCTCACGATTTCAACATGGATTTATTCCGGGGCGTGACACAGCAGATCATGTTCGGCGTCTCATTTCATTCGTGGATTGGGCACTAGCAACCAAATCTACATTGGGGTTAACTCTGTTGGATGCCGAGAAGGCATTCAACAGGGTTTCCTGGCCTTATATGTGGGAGGTTTTGAGGTTGAAGGGCTTTGGTCCGGTGATTCGGCAGGCATTGAAATCATTATATTTTCTTCCAGCCGCCTCTATTCGAATAGCTGGCCAAGAATCAGGCTTGTTTTTAATTAGCCGTGGCACACGGCAAGGATGCCCGTGCTCACCTTTATTATTTGCTTTATATATTGATTTCTTTTTGATAAAGCTAAATCAGGCTATTGATATTAAACCGATCCAATTACGGCATATCGATTATAGAGCTTTGGCATATGCCGATGATATTGTTGTTGCTACTAGAGATATTGTCACTGCAATACCGGTAATTGAGGGATTGGCATCTAAGTTTGGGACCTTTTCGGGGTACAAACTAAATACCTCTAAAACTCAGATTTTATTTATTGGTGAGGAACCTCCTGATAACATAACAACTGTCTCTGAAGTTACGTATTTAGGGATTAAAATCTCCCTACCAATCAGTAAGATTCCAGAACTAAATATGGATCCTGAGCTTATTAAAGTAAGTTCTATGCTGGAGAGGATGGATCATCTACATTTATCTCTTTATGGAAGAGTTAATGTTTTAAAAATGCTAGTTTTGCCGAAGTTTCTTTATATGTTTAGAACAATCCCACTCGAATTTCCGGTCTCGTGTTTTAAGAGATTAGAGAGGATCAGCTCTAGATTTTTGTGGGGTTATCGGCGCCAGAGAAGGGCTTATAAAAAGATGGTATTGCCAAAGAACCGTGGAGGTTGGGGCATGCCTTATTTTATGTTTTATTATTGGGCAGCGGCCCTCCAATTTATTAGTCCTCTGGTAGTGGGGGATCGGGTCAAGCTTTTGCCTTGTCATAGCCCTTCTATTTATGAGTTTGGATTGGGTGAAGAGGCTAATGGAAGCTTGGTTAAAATACTAGAACCTAGCTACTTTAAGAAAACAAAATTTTAAATTCTTAAAGCAGCATATTGTGTTTGGAGATCAGTTAAACGACATCTAGGGGTTTTGAATCTAAATGCATATACCCCATTATCAACTATTGGGGTACTCCCATTGATTTTTCGTGATCATACGGTAAATAGTTGGCGCTTAAAAGGAATTCAGTGTTTAGGGGATTTGTATGAGGATGGACAGTTGATATCATTTGCTGAGCTACAAATAAAATATGGTCTCCCTAAACATGATTTTTTTAAATACCTTCAAATTCGGAGTTATCTGAATTCGTTTGGCCCGGATGCGGAATATCAATTTAGAAAAGTCCCTCTTATTGAAAGGATGTGTAAAATAACGGCAATTGGTGAATTTTATTCTCAATTGATCAATGTACTTTCAGATGATGTAGAGATTTGTCAAAATAAGTGGGAAATTAAGTTAGGTCACGGGGGAATTGATGTTATCAAATCTTTAAGTTTTGCGAATCAAGTTTTGATGTCTGGAAGGATGCGTACTCAGCATTATATGGTTGTTAATGATCTGTATTATACTCCAAAGAAGATCTCTAAATGGGGGACATCTGCCGGTTCCAAATGTAACAGATGTGGTTTATTTGCAGCAGACGTAGTTCATATGTTTTTTGCCTGTCCTAAATTAGCTGAATTATTCCTGTCTATTGAACGATTTTTAGGAGTAATAATGGGGATACCAGTGTCTATTACTGGGGAACTGGTTCTGATTGGTTTTTACTCAGATACTTCCGTCATCACAAGATCTAAAGCAATGGTTTCTTTTCTGTTTATTTGCATGGCAGTTCTCTGTGCTTGTATTGCACAGGATTGGATAAATCCTGACCCTCCATCCTTTCTGAGCTGGCGGGCAAGACTGCTTGCAATGTATAATTTGGAATCAGCTATATATAAGACTAAAGGGAGAAGGAAGAGTGTAATGGGAGCTAAGATCTGGGCCCCCGTCACTGATTGGATCTAATGTCGAATAATGGATAACCACTGTCTATTGTCAGACTTTCTTTATTTCAGTATGCTTATATCTTTTTTATATATGTTCTGTCTGTACCTGTTGCCGTATTTGTAATATTTTGACTGAAAGACCTGATTTGTGAAATATGATCACTATATTCCTTGCATAAAAGCGGAAAAAATCAATAAAGAATTAAAAAAAAAAAAAAATAATAATAATATCGAAATGCAGGTAAGTAATATTGATTGCCAAAATATAGAAGTACATAATATAGGCATTAAAAAATATCGAATTTTTAATAATATCAAATTTTTTGTAAGTGTTTTGTATGTTAGTATATGAGTTAAAAATGTATAATATTTTTGTAATGTGTTTTTTTTTTTTTAAAGTTACGAAATTTATGTAAAATTATTTTTGCGTATATTACTTCCGTAGCGGGTTGTGGGTTTATAGGGGAATAGGGTGGGAAGTAATTTAATTATAATATATATTTTTATAAATTAATTAAAATTAATTAATTATATGTTAAATAATTTTTGTGTAATTTAAATCTGTAGCGGGTTGTGGATTTATAGGGGAATAGGGTGGGAAGTAATTTAATTTAAATTAATTAATTAAATATTTTATTAATTAATAAGTTAATATTTAATAATTTATATTGTTAATTATGTTAATTAATGTATTATTAATTAATTATAATTTGACTAAGAACAATAAATAATTAATTGGTAATTATGTTAATTATGTTAAAAAAATGAATTATTTAGTAATTAAAAAGGTATTAATTATTACAAATTATTTTGTTAATATGTTAATTGTGTACGTTTTTTAGGAGCGGGTTGAGGGTTGATAGGGGAGTAGGGAGGGAAGTAATTTAATTTTACGGAAATGTTATAATAATTTAAAAATAATATTTATTAAAAGTTATTTTATAATGTTAATTGTGTTAATTAATTTAGATTTGATAATTATTAATTTGATTGTTAATTGCTATTAGTTAATTAATTAATTGTTAATTAATTATGTTAAATATTTAATAATTTAGTAATTTGGAGGTGACGTTTATAGGGGAAAATGGTGGGAGGTAAATTAATACAAAAATGTATTAATTGTTAATTAATGTTGATTAAATTGCTGGAGTGGGAATATTAAATTATTCCTATCCACTATCTAATGCTTTCCTTACTGTTCCACTCGCTGGAGTGCAAATAGTAAATTTTACCCTCCCGCTATCCAACGCTTTCCCTACTGTTCCACTCACTGGAGTGGGAATAGTAAATTTTACTCTCCCGCTATCCAACGCTTTCCCTACTGTTCCAGTCGCTGGAGTGGGAATAGTAAATGTTACCCTCCCGCTATCCAACATTGATGTAAAAAAAAATTAACAGAATATATATATATTTCATATTGATTTTAGCATTTTTTAATTAATTTTAAGTATGATTTAATTAATTATATTGATTATTTAATTGTTAATATTACTTTTAACATATTTAAAAAAATTGATATTTTTTACAAACTATATTTAAAACAACGATATTTTGTCTTCGATATTTTTGTACTTACCTGTTTGTAGATAGGGAGACGATATTTTGTCCATCGATATTTTGGCGACGATATTCTGTCCAGACTATATTTTGGTCGTCGATATTATGTCAGTGATCCCTTTTTAAGGATAGGAAGAATAGGGCTATTACACACATTCGCCGTAGTCTCCTCAACCACACCAGACGCAATCAAATCCTGTATTATTTGCAATAGGGCCTTTTCACCTGCCTGGTATATCTTGTACTGGGGAATTCGTGGCAATTTAGCATTGTCTCTAATCTGTATAGAAACAGGCAGGATCTGGAGTAACCCCACATCTGTGTCTCCTGCAGCCCATAACGTACGTGGTACATCTCTAAACTCAGCTGGAAGGGGGGAATATTTCGCAAAGCACTGCTTGGCACGAGCAACCTGCAGTCCAATAGTCATGTAAACACCGTCTGGAGAACAGAAAATTGTCACATGCAACTGTTTTAATAAATCAAGTCCTAACAAGTTTTCCCCGCAATTTGACGTCAGTAAAAATGGTGAATTGACCGTAAAGGGACCAATAGTCAAAGCAAGAGGCTTGGAAATGGGGCTAATGACCGGCACGCCTGAGAAACTCACCAAACCAATTATTTTGGGCAGCCAGAGCTGCCCCCGGGACCAGTGAATAGGAAACAGAGCTATTCATAGCCTCTGTATCAACTAAAACATTTTCAGTAGTACCCTGTAAATCAGCAGTGACATAAGGTCCATTCTGATCTTTAGGCACAGGAACTGGTCCCTCGCCCTGTCCTCGGCTGCCCTAGCTGTGAGACAACCCGGTCACTTCATCCATATCATAATCGTTGTGATAGTACTGTCGTCCTCTGGGGTCATCAAAATAATTCCCGCTCTGCCTATTGTGTGACGTATCCTCTGACTGCATTCCCCCACTACCTCCTGTTCCTCATCCGCGTCATCGAAAACCTCGACCCCTTGGGGCCTCACCCTTCTGTAACAACTCCGGACAGTCATTCTGCCAATGTCCCTCCTTTTTGCAGTACGCACATTGGTTGAGCCCGAGGGGCGCTTTTGACGCTCCACCTCTGCCAGACCGCTGTTGGGCCGAACCCGAACCTCTACCTCGTCCATAAAGCGAGGAGCTCTGCTTTCGGTTTGTCTCCAGGCTTACGCTCCTTATCCCAAGCCCTGATCTCATCCCATGTTCCTCCCAACTCTAGTGCATGATCCTGCGTATGGACTTGCCTCCATATGTCCACCGATAACAGCAGACCAAAAAACAGCTCTATGTCAGCAGCGTCATTACTGTGGAGGAGGCCGCCTCCGTCAATTCTTTATAATATGCAGTAGGGTTTTTCCGGGGGTCCGGCAGCTAGCTTTTTAAGGATAGGACCTCACTCCTCTTCCAAGGAGTATAGATCCATTTCTCCTGAAACCGAGCGTCGACCCGTTGTCTAATCACAGCATTGGTGGAATCGCGCAGTTCTGGAATTTCAGGGTGGTAAATGGGATGAACCTCCCTCATGGGATGCTGTGTCCCCATTGTCAGTACCTTCTGGAGCAATCTACCTCAGTAACCCACTAGTGTCGTTATATTGCTAAAAACCCCATTGGGAACCATACCTGCAACATATACCCTATCCCGTATGTCATATATGATTTGCAGTGCAACACCCTGAAAACATTGTTCCCACAACTCTATCAGCATCGCTGACATGTGTTTAAGGGCATGCTGCTGTATAAACGGCTCATAATCTTTCATCACACTCCACACATCCTCCACACTATAGATCGGGTGTCGAGTCCACTGAGCTGCTTGATTCGCCACCATTTTCCTTTCCTCATCACCCACTGCAGAAAGCACCAACACTTTATCCATTCGATCTCGTGCCGCTGCCCAGTTCACATCATGCACGCCACGTGCAGGAGTTTTGACATTCAACTGTGCCTGGTGTGCCACACTCACGGAGGCAGGAGCAGACGCAGAGACAGGCACCATCATGGAGGGAGACAGGGTGGTAGGGGTGAGAGGGAGAGTAGCGGTCGATCCAGAGCTGACAGACTGGACAGGAGAACTAACAGCACCCGCCCCGGTGCCTGGTGTGATGAGAAGAGAGGCAAGAGGGGCCCGGGCTGTAGCGGTAGCGCCAGAAATGGGAATGCTAGAAGGGGCGGCACTAGAGGCCATGGACTGAGAGGTCGGGACTTCCGGGTATATCCGTTCAGGGGCATAAGGAGGAGGAGGACGAGAATCCAATAGCTCTTCGACGAAATCATCACCTTCCTCTCTAGTAACATAGCACTTATCTGTCTGTAATCGAAACTTTCTGTCTGAACATTCTATACCCTTCTCTATCTTCCCTCTTTCATAGGCTACTGCTTTCTGTTTTATAGTTTGTGTCTGCCTCTTCCGGGCCTCTTTCTCTGCTCTTAGTCGTCGTTGCTTTGCCTCTTTCTGCCATTCTCTTAGAGAATCAAACATCGACTGTCTGCTCCTCCTAGCGAACAACTTGTCCTGCAAGAAGTTCAATTTCTGCTCATCAAACAAGCCAGTAAGTGGCCACTGTAACTCAGCTTTGTCCCTCGTATATTTATGCCACAATGTGCTAAACATAACAGGGCCAATACCATGTCAAAATTTGGAGAACCCTCCGGAGGTGCAGGCTGGCTCTCTTCCAATCGAGCATCAGTAGAACAACATCGACATCCAAAACACCCCAATTTGCTAAAACAAGGCATCTTAATATAAGACACATGCACTGTCCCTAACGGCCAAGCAAAACACCAACAATCAACAAACTAAGATAAGATAAAATAACAAATATTAGTCACAGAGCCAAACAGAAACGGTCCAGGGACCACTCCCTACAGTCCGGAGACTGTATCAAATCCAAGAAGACAGGCTCCAGCCCCAGACCTTTTCGACCATTAGCCAAATTACCAGTTGATCTGGCAGATTTTTCTCGGGCAGTCCCGGACCTTTTTTCAAGCACGGGTCAAATTTCCAGGTGGTCCGATGAGATGCTCACAAACACTCTGGGTCTTTTTCAAGGGTCCGCAGACCCACCAAGTTCAAGACAAGACGGTCCGGAGACCGTACCACGACACAGCCCGTCGACTCGTGTCGTTCAAGCAAGGCAGTTCAAAAACTGCAAACAAGACAGTCCGGAGACTGCATCAAGACACAGCCCGTAGGCTCGTGTCGTCCAAGAATGGCGCCATTTTTTCCAAGAATCAAATCGCTCACGTGGTGCACACAGGTCAAGTCAAGTTATTCTCCACTGCCGACTCTTCGGACCTAACGGTCAACTAAGGTTTCGCCTTCTCAGGACCCCAGCTGGTGGCCACTGGACGAGGGGACGCCCGATCAGTCGGGCGGGGCAGCTGCGAGAACCAAGCTCGGTCTTGTGTGGGGTACGCCAATCCGCCCAACCGACCAAACGCACCGCCCTGGCCCTACAACCCGATTACGGGCGAGTCGGATCACCTTGCGGGATCCCTGTTCGGGCGCCAACTGAAGGAAGTGGCCCTCTAGGGCCACTCGGGTTTTCTCACAACCACCTGCTATGCCTTCCCAAGAATGAAGAGTCGGTCAGACAGTAGAGAATACAAACTTACATGCTTTATTAGAAATGCTCTGCAGAGGAGTCCATCATGACCTGCACCCTAAGATGTCTGCCGAGGGACTGACTTCCCAACGGTCCACAGTGAGTAATCATTCTTCCCCAAAAGCCTCCAATCCCGCCCACCATGGAAAACTACCGGCCGGGGCCGAACATGAACAAAGGAGGCACTGGGAGATGAGCTACCACCTGCCAGATGGGTACATGTTATCAGAAACCCTAGGCCACTGCGCTGGGTCTCAGCGTCTCCTAACGTGGGAGCAGAACTACACACTTAGATTGGTATGTGAGAGCTGAATTGTCTCCTCATTAGCAGGTCAGGAAACAGCCTTGGACAGAAGAAAAAACATTAGCGAAATACAGTGTTCTGCTGAGGCAAGCATTACGGGCCATGAGGCCTATCTCCGGCACAGTCTAAGCAGCCTAATAAGGATTGCAAAAAACAAAATGGAGTCGCATTCGCTAACTGAAGCCTGCACATTACGGGGATGACTCAGTGGGTTGCATAACGTAAATACAACTGGCATCTATTTAGCCACACATTGCTAACCTAATATAACGTGAAAGGAGTACATTGCAGGGACGGGACTTTAAAACCTAACACCTTCAGACATGATGCAGCAGCTGTGCCTTGTGGCACTGGGGGAGATGGTACACAAAGTCCCCTGGAATCTTCTGAATTTGTGGAGCCTGTGAGCTCCCTGTCAGCTGTTTTTGAGTCCCAGGAAGTGGGACAGCAGAATGAGCTTTATAGCATTTTGTGAGAGGCCATGCGCCTCCTGAAGCTGGGGGAGATGGCACATGAAGTCCCTTGAAATCTTCTAAATCTGTGGGAGCCTGTGAGCCCCCTGTCAGCGGTTTTTGAGTTCCAGGGAGCCAGACAGCAGAACACACTTCATAGCATGTTGTGAGAGGTCACACCCCCTCCATACATGATGCCAGCTGCACCTCCTGGCGCTAGAGGAGATGGTACACAAAGTCCCCTTGAATCTTCAGAATCTGTAGGAGCCTGTGAGCCCCCTGCAAGCAGTTTTTGATTCCCAGGGAGCAGGACAGCTGAATGCACTTCATAGTACATTGTGAGAGGCCACGTCACCTCCAGACACAATGCTGGATCTGCGCCTCCTGGAGCTGGGGGAAATGGTACACGAAGACCTCTGGAACATTCTAAATTTTTGGGACCCTGTAAACTCCCTGTCAGCAGTTTTTGAGTACCAGGGAGCTGTACAGCAGGGTGCGCTTTATATCGCATTGTGATAGGCCATGCCTCCTCCAGACATGATGCAGCAGCTGCGCCTACTGGTGCTGTGGGAGATGGTACACAAAGTCCTCTGGAACCTTCTGAATCTTTGGGAGCCTGTGAGCACCCTGTCAGCTGTTTTTGAGTTCCCTAAAATTAAACATTTAAAATACACAGACATTAAATATTGTAAAGTAATAATTATAACTTCAATTTATAATTTATGCACCAGCTTCAAATTACTATAAGCCACACACCTCCGAACACAGTCTTGTCACCTTGCTCGCCACACTATGTTTACTATAACTCATGCCTTTTCCATGCACTGTTATACCCTTACATAGTACATCACTTACAGCATGTGAAATCATAACATTCATAACAACACTAATAACTTCTCAAATTACATTATTTGTTGAAACATAGTGCATGGTAGAGGGGCAAGTTATAGTTAGTGTTGTCTGGTTGGTGAGCTGAAAAGAGTGTGTAGTGAGGTCCACTTCTTATAATAATTTGAAGGTCATGAATAAATTGTAAATTAAAGTTATAACTATAACATTAGGATTTTAAAAGTGTAGTTTAAACTTCACTTGTATATGGGAAAATACATTTTCCTAACTATAACTAAGATTTAACCTTTGTTTTCTTCAGTGATATATCTATATAGGCATAGTGATTTGCCGAATTTCATGAAAATCCGTCAATGCGTTCAAAAGTTATAGGTAAATCCAAAATGTATTTTCAGTGAAAGTGCGGCTGAAATATGGCTGCGCACTGGAGGAACTTTAGCTACAGTGTTACTCTTGCAACTACAGCAATGGTTCAGCCGCACTTTCATTGAAACGACATTTAGGATTTGACTATAACATTTGACCCCATGGATGGATTTTCATGAAATTTGGCAAATCACGATGCCAGTTTGCTAAGGCACCGCATGCAACTTTTCACACAGGTCTGTGCAGAGATAAAAATTGAGGTGAGGTGGAAAAAGAAGTGCATACCCATTTAGCTATGATTAGAAGATTTGCTCACACTTATAGCCCAAACCTCTGAACTGATATATGCAAAATTTGGCATCAAAGTAGAACTTTACTCTGAAAGTGTGCTCTCTTTGGCTTTCTGTAAATCTATTCAGTAGTTTTTGAGATATTAGAGTTTCAATAGATTTCTGAGTGGCCTTGAAACCTTTACACTTTTGTATATTACTGCTATTTAAATCATGACTCCTGTTAATCCAATTTAGAATTCTTCTGAGAAACGTGATTGGCTCTGAAAATATTTTTGACCCCTTTGAAATTTGTTACATGGCACTGACTCATGAGTTTCATGCTATTGAAATAAAATTTGGTCAGTAATGGGGGTGAGGGGACACCCTCTGAGATGGCCAAGCACAAATGTGCTATGGTATACTCAGAGGCATGTAAGGCACAAGCTGCACTCCATAAAATAACACCAAAATGTATATGTGACTATATCACATCTCACACAAGAGGCCATTTTAGGTGCTGGAATCAACCTCTATTAGTGGTCTGTTCTGATTCAAGTGTTTCATGCTATTAAGAAAAAGCATATTTGTGCATACCACCAGTAACCTAGATGCACCCTTTGTTTCACAGTGAGGTCCTGGAAAATGCACACAACCACCGACTTTGGGCCTGATTACTAGTCTGGGGGTCCGAGGACTGCCAGACTCATGGTGGTGAGGCGGTGGCGGTCTCCCGTCTGCCCTATTATGACTCGGGCGGTGGGACCGCCAACGCCGCCAGGGAACCACCATTCCCTGGAGGTGGCACAGCGGTCCAGAGGACGCAATAAGCTTGGCGGGACTGCCGGGGTCCTGCCAAGCATATTACGAGTTTCCTCTCTGCCTGGGTTTTCATGGCAGTTCCTGCTCCACAAAAACCCTGGCAGAGAGGAAACATAGGGGGCCCTACAGTGCCCCTTGTGCCTCAAGCAAAGTGTATACACACAGGGGGGACAACAAGTGCCCCCCTGTGTGCATGCACACCACTTCCTGAATGGCATGGACTTTCTAGTCCATGCTGTGCAGGAGCTTTTTCTGGCATTCCCATTGTGGTGCCTATTTTTAAAGACACTGCTGTGGGAATGCCAAAAAAAGCCCGCAAGACATGGGTTTAACTCGTAATCTGGCGGGCGGCCAGACCATGGGTTTGGCAGTGCAGCGGCAGAGTGGACCCACTGCTGTGCCGTTAAACTCGCAATCAGGCTCTTAGTGACAAACTATTCGAGTGAAAGGGACTGTGGTGTAGTCCGATTCACGGACTGGGACAGTAGGAGGAGATGGTGCTGATCTGTGATTCCATGGTAGGCTTGTTGTCAATGATGATTCTGAGGTTTCTGGCATGGTTGGAGGGAGTGGGTGCAGGTCCTAGCTCTGATGGCTGCCAGGAGTCGCTCCATGTGTTGCTGCTGCTGCAAAGATCAGTACTTCCGTATTGTCTGTGTTCAGCTGCAGGCAGTTGTTCTTCATCCAGTCTACAGCATTTGTCATGTATCTGTGGAAGTTGGATCTGATGGTGGTGGGATCATTGGTGAGTGAGAGGATGAGTTGGGTGTCGTCTGCGTAGGAAATTATGTTGAGGCCATGGGATCTGATGACGTACCCAGCGGGCTCAAATATGCGTTCAAGAGCGTGGGGCTGAGGGATGAGCCCTGGAGGGCAGAGCAGGGCAGGTGATCTCCTTGGATTCAGAGGTGTAAGGTGGTAGGTGGATGCTTTGAGTTCTTCCTGTGAGAAAGGAGTTGATGCATTTGAGCACGTCCCCTTAGATGCCGATGTGGTGGAGTATTTTGATCAGTGTTTGGTGGGATACAGTGTTGAAAACTGCGAGAGGTCGAGAAGGATCATAGCTGCTGTTTCTCCTCAGTCGAGAAGGGTTTGAATGTCATTGGTGCCTGCAATCAGGGCGGTTTTGGCGCTGTGATTGCTGCGGAAGCCGGATTGGGAGGCGTTGACAAGCTGGTTCTGCTCCAAGTTTGTCATGAGTTGATTGTTGATGATCTTTTCCAGTACCTTCACTGGGAATGGGAGCAGGGAGATTGGATAGTAATTTTTGAGTTTTCTGGGGTCGGTGGAGAGGTTTTTGAGTAGTGGCCTGACTTCTGCATGTTTTCAGGCATCAGGAAATGTTGCGGTGGTGATAGAGGTGTTGAGTAGGGTGGTGAGTTCCTGGCCGATTTCCGAAGTTGAAGATGTGGTGTGGGCATGGAGCTGTGGGAGCTCCAGAGTGGATGGATTTCATGGTGGAGGTGGTGTCCTGGGTGGAGAGGATATTCCAGGTGGTCAGTGTGTGGTTCGTGTTAGTTATAATGGTGGTGTATCTGTTGAGGAAGTCGATAGGTGTGGGTTGGGGTTCGAAGCTTCCGTATAAGGTTGCGATCTTGTCGTGGAAGAAGTGGGCGAGGTTGTTGCACAGCTCCTGTGAGGGTATGATGTTGTTTTCGCTGGCAGCTGGGTTGGAAAATTCCTTAACTTTATTGAAAAGTTCCTTGGTGTTGTTGGCACTGGTTTCGATGCGTGCAGCAAGGGCTGTCTTCTTTGTTGCCCTCAGCAGGTGGTGGTAGAGGTTGAGGGAGGTCTTGAAGGCTGCCCTGTCGGAGGTGTCCTTGCTGGCGCACCAACTCCTCTCCAACTGTTCATTTTCTCGTTTCGCTTTTCTGAGTTCTTGGGTGTAACAGCTGGCATTTATGGAGGATTTTCTCTGGATGTTGCTCTTGATGGGGACAATTCTGTCTGTGCAATTGGTGATCCAGTCACTTAAGGTTTTCACTCACTGTTCAAGGTTGGTGGCAGTAGCAGGGTTGGAGGCGTTAAGAGCGTTTGCCCAGCTGGTCTCTGAGATTTTGTCCCACCACCTTTTTAGATCACCTAGTTTTGGACTTTTTACTGTGGGTGAATCTCACAATGTGTCTCACCCACGGTAATCACATGGCAAATGGACTGCACGTTTGCCACCAGTGTCCACCTTTTAAGATAAGGCTGCTGTGACATAGCAAGGATTAGGGGCACTTGGCTGGTTACACATGAACACGCGTGCAAACAGGTGTGTATACGTGTGTGGGTGCACGTGGGAGGCTACTGTCGTGCGCAGCCCAGTAACTGTGCACAGGTAGCCTGGCGCAGCGGGGGCTCTTCAGGATTAGATACTGACCTGGGATAGGCCTCATAATGTTAGTGTACACTAATAGCGAAAGTTAGTGTAATATACTGTTTTGTCTGTAGTGACACTTTATTATACGCAAAGGGAGAGAACTGCCTTAGAATGCAGTTTTGCTCCACTTTGGCCTAGAGAAACCAGCAGCATATCGAATTGGGGTGTAACTTGAGCGGGAAAATATATTCTGAAAATTCCACAATGATATCTGTGCAACTTATGGGTTATCGAGAATTGTCATATTTTTCTGGCACAGTTCAGGTTTAGAACCCAGGTGTTTTGTCACCCTGCTGTGCCCAGTTAATTACATTTCTCCCTAGCAGCAGGAACAAAGGCCTCCCCACATAAAAGGAGCAATTAACAGTACTTCACCAAGCTCCTGAGGAGGAAAGGAGTGGGGCAGAATGATTTACATCAATCAGCTATCAAACTGTATCGGGGATGGGCCTGCCCAAGCCCACTAAACAAAGGAGGAAGCCCAGACAACTGTATCCAACCCAGGATGGGGGCCCTCTTTGAACTTTTGATGTGTAAGACTTTGGCAGTGATGTCAGCGAGGGTCAGAGCTGAGACCCCAGGAGGAGATGTGACTATTAACTCCTGGGTGACACCATTTTGAACTGTCCCAGCATAATGTGCAGGAGGGTGTAGGCAGGGTGGAGAGGTGACATGGCACCCTAGGATTGGCCAGGGGTGCCTGGCATCTGTAATCTTCCTCTCCCCTTTAAAAACTCTGCAACAAGGGGAAGGCTTGTTCTTGGCTGGTGATTTCTCTGTGCTTCACTGCTGGACCTGGAACCGCCATGCAGAACTGGAAATAGGAACCCCCTGATGCCCAAGAAGGACTAAGGACTCTGCCCAGTTGACCCAAGAACCAGCGGGTCTCCCATAGGGCCATTGAGGCTGCCCCCCCTTTTACCCCTTGAGGTCTAGTTGGGGAAAATCCCTGGACTTCTGTGCCCAGAATCCAAGACCAGGAGAAAGGCTGGCGCAGGGAGGCAAGAGAACCAGTTCTCTGAGGATTACACTGCCTTGGAGATGTTGAGGTCTGCTGCAACTGCCCCTGATGGCTAGAGCTCGACACCAGGAGCAAAATATGCCCAAAATTGTCAAAATCGGCCCAATGGCGGCTGGCACTCTGGCATTTTAATGTTTGGCAACCTTTAAGGCGATGAAGTGCATGCGGCTCTGCCGCCATTTCTTAATCTACCACTGGGGTTAGCCAAGGCCCGGGGTTGGTGCACAATGTTTGTAATGTTTGTCCCAGGGAGGGGCTGTGCGTCTTGTCCCTTCTCCATACTCTTCTTTGGCCCTGGATCCCCATCCCCAGGGCCATATTTCTCAGGAAGGGGGCCAAGTCCCCAGTCTGACCCCCCGTGTGCCATCAGTGGGAGGGGAGCACTATCACGCCCCCCCAGTAGTGGTAGCCCTGCCCCATTCCCCGTGACTATGTCTGGGGGAAGCAGGCGGCCACTGCCATGTGCATACCTTCCTGCAGGAGCAGGCAGGGAACAAGAGACTGCCAGGTCCATCAGCCACAAGCAGGGGTGTGGGCTGCACCAGGAGTTGGCAGGGCAGCCAGGGGTGGGCTCCCTGCTCTCCCCCACCAGGAGGACCATGTGGGGTGCCCAAAAGGAACCATGCATCCCAAAGAAGGAAGGAAACTAAAAGGAAAAGCTATGCGGCTCTCCATGGCTCAGCGGGAGAGCTGCTACTGAAATAGTCACTGCTCCCAGAGGAACGCCCCATAATGCCCTGTGGGGCTCTTCAGTACTTGTATTTCTCCCCTTGTGGTGGGCCCCAAAATGGGCAGGGGGGAACCACCAACATTAAAAACAAGGGATGGGTGGGGGCTGCCGGAGTGCAGCAGCTTCCCCCAAGGATGTTTTATGTAAGTAATGACCCTCTGTTTGCGGGGCCATGGAATCCAGGACCTCTTGTGGATTTTCTCAATGTTTTCAAGCACTCCCAAGGCTGGAGTTTCTGCTTTACAGCTGAGAGTGCTGCGCCCTCTAAGGACTTATTGTATAACTGCAGTTCTTAGAGCCTGGGAGTGTCTAAGAAAACTATAGGCCTTGAAACGTTCTCTTGGTGTCAAGTCTACGGTTGCACATAATGTAATTAAAGTGTGATGCCCTTTAGGGGCTGTTTTTTTAATGCATGTCAATGGTTTATAAAAAAAAAATACACAAACCCATGTCTTGCTCATTTTAAATGCTTTTTTGAGATAATGTTGACAGTGATTATTGTTCAAAGTGAATATGCTTTTTTAACATTATTAGTGATTACTAGCCCACACCACCTTCGCTGAGTATGCCTTGGACTTCTCTGCCAAGCTACCCTGAGAGAGTCAAGTGCTGCAATGGGCTGCTTGGTTCCCAGTAAGGACAATTGTAGACCTGTTACACACAATTTCCTGCACTCACTATCATTGACTCAGTGACACACCACTGGAGCAACAGGCACAGTGACATGGTCAAAGTCACAAACTTGGACATGTGTTCCCCCACTGCCACTCATCCAGATGCACACAGAAGGGCTTATTTATCAAGTAGCTGTATCATCCTGGCACCACGCCAGGGGTCGCAAGGGTGATGCAACTACTAAGTAAGATTTATCAAGCCACGCTAGGCCACATTGTGTGGCCATGCGTGGCATGATAAATCTAGAGTAACGCAATGCAGCGCAAATTGCTGCGTGCTGTTACCCTGCCCCAGGGAGGCATTCCATGGGTGGAACGTGGATGTTCCCATAAATCCACCCATGGATTTTGGCACGTTCCCAGATTTACCATTACTTGTAGACCTAGAAATGTGTCCAAATGCTATGCCTCCCTAGGTGAGGTGTAACATGGAAAAATATCTTTATTTCTCCTAGTTTTTCCTCTTTCTATCTGTGCTGTATTCTGCAGCACATATAGAAAGAGGAAAATTAGAAAAATGCCTGGTGAACTGCATGGTGACAGATTGGGAATTGCAGACAGGGCATGTCTTTGCTGACTGGCAATCACTCTGCCACACAGTGAGGTGCAGACTGAGGGACAAGAACATGTTCGCTGTCATAGATTCAGTGAAACACTGCGACTGAAAGACACAGTGGGGTAGTCAGAGCAACACACTGGGACATGTATTCTCCACTCACCAACCACTCAGATTCACACTTAGGGACTTGAACATGCTCACCATCACTGACATAAGGACACACCAATAAAGTTAAAGGCACATTGACTTAGTCAGAGTCAAACAGAGACATAGTAAGCTAGACTTACTGCCAGGACCAGGAAAACACTAACGTGAAATGATGTAGGAGTCTGCAGGAGCAAAGCTGTGACCACGAATCTCCCTGGAGGCTGACATTATGCACACTTCACTGACAACTGTGTACAGGGAGCAGTGTCCAAGGGAAAGGAGTTTGGGAAAGAAAAAAAGAAGAGAATCGCATGAGTTTTAATATGAATTGGGTGAGTGTCGCCTGACTTCCTTGGTTGGCGATCTCCAAGGTTGCACCGTTAGTGGAGCTCTGTATCCCTTCTGTTAACAGGAAATAGAGGAAAGGTTAGGCTACCTAACTATTACTCTGTCCCAACAGGTTTCACCCAATTCCCACTTCCCAGTCGTGTACCTTGTCTTATTGAAGGATAGAGGGTTGAGGCTTGTTAGAAATGGGGGTCTCTAGTTGGCAATGGTTTGCACCTTGTCCAAGTAGGGACCCTTCCTTCTAGAAAGGATAAGGGAGTTACACTCCTAAAATAACCCCTGCTCACCCCCTTGGTAACTTGGCACGAGCAGTCAGGTTTATCTTAGAGGCAGTGTGTAAAGCATTTGCACGTGACCAACAGTAATACAGTGTAAGCACTACAAAAGGACACCACACCAATTTAGAAAAATATCCAATATTTTTATATACTTTAGACAAGACCAAAAGCGATAAAAATCCACAATACAGTACTTAGAAATCTTCAGTTATCAAAATAACTTTTAAAAACATTTCCTTGAAGTCGATAGCTCCCTCTGGGGCTATCACGGCATTGTGAACAAACAAATCCAAACAGTTCTGGCTGACCGCGGCGTCTCGGGCGAGCTACGGTGTGGGAAGACCCGCAAAACAGTACCTTTAGAAATTCAGGGCATCGGCGACCTCTCGTTGAGCTCCCAAAAGCACGGAGTCCGCAGGCGTCGGTTCCGGAGGTCGATGCCGGAGTCGTCAGGCCCTTGAAGTCACACGTGGTGCAGATCGAACTCCTCGCGGTTGAAGTCAAGAGCGCTGGCGTCGGCGGGCGTCGGGTGCTGCGGTGTGAAGTGCAGTGGTGTGACGTGCGATGCCCTCAGGTCACGGTGCGAGCAGCTGCTCGATGGCGGTGTCAGATGGCGTCCTCGGTAAGACCAGGGTCGCGGTGCGAAGAGATGCGGTGCTCGTTGCTGTGCTGACAGGTCACGGTGCAAGCAGTGGCGTCGTCGTTGCTGAAGCGCTGTCGTCGGCTGACGAGCAGGAGTCGATGGTGCTGGCGTCGGTAGGCCAAGGCTGCGGTGTGGGATGAGGGCGGTGCATCGTTATCTTTACGAGCGGTGCCCTCTAACCACGGTGCAAGCAGCGGTGTCGATTTCGGCGTGGAGCGGCATCGTCGGGGATGCCAAGGCGGCATCGTGCAGAGTGCGGTACCCACAGGTCGCGGTGCGAGCAGCGGCTCAGTGGCGGCATCAGCAGGCGTCATCGGTGAGACCAGGGCCGCGGTGCGGCATTGCGGCGGTGCCCTCTGCGGTGCCTTCAGGACACGAAGTCGGCAGCGGCATTGTAGAAGGCGTTGGGTTGCTGTTTCTTCTGTTGCAGCACAAAACACACAGTTCCCAGTGCTAAGGGCAAAAGAACTTGAAGTCTTTGCTGTTCCTGAGACTTCTTGAACAGGGGGCAAGCTCTACCTCAAGCCCTTGGAGAAACTCACAAAAATAGATTGCAGAAAGTTCAAGTCCAGTCCTTTCACAGCCCAAGACAGAAGCAGCCACTGCCGGCCAACACAGCAAAGCACTCAGCAAAGTGGTAGCTCCTCCTCACAGCTTCTCCAGCTCTTCTTCTTGGCAGTCTTCTTGGTCCAAAAGAGTTCTAAAGTTCTGAGGTCTGAGCACCAATATTTATATCACCAAATCCTTTGTTCTCTGAAGGCAGAGAGTGTCTGTACCCAGCCAAAACAAGTTCTGTCCTCACTGGTGCAGCTTGCTGGCAGGGGGTGGAGACGGCATTGTGCAAGGCAGACCAGGCCCATTCAGGTGCAAGGAAATCTCCTCCCACTACTCTAAATGCAACCCAGGTCTATTCAGCCCAGCCCTGACCAATTAGACTTCTAGAGCCGCTGCCCTTTTCCAGCCCCTGTCATCCAAAAGCCAGACATGCAATACACAAACCTAGAAGAGGCACACTGGATGGTTAGGCAAGAAAATGCCTACTTTCTAAAAGTGGTATTTTCAAACACAGAATGTAAAAATCACCTTCACTGAAAGATGCCACTTTAAATTCTGAGTTCAGGCATACTAAACTATATTTTTCTACCTTGTTCCTAGGGCTAGTTATGTTTATAAGATGTTATAAACAAACTTCCCATTGTGTCCTATGGGAACAGGTAGCCTTGCAATAGTGAAAAACGAAATTGGCAGTAATTCACTAGCAGGACATGCCACACACACCAGGGCATGTCCTACCTTTCACATACACTGCACCTTTCCCACAGGGGTACCTTGGGCCTACCTTAGGGATGACTGACATGCAAGAAAAGGGAAGGTAAGGGCCTGGCAAGTGGGTAAACTTGCCAAGTCGATATGGCAGTCCCAGACTGCCCACAGGCTCTGCAATGGCAGGCCAGAATTACATTTACAAGCTGTTTGTGTGGGTGGCACAATCCAGTGCTGCAGCCCACTAACAGCATTTGATATACATGCCCTGGCACACTCAGTGCACTTTACTAGGGACTGACAAGTAAATCAAATATGCCAATCATGGAAACACCAATCCATAATACAATTTACAACAGGAGCACTTTCACTTTAACACTGAACAGCAGTGAGAAAGTGCACAGAAACACAAATCCAGCAAAAACAGAGTCAAAACCGGGAGGTCAGAAAGCAAAAGCTCAGGGGAAACACGCCAAAAGATGCCAAGTCTAACACATGTCCCCTCCAGCTGAAAGTAGGGAGAACTACCCAACCTACTGGGAGTTCTCTTCACTAAGGCGGAAGAACCTGGACAGACCATCTGCATTGGCGTGTTCTGTGCCAGGGCGGTGTTCCACCGTAAAGTCCATTCCCTGTAGGGAGATGGACCACCTCAACAGTTTTGGATTGTCACCCCTCATTTGCCTCAACCATCTGAGGGGCCTGTGGTCCGTCTGAACCCGGAAGTGAGTCGCAAACAGGTAGGGTCTCAGCTTCTTCAGTTCCCAGACCACAGCAAAAGCTTCCCTTTCTATGACACTCCACCTCTGTTCTCTGGGGAGTAGTCTCCGGCTAAGGAAGACTACAGGCTGGTCTAGGCCCTCTTCGTTCAGTTGTGAGAGCACCGCTTCTACACCATGCTCTGAAGCGTCGGTCTTCACGACGATTCCTTGGAGAAGTCGGGTGCCTTGAGCACGGGCGCCGTGCACATGGTGGCCTTCAGGGCATCAAAAGCCTTCTGGCAGGACTCAGTCCAGATCACCTTCTTGGGCTGCTTCCTGGAAGTCAGCTCTGTTAAGAGGGCAACAATGGTGCCATAGCCCTTAACAAACCACCTGTAGTAACCGGTGAGACCTAAAAAGACTCTCACCTCTGTCTGGGTCTTGGGGGGTTCCCAAGCCAGAATGGTGTCAATCTTGGGCTGTAGGGGCGCCACCTGGCCGCTTCCTACCTGGTGTCCCAAGTACACCACAGAACCCTCCCCGATCTGGCACTTAATGGCCTTGATCATGAGGCCTGCCCTCTGCAGAGCCCTCAGCACTTCCCCGAGGTGCAGCAAGTGTTCCTCCCAGCTGGAACTGAACACTGCAATGTCATCCAGGTATGCAGCACTGAAATCCTCCAGTCCAGCCAACACCTGTTTGACCAACCTCTGAAAGGTGGCAGGGGCATTCTTCAACCCAAAGGGCATTACCTGGCACTAGTAATGTCCTTCTGGGGTTGAGAATGCTGACCTCTCCTTGGCCCCATCGGTTAAGGCAATCTGCCAATACCCAGACGTCAAATCAAATGTGCTGAGGAACCTGGCAGCTCCCAACCAATCAATGAGCTCATCAGTTCTGGGGATGGGGTGCGTGTCAGTCCTGGTGACAGCATTGAGCCCACGGTAGTCCACACTAAACCGCAGTTCTGGAGTGGCACCGGGTGCAGCAGCCTTTGGGACCAAGACCACTGGGCTGGCCCAAGGACTGTTGGAGGGCTCGATCACCCCTAACGCCAACATCTTAGAGACCTCCTCTTTGATGCTGGCTCTGACCCGGTCAGTCAACCTGTAAATCTTGTGTTTTACAGGAGGGCTGTCACCAGTGTCCACGTCATGGGTACACCAGTGAGTAACACCTGGGGTCAGAGAGAACAGGGGGGCAAACTGTCCCAACAACTGGTGACAGTCGCTCAGCTGCTCTAGGGTCAGTGTAGGGAAGAGGATCACACCTTCCACTGACCCATCGTGCTCCTTGGTGGACAGGAGGTCAGGGAGAGGTTCACTCTCCTCTTCTACCCCATCTTCTGTCACCAAGAGCATGCTCACTTTGGACCTCTCGAAGTGGGGCTTGGGGCAGTTCACGTGCAGGACCCTCAAAGGGTTCCTTGGAGTCCGCAAATCCACCAGGTAGGTGACATCAATTTTGCGCTCCTCCACCTCAAACGGGCCAGTCCACTTGTCCTGCAAGGCACAAGGTTCCACTGGGGCCATGACCCACACTTTTTGCCCAGGTTGAAATTCGACCAGAGTGGCATTCTGGTCATACCACTTCTTCATTTCTTCCTGGCTTGCTTCTAGGTTCACCTGAGCGAGTGTCCTGAAGCGGGCAGTTTGGTTTCTGAAGGCCAGCATGTAACTAAACACATCCTGGGGAGTTTTCCTGGGAGCTGCCTCTCAGCCTTCCTTCACCAAACTCAGAGGTCCTCTTACAGGGTGACCATACAGAAGCTCAAAGGGACTGAACCGAAGAGTCTTCTGTGGCACCTCCCTGTATGCAAAGAGAAGGCATGGCAAGAGGACATCCCACTTAAGCCTCATGGGTTCTGTTAGACCCTTAATCATGCCCTTCAAGGTCTGGTTGAATCTCTCCGCCAGACCGTTACCTTGTGGGTGGTAAGGAGTGGTGAACTTGTAGGTTACACCACACTCCTTCCACAGGGATGTCATATACTTGGATATGTAATTGGTCCCCCTGTCAGAAACCACCTCTCTGGGGAACCCCACGCGGGAAAAGATCCCCATTAACGCCCGGCCCACCACTAGCGCCGTCGTTGTCCTTAGAGGGATTGCCTCTGGGTATCGGGTGGCATGGTCCACCAAGACCAGGATGTCCCTGTTGCCCATGGCTGTCTTGGGATCCAGTGGCCCCACAATGTCCAACCCTACCCTTTCAAAGGGTGTTCCCACAACTGGAAAAGGTTGGAGAGGAGATTTGACCTTCCTCCCACTCTTACCACTTGCCTGGCAAGTTTGGCCAGACCTACAATGTCCATCTGACTGCCTTCGCATTTGGGACAAGAAGAAGTGGGTGACAAGCCTGTCAAAGGTCTTGTCCTGCCTCAAATGTCTTGCCAAAGGCACATCATGAGCCAGACCCAGTAGGAAGGTCCTGAAGCGCTGGGGTACCACCAGCACACAGGCTGACCCAGGCTCAGCAACCTTAGGCTCACTATACAGAGACCATTCTCCCAGTAGATCCAATGTGATCCAGACTGATCACTAGCTGCCTGGTCTGCATCCTGCCGCCGAAGTCCCTCCAGAGAAGGGCACTCTTTCTGCTCCCTGCAGAATTCTTCCCTGGTGGGACCCCCTTCTTGCTGCCAATGGGTCAGCTCAGAGATGTCCCCCAGTTCAGCTACCTGCTCCCCTGTAGGCACCGGGGCGTCCCCCTCAATGTCAGCCTCCACCCGGTCCGTGGGAACTTCAGGGGCTGGTTTCCCGTGCGACCTGCCCTTTCTCTTGGCCGGGACCTGGGCCACTGTTTCAGGCTCCAGGTACTTCTGATCACCCTTTCTGGCCATCATTGACCGAGTGGACACACATGGCCACTCTGGCAACCCAAGCATCTCCAAGTGAGACCTGAGCTCAACAACCTTCCACAAGGACTGCTCCAGGTCGTTACCTAGCAGACAATCTACCGGCATGGTAGGGCTCACAACCACCCTCAAGGGACCTGAGACCCCCCCATTAAAAGGGAACCTGGGCCACCATACACAGGCGCTCTGAGTTGTCTACAGCAACTACTTGGTGGAATGCCCCTGGGACTACCTGCTCTTCAGAGACCAGGTGACTACGGACTGAGGTCACACTGGCTCCAGTATCTCTGAGAGCCTTTACCCTTTTCCCATTGATGGTCACCCAGGTGCTGTATTTCTTTGTGTTAGGGGCACCTGGTTTCCTGGGACCATCTCACTGTCCCCTAGTGAGACGAGGGTCATTCCTGCGGGATCCCCACCCTCCTGTGGGCACCCCTCCTCCCCAAGCCCTACACTAGCCAACACCTTAGACTGTCCACCGGTGGGTGGCTCTGCCCTCTTGGGACACTTGGGGTCCCCCTTCAAGTGACCCACCTGATCACATGCAAAACACTTGTGGGGGCCAGTCTCAGCAGGCATTCCTGAAGAGACCACTGCTTTCTTATCTCCTGGGGGATGGGAACCTTTACACTGGGTGTTAGTTTGGGGCCCTTTAGAGAACTCCTGTGCTTTACCCTTGTCCCCCCCACTTTTCTGCTGGGGACCCTGCCCACCTTTGGCTGAGTCTCCCCCAAACGCTTTCTTGTGGACCCGGGTAGTCACCCAGCGGTCCGCCTCCATAGCAAGCTTCCTGGGGTCAGTTAGCTTACTTTAACCAAGTGCTGGTGCAAATCTGCAAAACATAGACTAGACAAGTGCTCCCATGCAACTGCCAAACTCAACTTCCAGAAAGGAATGCAAGACGTCGCAGTCTGGATGACCAACAGCTGCCTGAAGCTCAACGCTGAGAAGACAGAAGTCCTCGTCCTCGGTACCACCCCTTCTGCATGGGACAGCACCTGGTGGCCGACCACCCTCGGAAGCCCACCTACCCCCTCAGACCACGCCAAGAACCTCGGCATCGTACTCAACTCATCACTCACCATGAACCGACAGGTCAACGCCGTCACCTCCAGCTGCTTCAACACCCTCCGCATCCTCCGCAAGACCTTCAAGTGGATCCCCCCTGAGTCAAGGAAGACAGTCACCCACGCACTCATCACCAGCAGACTGGACTATGGAAACACACTCTATGCCGGCATCAACAAGTCCCTACTCCGCAAACTCCAGACAATACAGAACACCGCCGCCAGACTCGTCCTCGGCATCCCCCGACACGAACACATCAGCCAACACCTACGAAGTCTCCACTGGCTCCCTGTGGAGAAAAGAGTCACTTTCAAAATCCTCACTCACACCTACAAAATGCCTACACAACAACGGACCCAAACACCTCAACGACAGAATCAACTTCCACGTACCGAAAAGAAACCTCCGATCTTCTAACCTCGCACTGGCCGAAACCCCACGCATCCACAGAGCCAGAGCAGGCGGAAGATCCTTCTCTCACATTGCAGCCAAGACCTGGAATGAGCTACCGGCAGACATCAGACGCGCCCCCTCCCTGAACACCTTCAGGAAGACCCTCAAGACCTGCCTCTTCGGCTAAACAGATCTGCGGACCCCCCACCCCTCAGCGCCTTGAGACCTGCACGGGTGAGTAGCGTGCTTACAATTCCCTGATTGATTGATTGATGCAATCAAATTGTAGAGCCCCTGAAAATCTGTTACATTACTGCCCTTCACCCAGCCATCCGGTGACCTGCAAAACGAATCTACACATTCCAACCAAGTGCTGGCAGCAGACTTCTTACTGGACCTAAACTGAACCCTGTACTTTTCAGGAGTATGACCATACCTGGTGAGAAGGGCCTCCTTCATGTCAGCATAGGTGAGGTTACACCCCTTACCTAAAGCTATAAAAGTATCCCGTGCTTCTTCTGGGAAAAGAGGCCACAATCCTGCCCCCAATTCTTCTCAGGGACCCCATTCATGTGTATAGATGCCTTATAACTCTGAAACCACCTTTGTATGTCATCCCCCTTCTTGAATTCCTTGCCTACATTCTTGGGGATGTGCACAATTCGATCTGACTGCACTGATGAGTTGCTGCCACCATCTGAGCTGGGCCTACTCCTTAGCTCCAGCTCCTTAAGACTATGTTCATAATCTAAGATCATCTTTCTTTCCTCCATGGCTATTCTCTTCTCTTCCCTCTCACTCTCCAGCCTCAGTTTTTCCAACTCGAACTTCCTCGCTTCCCGCCTGTCCTCCAGCTCCTCTGGGGACAGGCCACTGCTGCCTGGCCTGGAGGGTTCTCCCCCTCCCAAAAGCACATCCACCCTATGAATAGGCTCCTCCGCCTCTCCACTGAGATTTCCTGACTTCTCGCTGGCATATCTGGCTGCTACCCAGGCCCTCAGCGCCTTTTGTAGCTCCTCCTTCCTGGTGAGGCCTCTGACTTGGACTTTTAGGTTTTTGCAAATGGCCTTCAACTCTTTCACGTTGTAGGATTCCAACCTATCCTCCTCAAAGGCAACTTCCAAGGATGTACTTGATGATGCTCTTGATTGAGGCATGATGAAGTAGCAAGTTCAATATTGGCAAGATCAAAAATAGGCCAAAAAGAAAAAGAACCAGTATGTGGCACGTAATGGTCTGCGATATGGTAGTAGTGCACACCAATCACTGTAAGTCAAGTGAAAACACAAGTCCTATCCTCACCGCTGACAACCAATGTTAGAAATGGGGGTCTCTAGTTGGCAATGGTTTGCACCTTGTCCAAGTAGGGGCCCTTCCTTCTAGTCAGGATAAGAGACTTACACTCCTAAAATAATCCCTGCTCACCCCCTTGGTAGCTTGGCATGAGCAGTCAGGCTTATCTTAGAGGCAGTGTGTAAAGCATTTGCACATAACCAACAGTAATACAATGTAAGCACTACAAACGGACACCACACCAGTTTAGAAAAATATCCAATATTTTTATATACTTCAGACAAGACCAACAACGATAAAAATCCACAATACACTACTTAGAAATCTTCAGTTAACAAAATAACCTTGATAAACAGTTCCTTGAAGTCGATAGCTCCCTCTGGGGCTATCATGGCGTCGTGAACAAACAAATCCAAACAGTTGTGGCTGACCGCGGCGTCGTGGGCCAGCTACGGTGTCAGGAAGAGCCGCAAAACAGTACCTTTAGAAATGCAGGGCGTCGGCGACCTCTCGTTGAGCTCCCGAAAGCACAGCGACCGCAGGCATCGGTTCCAGAGGTCGGTGCCGGAGTCGTTGGGCCCTTGAAGTCACACACGTTGCAGATCGAACTCCTCGTGGTTGAAGTCAGGAGCGCTGGTGTCGGCGGGCGTCGGGTGCTGCGGTACGAAGTGCAGCAGTGCGGCGTGCGATGCCCTCAGGTCACGGTGCGAGCAGCGGCTCGATGGCAGCGTCAGATGACGTCTTCGGTGAGACAAGGTTCGCGGTGCGAAGAGATGCGGTGCTCGTCGCGGTGCTGGCAGGTCACGGTGCAAGCAGCAGTGTCATTGTTGCTGAAGCGCTGTCGTCGGCTGACGAACTGGAGTCGATGGTGCTGGCATCGGTAGGCCAAGGCTGCAGTGAGGGATGAGGGCGGTGCGTTGTGTAACTTTACAAGCGGTGCCCTCGAACCACGGTGCAAGCAGCGGCATCGATTTCGGCGTGGAGCGCCGTTGTCGGGGATGCCAAGGCGGCGTCGTGAAGCAAGGTGGTGCGGAGTGCATTGCCCACAGGTCCCGGTTCGAGCAGCGGCTCGGTGGCGGCGTCATCAGGCGTCGTCGGTGAGACCAGGGTCGCGTTGCGGCGGTGCCCTCTGCGGTGCCTTCAGGACACGGAGTCAGCAGCGGCGTCTTAGACTGTGTCAGTTGCTTTTTCTTCTGTTGCAGCACAAAACACACAGTTCCCAGTGCTGAGGGGAGAAGAACTTGATGTCTGCTGTTCCTGAGACTTCTTGAACAGGGGGCAAGCTCTACCTCAAGCCCTTGGAGAAACTCACAAAAATAGATTGCCGAAAGTTCAAGTCCAGTCCTTTCACTGCCCAAGACAGAAGCAGCCACTGCAGGCCAACAAAGCAAAGCACTCAGCAAAGTGGTAGTTCCTCCTCACAGCTTCTCCAGCTCTTCTTCTTGGCAGTCTTCTTGGTCCAAAAGAGTTCTAAAGTTCTGGGGTCTGGGCCCCAATATTTATACCACCAAATCCTTTATTCTCTGAAGGCAGAGAGTGTCTGTACCCAGCCAAAACCAGTTCTGTCCTCACTGGTGCAGCTTCCTGGCAGGGGGTGGAGACGGCATTGTGCAAGGTAGACCAGGAAAACACACAAGATGATGGACGGAATGTTGCACATTGGCAAAACATTCACCCCCAGTCACAGATCTGGGTTTAATCCATCGTTATTTTGCTCACCACGCCACCCCAGTTCAGACCTGGCCATATGCAAATCAGTCTTGACCCTGTGCCTCATGGGAACAGTCCAGCCCGAACTGCCAAGCCATGTCTTCCCTGGACCGGAATCAAGCATCCTAGGACCGGTTTCTGGCTATCAGCCGTCATCAGCCAGGATAGCTTGACTCCAGTGGCGTAGTGAGCACGGGACCCACGTCTGGGCATACCCTTCCCACATAGGGTGAACAGCAAAACACACAAGATGATGGACGGAATGCTGCACATTGGCAAAACATTCACCCCCAGTCACAGATCTGGGTTTAATCCATCGTTATTTTGCTCACCACGCCACCCCAGTTCAGACTCTGGCCATATGCAAATCAGTCTTGACCCTGTGCCTCATGGGAACAGTCCAGCCCGAACTGCCAAGCCATGTCTTCCCTGGACCGAATCAAGCATCCTAGGACCGGTTTCTGGCTATCAGCCGTCATCAGCCAGGATAGCTTGACTCCAGTGGCGTAGTGAGCACGGGACCCACGTCTGGGCATACCCTTCCCACATAGGGTGAACAGCAAAACACACAAGATGATGGACGGAATGTTGCACATTGGCAAAACATTCACCCCCAGTCACAGATCTGGGTTTAATCCATCGTTATTTTGCTCACCACGCCACCCCAGTTCAGACCTGGCCATATGCAAATCAGTCTTGACCCTGTGCCTCATGGGAACAGTCCAGCCCGAACTGCCAAGCCATGTCTTCCCTGGACCGGAATCAAGCATCCTAGGACCGGTTTCTGGCTATCAGCCGTCATCAGCCAGGATAGCTTGACTCCAGTGGCGTAGTGAGCACGGGACCCACGTCTGGGCATACCCTTCCCACATAGGGTGAACAGCAAAACACACAAGATGATGGACGGAATGTTGCACATTGGCAAAACATTCACCCCCAGTCACAGATCTGGGTTTAATCCATCGTTATTTTGCTCACCACGCCACCCCAGTTCAGACCTGGCCATATGCAAATCAGTCTTGACCCTGTGCCTCATGGGAACAGTCCAGCCCGAACTGCCAAGCCATGTCTTCCCTGGACCGGAATCAAGCATCCTAGGACCGGTTTCTGGCTATCAGCCGTCATCAGCCAGGATAGCTTGACTCCAGTGGCGTAGTGAGCACGGGACCCACGTCTGGGCATACCCTTCCCACATAGGGTGAACAGCAAAACACACAAGATGATGGACGGAATGTTGCACATTGGCAAAACATTCACCCCCAGTCACAGATCTGGGTTTAATCCATCGTTATTTTGCTCACCACGCCACCCCAGTTCAGACCTGGCCATATGCAAATCAGTCTTGACCCTGTGCCTCATGGGAACAGTCCAGCCCGAACTGCCAAGCCATGTCTTCCCTGGACCGGAATCAAGCATCCTAGGACCGGTTTCTGGCTATCAGCCGTCATCAGCCAGGATAGCTTGACTCCAGTGGCGTAGTGAGCACGGGACCCACGTCTGGGCATACCCTTCCCACATAGGGTGAACAGCAAAACACACAAGATGATGGACGGAATGTTGCACATTGGCAAAACATTCACCCCCAGTCACAGATCTGGGTTTAATCCATCGTTATTTTGCTCACCACGCCACCCCAGTTCAGACCTGGCCATATGCAAATCAGTCTTGACCCTGTGCCTCATGGGAACAGTCCAGCCCGAACTGCCAAGCCATGTCTTCCCTGGACCGGAATCAAGCATCCTAGGACCGGTTTCTGGCTATCAGCCGTCATCAGCCAGGATAGCTTGACTCCAGTGGCGTAGTGAGCACGGGACCCACGTCTGGGCATACCCTTCCCACATAGGGTGAACAGCAAAACACACAAGATGATGGACGGAATGTTGCACATTGGCAAAACATTCACCCCCAGTCACAGATCTGGGTTTAATCCATCGTTATTTTGCTCACCACGCCACCCCAGTTCAGACCTGGCCATATGCAAATCAGTCTTGACCCTGTGCCTCATGGGAACAGTCCAGCCCGAACTGCCAAGCCATGTCTTCCCTGGACCGGAATCAAGCATCCTAGGACCGGTTTCTGGCTAAGGTAGACCAGGCCCATTCAGATGCAAGGAAGTCTCCTCCCACTACTCTAAATGCAACCCAGGTCTATTCAGCCCAGCCCTGACCCATCAGACTTCTGGAGCCGCTGCCCTTCTCCAGTCCCTGTCATCCAAAAGTCGGAGATGCAATACGCAAACCTAGCAGAGTCACACTGGATGGTTAGGCAAGAACATACCTACTTTCTAAAAGTGGTATTTTCAAACACAGAATGTAAAAATCAACTTCACTGAAAGATGCCTCTTTAAATACTGAATTCAGGCATATTAAACTTTATTTTTCTACCTTGTTCCTAGGGCTAGTTATGTTTATAAGATGGTATAAACAAACTTCCCATTCTGTCCTATGGGAACAGGTAGCCTTGCAATAGTGAAAAACGAAATTGGCAGTAATTCACTATCAGGACATGCCGCACACACCAGGGCATGTCCTACCTTTCACATACACTGCACCCTGCCCACAGGGGTACCTTGGGCCTACCTTAGGGGTGACTGACATGGCAGTCCCAGACTGCCCACAGGCTCTGCAATGGCAGGCCAGAGTTATATTTACAAGCTGTTTGTGTGGGTGGCACAATCCAGTGCTGCAGCCCACTAACAGCATTTGATTTACATGCCCTGGCACATCAGTGCACTTTACTAGGGACTGACAAGTAAATCAAATATGCCAATCATGGAAACACCAATCCATAATACAATTTACAACAGGAGCACTTGCACTTTAACACTGAACAGCAGTGAGAAAGTGCGCAGAGACACTAGCCAGCAAAAACAGAGTAAAAACCGGGAGGTCAGAAAGCAAAAACTCAGGGGAAACACGCCAAAAGATGCCAAGTCTAACAAGGCTCCTAATGACTTCTTTTGTAGCAGTGTATCAGTAAATAGCATGGCTGATAATCGTGTACGTCCCTCCAAAATGAGTGTCTGTGTTTTTTTTTATCCTAAAAGACATAAGGAGTGATTTAGCCTCAGGGTTAGCTCAACAATACCATACAAGTGTCTTTTCCCTTTTAGTCAGTTCCCTTTTTTATTGGTTTACCATGCGAGTAATGACTTTTGTTTTCCTTGCAGGTGATCCCCTTTGCAGTAAACGTTGTCTCCAGTTGTCTGGGCGGACGGGAGATACTGCAATGGAGTCAAGATCCACAAAATCAGGGAAGTAGTGCCAAAAGCTCAAAACAAACAAACGGGACCGCAGGACAAACAAACTCTCTTCTTGGGAATTCTAAAAGCCAAGCAGTTGGCATGTGCACAAGACTGCACCATTGATGACCATTTATTGTAGACACTCCCCAAGGCCATTGGAGTAGGCGGGGTTTCCAGGGGCTGTAGGAAGGATGGCAAAATTAAATGGTTAACAGCTATAGGAAGGAGTCAAAAATTACAAGGGCAATAGTAGTTTGGGGCCACGGAGTGCTGTACAAAAGGAACAGAAGTATGGGGAGGTAGGGTGGGAGGGTGGGAGGGTCAATAAAATGGGAGGAATAGGGTGGCCTGGATCTGGGGTAACAGGAGATGTAACCAAGTAGCATAAACAGTGCAGGGGAAGCAAGACATGACAATTTACAAAAAATGTAGTACAGCTGCCCTAGTAGCAGTTGCAGATACTTTATGAAAAAAGCATTCCAAAAGAACAAAAATAAAAAATGAAAGAAAGTTAATAAATGACCCATTAAAATGTATGCTCAGACAATTCACACAATCGTTTAAATGCTTATTTTACTTTCAAATGTCTATAGCAAATTCATTGAAATGTACTGAAAAAAAACAGAGTGAAAACCTAAGTTATGATTATGGCTTAAACGCCTAATCCGGATGAAATACAACAGTTATGGTTTGCAGCACAAATAATAACTCACACCTCCCCCTTGCATCGCTTATGATGAGATCACACTTCACATCATCAATGCCATCCTCAGTGACAACATTAATGATATCGCTTATGGCTTCACCATATACATCACTGATTGACCCACAACCTTTTACACCTCCTTGTGCTGCGCATGACATCACATATGACATTGCTTGTGACATCAAAAAAACATTTTATTTTAGTTTATGGAGATTTCCATCATATTCTACAGCAGGACACATTTATAAATAAAAAAGCCCATTTCAACATTCCAACTCTGTTCATAAAGCTCCTCCTGATTCTTTCAGAAAGCTCTATAATTGAAAGCTGTAATTTTCCTCATGTCAGCAGGGATGGGAATGCACCTAGCCATCATTCCATAATTTACAGCTAAATTAGTTTTACCTACTTCAAGGTGTTTCTGTGCTCTTCTGACATTTATTAAGAAAAGAATCAATGAAAGGAAACCTTGAGATTAAAACAGCTCATCTACAAATCCTGTCACTCTTTGTTCCCTAAATGCAGTCCAAAAAGGGAGGCCTGTCTGGAGTATCTCGCTCTATGAATGGAAGTTTTGAAATTACAACTACAACTATCCTATGAAATCTACAGTGGAAAAAAATTAAAAAGCCTTATAAGGAAAACAACATTTTATCCTTGTCTGTTGTGAAAAATAATAGTTACTTGAATAAACCCAGGTGGAATTTCTGTTGGCATAATCTCTCTTAATTTCACAAATTTTGCATTACAATTGTTATGTGAAATTTTGGAAATCACGCCATTAAACCAACATTTTAGCACAGGAGCATGGAAACAACGTGAGTGGCCTGAATATGAGTGGTGGTTGTTCAAGGAACTTCCTTTTTTAGGTCGAGCCTATAGCGGCAGCGCGCATGCGCTGCTCGCTCTGCGAGGCATGCAGTAATGGAGTATGGAGTGGAAGCTCCGCCCACTCTCCGCCCATGTTTTTAATTGGCTCGTGTCATTGTCTTTCGTAAATGCTGCCTTCTGATTGATTATGAGGCTTGTTAGTCCCTCCTTATTATGGCCATGTCGTCATTTGTATCCTTCCATGGCTACTGGCCCCTTTACTTCGAGTGTTGCACGGTATGTGTTATTTAGATTGTGAGCACTATTTTCTTTAATAAGGTTCTCTTACTGCCCGTGCCTTCTCCCCCCCTCCCGCAGTCCGTGCCTTCTCCCCCCCGCCCTCCCGTTTTTCATGCCTTCTCGCCCCCGCCTGCCTGCACTCCCGTTTGCAATACAATAGGTCTTGTGTAAATGCGAGTCCTATTGCATTGCAAATGCTTGTTTTGGTTTTCATTCCTTGAATTTTCATTTTGCTCGGGTGTGAATCGGTCACGTGACAGATGCGGGACTCATTGATCTGTGTGCACGAGGAGACTTTATGAGTACTGCTGCCTTCATCCGTGATGTCTCAATCCCCCTGGGCCCGCTCCTGGAAGTCAGTGAGTAATCACCGGTAAAGTGGTTTACAGCCTTTCTGAAAAAACGCATGTGTGCACCGTAAACATTGTGTAAGGAATGCTGTAGGTGTGGGATCTGATGTATATAAGATTATGAGCTGTCTGTCTGCTGGAGATGATTGTGGGCGCACTGCTAGGGTGGGGTGCGACCTGCAGATCCTTCTGTTATCTATTGTAAACATGGGTGGTTTGGCATGTGACATCTCATTTGTGTCTACACTTTAACACAGCAGCCTCGCCCAGTGACTGGCTCAACACGGCTTTTGTTAGAGTGAAACAGCAATAGTTCCAAAGTAATATAATTATATCCTGTGTGACAATGAAAATGATTTTGCAACGTTTCGTCTTGGTGCCAAGAGATCCTCTGGGTGTTTCCTCACACCACAAACCAGAATCTATTAATACACTCAATGATGCACTCAACATACAGAAACATAAAAGCACAACCTAGGCTGCGCCTAGAAGCCCTTATGTTTTTCGGTGTGCACTACGTTAGCAAAAACATGACACACAACCACGTGGAATCAACAAAGAGCGAAGAAGACAGGCACACATGAATATACAACACATCTAACACACATACACAAATGCAAACCACACAGACACACGCACACCTGAACTCACCCACCACAAAACACAAAAACACACATATTCACACATGCAGCGCCCACAGGACACACAATGCACTCATAGCATACATATCCAACACCTTTTACGCAGCGCACAGTTATGCATGCTTTTTCCTCTCCTCTGATACTCCTGCACCCTCTCTTCCAACCTCTGTCATGCCATTTCCCCTCTTTTCTTTTTTGTCACGCCCTCTTTCATCTCTCATTTTGTCTTTTTGGGTCCGCCTGTTCTGTAAAGACTTTAACTCTGTCTGCTGAGGTTGTCAGTTCATTCCCCTTCTCCTACTTGCCCCCGTTTTTCACTATTTTTCTCTTCATACAAATCTTTGGGGCATATTAACAAGGACTTATCGCCGAGTTATCGCCACCTTAACGCATCAAAAGTGGAGATAGATTTAACGCCCCATTCACAAGCGGGTGCAAACTGCAGACATCGCCAGTATTCCCGCGATAACTGCCGCAAAATTTATCTCCACGGGTGACACCACCAACTAACCCTAATGAGATGCAGAGTAGGCGTTCCCGTGCAAAAACTCACGAAAACACCACTACACCACTTTCACAACGAACTGCCAGATCTGCGATGCGAACCAAAAACAGGCGATAAGCCGCGGTAGCAGCAGGGAATTAACACCTGCCTTTTGCTGGTGTTAAGCAGGACGACTACCTGCAGCATGAAAGGGAGACCAGCCAAGAGCCACATCTGAAGACCCACAGATGCCATGGAGACAATGATCATGCAGCTCCGAGACCCATGAGGGCCACAACACCCACCGCCACCACCCCCAGGCCCACCACCACCCCCAGGACCCGTCCCGCCCCCCCCGGACCACCACAGAGGCAGCGTACACAAAGACAGCGGTCCCAACTTAAACGCACCAGCCGCACAGACCGAACGCCAGAGGAGGACATTGCCCACTACAGGCCCAAAAGGACAACCATCCCCCGCATCCTGACCCACATCGCCCACCTGCTGACGGTACCAACACAGCAGACAACCAACATCCCTCCGCAGACAAAGCTGCCGGCTGTGCTGCACATGTTGGCCTCTGGTACCTTCCAACCCACAACTGCCAGAGTTGGAGGAGTCTCACAGCCAGCCCCATCAAAGTTCATCACACCTGTCCTGGATGCAATCATCAGCCTGGTACCCCAGCACCTCCACTTCACCCACACTGCGCAGGAGCAGCTGGAGACCAAGCAAGGCTCCTACGCCATAGCTGGATTCCCTCACGTGTCTGGGGCAATCGACTGCACACATGAACCCCTCATGCCCCCTGCCGACACTGCACACAACTACCGCAACAGAAAGCACATGCATCCCATGAATGTGCAGGCAATAGTGGACCACCTGGGACTCCTCAACAATGCCGTGGCCAACTCCCCAGGCAGAGTGCATGATTCCTACATCGCCCGACAGTCCATCATCAACCAGCGCTCCCAGGATGGCACCTATGGAAATGCAGTGCTCGTTGGTAAGTACCAAATGAACACACCACACACCTCCACCCCACAGTCATGCAACTCACGACACTGGCAATGGGCACGCAGCAGAACTAAATGCAACATGCCACACAACATGCCAACCGACCAGGCACGACAACACGACTCCATTGGGAGCCTGGGCTTGCCATGCACACAACCCAGCCACGGCATGGCACCACAGCCACACAATAGCAGAATGTGAGGAGAGGCTTGGAGCAGGCATGTGCGAGCGGCAAGTGACTAATGAATGAGAACCTACCCAATGCCAGGTGTGGCGTGGAGGTGCCGGACAGACTCCAATGTGCAAACCACGGAAATGGCCATGTGGACATTAACTGCTGGTGCATGGAGTGTAGTGGCCAGTGGACGCTACCATGTCCCCACAGGCTGTGGGGCAGAATGTGCAAATGTCGCACATTACGTCCCCCCCTGTATGCGTGGGTGGAGTGGGTTGGCCCTGCGTACGCCAGGCTTGCATAGGGGTGTGAATAAAAACCCTGTCGCACTGGGCGTGGTTCTCTTTTGGAATGGCCAACGTGTCTGCCAGGGCGGTGCCTCTCAGCCCACCACAAGGCTGGCACCGTGCGCAGCGGGGCCTGCATCCCTGTGCGCCTGCTGCACCCCGGGCCGCTGGTCCCCAGACCCATCATGCCTGCCCCAGTGCACCAAGAGGCTCCGCTCACCTGCCGACACCGGCGTGTGTCAAAGAGGGCCCACCACGTGCCGATGCAAGCTCCAAGCCCCAGTTCCGCGACCTTTGCAGCCTCCGCAGACCATCGCTGGCCTCCACGACGCTGGCCCACAGTACTCCTTTCTCATTGACATACTCCACCGGCGTACTCTTCGGCCCAGTTGTTGGCACATGTTGTACTGAGTCATGAGTTAAGAATGGCTGTGACCCCAAGTCTGTGGCAGCGTCCACATCACTGAACTCCCTCCGATCAGTGAAGCCAAAGTCTGCATCGTAATCCTGCGACACGTGGTGCCACTAACCCTGATCAACGCAAGCCAGCGACACGTGGTGCCACTAACCCTGTTAAACGCAAGCCGGCGACACGTGGTGCCACTAACCCTGTTCAACGCAAGCCGGCGACACTTGGATGAGGGCTCAGGCCTACACTGCAGCCCAGTAGGTCCCACATGTGGAACTGTGTCCTGAGTCTTGAATGGCAGTGACCCCAAGTCCGTGGCAGCGTCCACATCACTGAACTCCCTCCGATCAGTGAAGCCAAAGTCTGCATCGCAAGCACACGACACGTGTCTGTGGGCCTGTGCTGACCGCTGCCCCCGGCCTACACTGCGGTCCAGTAGGTCCCACATCCAGCACTTAGTTGTGATTCATGAATGGCAGAGTCCATACCAGTGAACGCACGGAGAGGAGTAAGAAGAAGATGCGGCTCAGTCCGGATGAAAGCTGGATCCTTGTTATGGAGGTGACCGAACACTAGCAACAACTGACCTGGTGCCACCAACCCTGTTCACCGCAAGTCCGCGTCCCGTGGTGCCACTGAACCTGAACTACGCAGGCCGGTGGGATCATCCAACGTAAGCCGGTGACACTCGGTGAATGGCCCCTGCTGACCGCTGCCTCAGGCCTACACTGCGGTCCAGTAGGTCACACATGTGGAACTGTGTCTTGGGTAAGAAATGGAGGAGTCCACACCATTGGACATGCTTCATCGCAGGCGGCATCCCCTATCAGCACTGGTGCCACTAACTCTGTGCGCAATGAGTCATGGGCACTCTCTGGTTGGACTTTGGTGGCATCTGAGTCCATGGCCTGGGGGTTGTCTGCATCATCATCTGGCTGGGCCGGACTTGGTGTTCGACATGTGTCTGTTCCATTCATCTCCACCATAGTGACTGTTTCTGTGTGGTTCTGCACTCTGCATCATGCCCTGGGGGTACACCTTCCACTGTCCACCGAGACACTCCGCGACAACCCCTTTTGTCATCTAGGAGAACCTGCTCTGCTCTTGTGACCCTGCCCCAGTGCACCGCAAGTCAGCGGCCCGTGGCGGTAGGCCCGTGCAGGATAGGCCCGAGCACTGCAACATCACAGTGTGCTGTCTTCAGCGGACGATACCATGTCACCTCAGCAGTGGCTGAGACCTTGGACATGTTGCTTCACCCGCCCCCCCCTGCATGCACAAGCGGCGTGTGATGGTCCGGCGTATGTCAGGTCAGTGCAGGGGTGTGCTGATTCGGCAGGGGGATCAGGGCATGGCTCTGGTCTGGCCTTGAGCAGGAAGTGCGGTAAGCGTGTCTCTGTGTTGGAGTGTTGTCGCCACCGGGACCACAGTAGTCAATGTTGCAATGTAGCATGCACCCGGAGGGCGGGCCCGCACGTACGGGGAAATGTAGGAGCGCAAGACCGCTCGGGGTCTTGGCTCATACATGCCAAGTGTTACGTGTATCAGTCCTGCGGCTGCATAAGTCAGATGCCTAGCCTCATTCGCAGCGCGATCACAGCCAGCCATGGACTGTACACCTGTGTCTGCCCTGTCCAGACCATTGGCCTACACTCACGTGGCCGCACAGCCTCAACGGCCAGCTTCACGGTGTTGTTGGCATGCCACTGGACATGCGCAGACAGGCATGACAATGGGGTGCCGTAGGAGTGCACATGATACAACCGCGCAGCGCACACAAGTGTGGGGGCTCGTGGGAGGGAGGAGCAGCTGTGAGGCAACGTGACACCCAGTGTGGCCGCTCATGTGCCACGTGCTCCGCATATCATCCATGATTCCCTGGGTCGCAGACATCCCACCCTACCCACGACAGGCCTCTGTACATCTCCTGTATGCAAGTAGATGGTAGGGTTACTGTAGGGATGAAAGGTCCTTTGTCTGAACTATCAGGCGGAAGCATATCTGCAGCTCCGAGCTGCGACTTGCATGTGCCCAGCACCCCCTGACAGATACGATAGCATTTTCTGGCGACTCCCACACTACGTACTGCCTGACGTGAGACCAACGTGTACACATCCCACACGCAGAAGTCCTTGGTCGTATTTAGCGTGTGTCAAATGGCCTTCACACGTACTCCCACCCCACCCCAGGCCTACACCCGTTGCACACAGACACTGCTCATTGATACGAGCTGTGGCATTTCATCCACAGGACTGGCGCGGGTCAGCACAGTGCCGCTTCAAGCAGAGCCACTGACGCAATGGCAGACCATCCCGGACACATGCACAACTCCAGTCACGTGGACCGATACCGTGCACGTCTGCTGCATGTACTGGGGGCACTGCCATTGGCAGTGCTGCAGATCAGTTACCGGCTAAGCTTCCGCCTTGCCAACGTCACCTGCGTTCAGCCTGTGTTGCATTGTCGCTCGTGCATATTCGAGTGGACCATGGATGTCTGCCTCTCCAACGTAACGGTAGCTGACCTGGATTTTGACATGTGTGTGCGCCCCCTATTGGCCCTCGACCAGGAGTGTCACCGTGATGCCCGTTTATGGCATGCCTGGATGATTGGCATGCATGCTGGCAACTGGACCTGGGAGATTGCACGACTCGTCGTGTGCAGTGACCACATTGAGCCGCTCCCCTATTGGGCTTTAGTGCCAATTGGGGCCAGGGGTTGGAGTCAGCACATCTGTCCGGGACAGCTGATGGGTTACGTCGCCGACATATTAGATCTAGTCGACAACGAGCTCTCATTGGAAATGTTGGCCTACGCTGCTGCACTCGCGTTCATGGACGAGTGACAACGTACCTGCAGCCACAACTGAATGTGACCCATTGCACGTGTCCCGACGCCTGGTTGCATGTTGGGGATCTGGTCACATGTCCAAAGACGACAGTGGACATGGCTGCATTGGCCTGGACTCCGGATCCATGCGCGGACAACCAACGCGGGTTGGCACTGACTTGTGTGGGTGATGGACCCCCCCTGGGTGGACATGGGCTCTTTACAACATTCCTCATTCAGACATGCTGCTGCATTGGTCTGCATGTTGTGGCACTTCTCTTGGCCGTACTGACACGCAATTGTTGATAAAGTTTCCGCACCTTCACTTGTCTCCAACTGTGATGAATGTTGATTTGTAAGCCAATGTGTGTGTCACGGCCTATCTGGGTCCCTGCCATACATGCATTGCTACCCCATCAGGGCTGTGGGTTTGTACTTGTGCATTATCATGTCCCTGTTTCGTGCTTTGCCAGATGCGTATGGCCATTTACCGGCCACAAGCGGGTGCACTTGTGTCCTGTGTTCGGTTGTGCAAATGTTGCTGTTTGTTCCACATTGTGTTCGATGTTGGGGTGCTCTGCTTCCTATGTGTGTGTGCTGCATTGTGTGTGAGATGTCCCTTCAGCTCTGATTTGGCCACCCTTCTCCCTTTCAGGCAGTGTGGTTTTCACTTCTGTGCTTGTTCAGTGGTGTGATATTGCCGAGTTGTGTGACTTGTGCTCTTGGTTGGTGTTGTTACTCTTGGGCATGGTTTGTCTGCAGTTGTGCTGTGCTTAATTGTGCATGTGTGCCATTGTGCCCATCTCCCCCGTCCCCCAGTCCCTGGTCGTTCCTCTCCCTGTTGCTGTTGTGTCTGTTGATTTTGAGCAGTTTCCGGTCCCCGACTCCTGCCACCATCTCCAGACTGATGTGGTGGACACCATTTCCTCCATGTCATCCAGCTCCTGGTGTGGCGCTGGACTCCCACCTCCGGTGTGCATTGCTGCCTTCTGGTTCTTGGCGTGTTTCTGCTTGTTTGTGCGTTTTGCAGCATTCCAGCTGTTCTGGTTTTCTTCCATTGTCCTCCTCCGCTCTCCGGCTGCATTCACCTTGTCCACGATGGACTGCCATGTACAATGTTTTGTTGCCAATGGGGCTTGTGGGGTTGTGTACTAGCTCCGGCTGCCTCCGTTGTGCTTCGCTGTTGTTTTCTGTTTGGTTTGTCTTCCTTTTTCCTGCTTTTGTTGTGCTTATTCCTGCCTGCCGTGTGTGTGTCGCTGGCCTGGCGCTGCTTATCGCTGCTTTCCTCATCGCTAATGGGCTCATCGCACGTTTTTTGGTGTTGGGGTTTGTGTTTTTATCTCCGTCGCGGTGGTTGTATCGCGGACATTGGCCGCTTTTTCGGCAAACTATCGCATGGTACCGCCGTGTTGTGAATTCCACGTTAACACGGGGTTATTTTCCCGCGATAGACTGCGATATGTAAAGTTGCGTTAACATTTTTTGGAGATGTTTAGCGCACGTTCTTGTGAATATCCCCCTTTGTCTCTTCCTCTATGACATGTCTCTCCTTGACTTTAATGGTGTCTGCATTCTCTCTTTTTGCTCCCTCTCCTCTCTTGCACAGTTTTCTCCCTCCATTCTTTTCTCTCCCTCCATCGATTCTTTTTCTCTTGCTCACGGCTCTGCCTGTCCTCCTCACCGAGAGCATCTAAGCATTTCCATTCCCGAGTCAAGCTTTCATTTGTGATAGTGAACACATTTGTATTGCAGCAAAGGCAGCCAGTCATCGAACAGGAAACGGGGCTGCGATGATGCGATGTGTTTATTTTATTCACAAATGGCCGTTTGAGGTCAAAGCACGCAAACCCTCGGCCATTATTGGGCTCCCTTACACAGCCAGTGAAACGCGGCAAACAAAACCAAGGGCAGGAATGCAGATGAGACGGGAAACTATGTTCCACATTTTTGGGATTCTAAAAATACAGCCTTAGAATGAGTGCTACTTATTAGTTTATAAGTTGTAATGTGCTACATTGTGGAGAAAGTTTCTGTATGTTTTCTTAAAAAAGCAAACCCTCTTTGAAATCTATATTTTGAAAAACACAAATCCAAATATGCTCCTTGAAGCGTTGGCCTCGTATGGCATACTTTACATCAAAAGGCACTGCAATGACCTGTTTGTGACATGTGGTGAGGAGCTTGGCTGTAGGGCCTCTGCAGGTCCTGTTATTTTCATATTTCAATGTTAGCAACCGATCACTGTTATTGTTCGTACGTCAGGATCCAGATGAGGCAGACCTAGGAGCAGACGGCCTACCTCATAGCAGGAAGACGCTCAGCTCGGGTTCCTGGCCACCAGCACTTTTAATGTCATTTGGTAATTCTCTAAATTTATAGGATATTCTTCTAATTAGGCATTTCTGGCCTGTGGTATTCATCACATTAAAAAGTGCAGGTGGCAACAAAAACTCCTCAGAGAATCAACAAGTAACAATTAGCTAAATGGCTGTCTGCCAAGTGAGCCTAATATCCAGTGTATTCCAGCACTTTAACCAGCGCACTTTCTAGACTTGCAGTAGCGCTCCGGTTAGTACCGGAGCAAGGACTGACTACCCCCCTTCCCGGTTTGGGAGCCCTTGGGCTCCCATGTTACTTTTCTGGTATTGAGAAGAGGCATTTTGTAGAGCTTTTTAACTTCACGGAGCAAAATTCAGGGACAAAAAAGGTATTAAAAGGGCGATGCATGTGACGAAAAACAAGCAAACAAATGTGTTGTGATTCACCCTTGACTTTGAAAGTGCCTCATTCTGTATGGTACTAATGCAAACTGACATGGCTGGAATATATGCTGCCTTTACTTGGATTGGTAACCTCTGTTAATATCCACTAGGCAAACCACCATCACGGAGAGGACAAATTATGAGGTTTGTCTATGCTTCTTTTCTGAAAATCTAGACGCTACATGGCAAACGAACAAGCTCAAAAATTGACATATTTCGACCAGTGTTGCTTTTCACAATCCAAATGCCACTTACACCCGTACTCCACGAAGCTTGAGGAGCACCCCTCTGGGCGACCATGAGCATGGTGGCACCAGGGTGGTTCATGTGATGCAATGCGCTCAGTACTTAGCTGAGTCCAGTGTCTCAGAACATGTCGCCTGACAATGTGAGAAGCACTTATACCTCTTCAGCTCACGTAGGGCCCCCCAATGCAGCAGCAATTCAGTGCATATTTTAAAAATAAGTACGTTGTTCGTAAGATGTCGTATATGTGTTGAACGGCTAAACACTTATAAGGTCCAAAAGGCGAGACAAATTGCATTGCAAATCCTTGTTTTAGCTAGATGCCAGTTATGCATATTTTGTTTAGTTTTGCATAGCTGTATAAATGTAGTCCTGGGTGAAATTTTCAGTTCTGCCGGTGGAATTGGAGGAATGTTGGTAACTACGCGCTACTCTTGTAATGCGGAATTATTGATATATTAAAATTCCACCACTACGTTGACAGAATTAAATATTATGCAGTGGTTTCTAAAGTTAGAAACCACCGCATACCACTCGGCGCCCTTGAATACATTGCAGTGTACGTTTTAAGTACCGAGTGATATGCAGTGGTTTCTGAAGTTTAAAAACCACTGCATCCCGAGTGGTATTTGCTGCGCTATTTTCTAAGTGCAAAATACATCCATCCTCGCATCCATTTTTTAACACAAGGGTGCATTTTGCATTAAGATAAGCACCAAATGCCTACACTGCCCTGTCATGGAATTCCGCTGAATCTGGTGGGAAATGTAATTCCAAGTGATTCCACGGAATCAAACTCTTCAAATTCTGCCACCCCCGTATAAATGCAGATTAAGTGAATTTCACACTCCTCTACATTTGTCACCAATGTAAAATATAATATAATTAAAATGCTTTCTCGATCTTTTAGGGGCCCATTACGATACCCGGCGTAAAAAAATCCGCCAGGCATGGAAGCGGCAAAAATCCGCCCGCACACACCGTCTGAACACCGACCTCGCCATTACGATTACACAAACTGAAAACCGCCATCGGCGGAAAAATCACACAAAATACCGCCCGCCAACGTCCGAGTCGGAGTCAAACCGCCCGCCACAGACGGAAACACGCACGACAACACAAAACCGCCCGCCCTCACGGCCGACACACCGCACGTGAAATTACGATCGCACCGCCATGAGCGCGGAAAACCACAAATATACCGCTCGCTAGCGCAAACAACGCCGATGAGAATCGACACGGCAGAAGCCATGGCGCCCACGTACCTGCACAGAAACCATCCGCTCACAAAACCAATAGCACACAACATGGCCAACAAGTCCACACAGCAAGGCACGCACAAATACACAAGCACAGTACACATCCCGAAAACACCCCCCGGACAAACAAAAATACAAAGGCCAGAACCCCAGACACAACACACCTGAAAACAACAGACCATGAGGACACACCCACATAGGTGAGTACAAAAGCAGCACTCCCACAGACCACAACCCCTTGCTACATTGCAAACCAGAGAGGAGAGGAGAGGACACAGTGACACAGCAAGGACAGCAGCACACCACAGAAACGCACACATCACAACCACCACCACCACCACCACCACCACCAAACACCTGCACCACAAACCCCTGCACATTACACAACACACACCGCACCAGCACCACAAACACCATGGCACCACAAAGGATGCCTAAGTACACGCCCATTGAGCTGACGGTCATGGTCGACGAGATCATCAAGGTGTACCCACAAATCTATGGGAACATGGTCCAGCACACACCACTAGCCACCAGAAACAGAATGTGGAACCGGATCGTAGACCAGGTCAATGCAGTCGGGACCCTGCCCAGGAACAGAGGAGAAATAAACAAACGTTGGAATGACGTAAAGAGCCTGGTCAAGAAGAAGGAGGGCAAAAACAGAGAGCTGGCTGCCATCACTGGCGGAGGGAATCCCGCGCTCTTCAAGACCTTCAAAGCGTGGGAGGAGAAGGTGCGAGTCATAATACATCCGGAGATCCTCGCCGGATTAGCAGGGGAGTGGAGGCTGGTAAGTACAAACTAATGTATACCAGCACACCGCTATGTACTCACATGCACTACCACCATGCCACAGCTCCCAGGGACAAACACCCCCATGTCCAGCACACAATACACAACACATCACACACACATGCAACAGACACCACCACACACAGCCCAAACCGAACAACTGTAACATACGTGGGGACATGTGTACACTCAGCCAGCCACGTAACCACCAACAGGTCCCCAAATATGCCAGAAGCGCCACAACGAGCACCCACCACACCCATGTGTCCGCCACAGCTGCACTAACCGACAAGTAACAGGTAAGTGGCAGGAACACAAAGTGCAGTGGGTGGGACGGTGGACAGCCCAAGTACAACACACACCAGGCCCCTAGTCCCACAGCACAGCAAGGAGGAGCATCCCCCACACCCCACAGCCACGTGTCAGCCACCGCAGTGCACAACGACAGCCGAAAGGCAGACATCACGGTCCACAGCAATCGGTGTCAGTGGGTGTCCAGCCACCCCCACGACCCACAACACCCCCCCACCCCCACAGACCTGCAACATGGAGCACCCCCGCTTAGAGCCATGTGGCATCCAGTACAGTGCACGCACGAACAACTTGCAGGTGGGAAACTGGACAGGGCTGGATTACTGGAGGCATGAGGACCGTAACACGACCAACACATGGGACATGTCACGTAGCAGACGAACACGCAGCACCGCCCACCGTCACGAACAAGTGAACAATGTGCACACGGACATGAACAACAGACTCACACCCCACATGACCCATCACAGACATAGCAACACCCAAGGAGCCACGTCTGCATGCACAAGCCACACTGAATATAGTACCACACGGCAGCCACTGTGCAACTCATCACACACAACCGAAACACCATTGAAGTCCTGTCCATGTAGCCCCTACTGCCTGTCAACCACACACCCCACAACTACGCCTATGTAAGACAAACAACACTAGACGCAACAGAGCGGAACAACATAAATGCACACGAACACCACTGAACCCATCAAACACACAGACACACCATGCACATACAACATACCATCCATCCCATCCGTCAGCCCCAGTCTCATGAAAGGCATGTCATCCGCACAGCTGCCACACATACAGCAGTCACGCTAAGAGACATGCCCATGACCAACCATGTGCCAGAAGTCAATGAAGCGCACGACACACTGTGAGCAACAACACACAACATGGGCCACACCCCCCGAGCACTGCAGTGATGCACATGGCACAGGGCAGCACGCACACCAAGGAGATGGGACAACTGCAATACGTTGGCTGGCACACAACCATCACTCACTCATAACGATGCGTCCAATGCCATGTCCAGTAATCACAACAGACAGCAAATATGCAGGCCATGTCAAGCATGCACACACCTCAAACCATGCACTGTCATGCTGCCACAACACATGTCATGTTCGGCACCCATGGCTCACAGCATGTACCCCAAAAGCATATCCCCTCCCAAATGCGAATCTGGGGCATGGCCCCCATGTTGCCATATGCGTTCCTAAGCGTTCCATTTGAACCCCAAAAGCATATTCCCTCCCAAATGCGAATCTGGGGCATGGCCCCCATGTTGCCATATGCGTTCCTAAGCGTCCCATTTGAACCCCAAAAGCATATTCCCTCCCAAATGCGAATCTGGGGCATGGCCCCCATGTTGCCATATGCGTTCCTAAGCGTTCCATTTGAACCCCAAAAGCATATTCCTCCCAAATGCGAATCTGGGGCATGGCCCCCATGTTGCCATATGCGTTCCTAAGCGTCCCATTTGAACACCAAAAGCATATTCCCTCCCAAATGCGAATCTGGGGCATGGCCCCCATGTTGCCATATGCGTTCCTAAGCTGCTCCATTTGAACCCCAAAAGCAAAGTACAAACCAGACCCAGGATGGGCCAGGAGCCCGCATACACCAGAGTCACAATAAGTAGGGGCACAGCAACACACCCATCGGCATGGCCAATCCGTCCCATGCCACATGTGCACAGCACTCAGTCCCATTGCCAAGCACACACAACTACAGATGCTACAGCCACACACACGCCTCCGGGAAACCCATGTACGAGATTGCACGAACTTTTAATGTCAGACGACAAATACATACTTCGCCAGGTGCAACACAATAACAAATCTCATTCTCTCCACAGGTGACGAACTGCTGGATGCTGGGGATGGAGCCAGCAGCCAGCACAGCCAGCCTACAAGCCCCCAACGAGGACACACGGATCTGGAGGATCTGTCCTCCTCTTCGGACACGGACCACCAAGCAGGCCCATCTGGTGTGGCAGGGCCCAGCCGCTCCCCAGGACCCTCCTACCCACCAACCCATCATCCAGGGCTGCTGAACATTCCCAGCCCCCTGCTGCCACTGTCGTTGCGGCCACACCCACGGTCATTGTGGCCACTACCACTGCCGCAACCGCCACCATCGCCGCACCGACCACCACCGCCGCCACCACCACCACGTCTTCGCTGGCACCAGCCCCAGCGCAGGTGGTGGCCCGGCCGACTGGATCCACCCTGGGAGCCACAGCGAGGACCGTGGTGAGCAATGTGGCTAGTGGGCAGGCCGGTGGCAGCAGGACTGGTAGGAGGAGCAGGGTCAGGGAAACGCCAGCCTCCCCTGGGAGCCATGCCCTGCCTCAAATGGCCAGGAGTCCTTGGGGCCTATGAAGAGGCCCAAGGACAATGGGTCCGGTCTGCTTCAGACACGCGTGAGGTGCTGGGGGTGCTGAGGTCCATGGACGCCCGTATGGGCCAAATCGTGGACCTCATGGGCCAGCTGGTGGTGGCGGTGAGGTCACAGCCAGGGACAGCAGCTCCCCTCCGCCACCACCTGCCGGGGCGCAGGGTGGAGCAGCAGTGTCCAGTTCCCCTGCGTCCACAGCCAGTGAGCACACCTCAACCACCAGCATGTCGCAAGCAGGCACCCCCCTCGCAAACGTGGAAGGGGCCGTCCGAAGTGGAAACAGATCTCCCGGGAGGACTTCGCACGCTCAAACGCAAGTGAGGCAGCCAGCCAGCCTTCCGCCAGCCTTCCTTGACCAGCCACTGCATTGACTTGGACTACGATCCCACTCCACACAGCCATCTGGATGGCATGTGTGTGTTGGACTATGGACATAGAACCAGTGGGTACACCCTGAGCATCACGCAGCCATGACCGACAGCTCATTGTCACTGCACGCACCACTTTTGTCATCACCTTACACACAATCACATGTCACAGTTTGTAATAAATGCACCTTTTACACTAACTGCTGTTTGTGCCCTGTGTTTTATTTGTACGGAATACAACGGCCACCTTGGGCGGAAAGGCACCTGATGCGTGGCATGGCAATTGAATCCGGAGGGCCTGTAGGGACCTAGGGGTGGGAGACAGAACAGGAGCACATTCAATGAGTGTGTCACACACCCATCACACAGTACATGTCAACAACTACAAGCAATGTACACACATCGCACAGAGCAATAGGGCACAATGCCACAGCCACCAACAGTGGCATACTACCCTGGCCATGGAGCGTTGACACACAGCACGCAGTGAACAAACGGCCACCCTGACACAGCACACACACACCTGCACAGATACAGCCACATCAGCCGTCGTACATGGACACTCACCGTCAAGTGAAGTAGCGGGCGATGAGCTGCTGCCGCACATTACCAGCTTCCTCCTCTCCGCTGTCCTCCTCACTCGAGCTGTCCTGGTCTGCGGGCTGGGGCCCTGGTTGATCTCCGTCATCCACGATGAGGGGGATCTGCTTCCGAATGGCCAGATTGTGCAGCATGCAGCACGCCACCACTATCCGGCACACCTTCTGTGGGGAGTACGCCAGCGCACCCTCGGTGCGGTCCAGGCACCTGAACCTGGACTTGAGGAGGCCAAAGGTACGCTCGACCACACGTCTGGTCCTCCCATGTGCCTCATTGTAGCGATCGTCTGCTGGGGTGCGAGGATTCCTCAATGGACTGAGCAGCCATGCCCCATTCGGGTACGCAGAGTCACCTGGGTGTGAGGGACACAGAGAACCGTTGCAATTCCAACTGGACAGGGGACAGCATCGCACAACCAGCACGCTACACCACTCCACATACTCACCGACAATACAGCCACGATCCTGTTGCAGATTGCACATCAGTCGTGGCAAGATGCTGTTGCGCATTATGTGTGCGTCATGGGCCGAGCCTGGGAACTTTGCACACACGTGGGTGATCACCATGTCCGCAAGGCACACCACTTGCACATTCAGGGAGTGCGTGTGCTTCCTGTTGCGGTACAGGTGCTCAGTGGCCTGTGGTGGAACAAGGCCGACATGTGTGCAGTCAATGGCTCCAACGACGTGTGGGATTCTGCCAAGGGCATAGAATGCACCCTTCACTGCCACCAATTCACGAGCCCTGGGGAAGCGGATGTACCTGTTTCGGTACAGCATCATGGCTGCCAGTACATCCCTCAGCACCTTGCTGAACATGGGCTGGGACATCCCTCCTCCAATGCCCACTGTGTGCTGGAATGACCCAGTGGCGAAGAAATGCATGGCGGCCATCACCTTAGCCGTGGGGGTGACAGCAGTCGGATACACCCTGCGGGGACGGAGATGGGGTTCTAACATGGCACACAGTCGATGCAGGGTTGGCCTGTCCAGCCGAAACTTCCTAATAACCTCTGTATCGTCCATGTCCGCCAGCAATTGGTATGGGCGGTCAATGTTCCGGTCTCCGCCTAGGGACAATGGCAGAGGACACATGTCAAAGCAACACGACACATAGCAATTTCGCATACACATCACTGACATGACTGAGCAAGCACATGAGCCACAGCCCAGCTGTCAAGCTGGGACGGCACGGCCACAATACACTTACACAGGTCTCCCAACAATGGCAATGGCTAGTGATACAAACCACTGCCATGTGCATGCACATGGGGATCTAGGCCCCAATGACTTGCGGGCGTGCTGATGGGGACTGACTGCATATCCGTCAAGCGGCAACGCCACGGCAACATGAATGTCTGCTGAGCATGGAACTGCTTCCGCGGCTGGATGAGTATGGCACACGATCGACTCGACGATGTGGGCACAGGCTGAGCGGCCAAAACAAGTGGGACCTGTGGCACGAGGGGATATGAGACAGTAGTAGGTGTCAGCACTGCACCCTATGTACAGCACTGTACGGATCACACCTCCCGAAACATTGACAGGTGTCCACATTGACAGCCCCATGCCAAGACGGCTGTGTGCTTGCAGTCACACGTCACAGGTGAGAGGTTACATTGCACGTGCCAGGTGGCAGACGTACATAGTGGGAGCTGGCATGTGTGTGCATGTGTCTCCTGTTCAGGATCCACCAGATGGGCGCTGACTCTGTACTGACCATTGGACACAGCATGTTCCGTGGAAGGCTTGTGTGTGTGGGATGGTGGCACTGGATGTGCCTCCGTTGGGTGGGGGCCATGCACAGGGCGGGTACGTCGATGATTGCGCATTGTTGGTCACGGTGGGTGCACCAACTGAAGATGTGTTGCCCTGTGTTCAATTCCTATGTCCGCATGATGATGGACTGTAGATGTGGGCAGACTACACATTGGTCGATGTGCTGTCTATATGCATGTGCCTTCACACCAGGCACAGCTGCCCCTGCACATGTGACCCCTGCTGGACTCGCTGCTGGGTCTGTGGAGCTGATGCACCTTCTGCGCGTGGGGCGGACAGCTCTCCTCACTTCCCTCATTGCGCATGTCATGACTTTGCCGCAGGTGACATGGATCATGGAGGGCCCACATGTACGCGTGGGTAGGCTACACATGATTGTACACTGGTCGCCACCCCCAGTCAGTGTTTCGAATGGGAAGGTTGTCGTGCTGGTGGTATGTTCGATGTGGCGGATGGGCGGGCCTAGGTGCGGGCTTACATTCCGGACATGGGGGGTAGTTGGATTGGCGACTAGTTGCAGTACACACGGGACATGTCTCTTCCTTTCCACATCTGGGTCATCCCTTGTACTTACTGACAGTGATACAGTCATCTTCGCCCCAGCCCTCATGTCCTCCCCTCGCTCCCCCAATATGCATGCTCACCTGCGAGGCTAGCGCCTGCACAGGCAGCCCCAAGCTCGCACCAGAGAGGGCAAGGAGTGTATGTGTGGGTCCAGTTGCACGAGTGGGCTGTCTCAGGGTATGATGTGTGGCGGGACGCCGTCCACCTGCGTGGTGCCCCAAATGGAGACCCGGCCTGCATGGACTATGCATCACAGTCTTCGCCTTCCGGATCCGCCACGTGCGACACCCAGTGGCTGTGGCTGCCCTTGCGGCCAGGCCGCGTCCGTCTGTGGCTGATGGCCCACACATTCACTCTTTGGCCTCTCTGGGGAGGGCTCGGGGGTGGTGGCGCACGCGCTTGCACTTAGTCGCAATGGCATGTGGCGTGGTTGGTATGATGGGCAATGGATGGGATGGTGCGAGCCACCTCCCGTGACTTCAGTGCTGCTCGTGCTGTGGTGCGTCCCCCTACACTTCCATTTGACTTGTGCCATGCTAGACGTTGAGGTTCTATTGCCTGCGTGATATGACCAGGAGGAGCGCGAGGAGACCTCTCACACACCATGCTCCACTGCCATCCCGTGCCCTGTATCGCCTGTGCGGATTGACTATGTTGGGGTTACACCTGGTCGACTGGGGCTGTGTGTGCCTTGTCAAGGGGCATGGCGGGCGCACAACAGGATCCAGCTTGTCCACAGAGGGTGGGCTGAGGTGCGCCTGGTACCGCTTTGTACGTGTGCCCGGCTGCTGTGCACACACGTGTTCACTCCCCCCCGACAGGTGTCCTCTCACAATGCCCAGGGAAGCAGTGGTGTACTGTTCATGACCCCTCCCGACACGGCGTGCTCCAACTTGGCATGTGCGCATCTACCCGTCGCACCCACCCACCTGAGCACTGCGTCCATACGACTTCACACGACACATGTGTGTCTTCCACAGTAGTGCTACTCATTTGTGTTGACATCCAATACCAGTGGACTACATGGTCATGTCACGACTGCCGTGTACTTCACATACTCTCATCCTCTCTCATTCGTACTTGTGAAATGAGTCAGCGGAGACAGTTTTGGTTTCAAACATTATATTGAGTCTTCTGTCCTCTGTGATGCAGTATAGTGGACACTACTGGCAGCGGAATACATGTTCAGGATATACTGAGCATGATTGCAAATGGGATAGGGTGTGGGGTTACATGTGATTGGCTGTTGCATGTGGGATGTGGGCTTCAGAGTGACATCTGCTTGGCCAAGGCTGTGCTAATGTACATTTACGTATAGCTGCGGAGCTGCAGACTTTGACACAGACGGTATACATGTAGCCTACCAGACCGCTTGGCATCATGGGCACAGTCCATCTCAGTTCCATGTGACAGGTTTGCTGCGGTTGTTCCTCATGCACGCGTGCATGTGAGATGACATCAGGGCATGTGCTTGCGTGCATGCAGCGGCGTGCCACTTGTTGTTGCACTGTGGTGGTTACTGGACATGTCACAGTCACTGGGGTCGTGTTGTTGTTGTATGCACTTGTCGTCCATGCAAAGGTCCTGGTATGGGATTCCCGGGGCGGGGGTGGGAGGGGTGCAGCACCCACAGACTCCAGGCGACCTATTCATGTCCACTGAGCGGTGTGTGTGTCCATGTGCGCTGGATCCATGTCGTGTCCTGGTTGTTCGTGCAGTTCCGTCCATGTGGGTGCGATACACAGAGCCCATGCCACTGCCTCCCACGATGCATGCGGTGTTCCTGGATGTGATGGGGAACAGTGTGCATGTCCCGGTCATATCCGATGTCATGGCGATGTCGTTGATGGTGTGGTTACAGTTGCCGGTCGTTTGGTATGGCTGTTGTGGTGGTGACTGGCCAGTCCGTGCGGAAGCTAAGCATGGGTGCGGGGTTGGACATCATAGGTCAATCGGGGAACCTGCGTTGTGGTCCGACGAATTGACAGGTTGTCAGGTATGCGATGCCGTCCAGCAGGGCTTCCATGTCATTGGTGGTGTACATGTTTGCCAGCCAATGTAGCGGATGGTGGCTGTCAAGGTGTTGTTCGTAAGTTGTCCCTTGGAGGACCATGATGGGGCATGCTGGGTGACATTCGATGTAGCTGTTCTCGATGATCCGTCGTGTGGAGGCACAGTGGTCCCATTTCAGTGCGGGTGCGATGTTGGCCACATACGCCATGCCCCCATAGGCAGAGCAGGCCCTGTCGTGTGCGTCCAGAGGGAGGAGTAGTGGTAGCAGGTCCGCCTTCAGACATGCCGGGTTGGAGAGGCATATCTCCACGGGATGCTGGTAGGGACACCTCCGACAGTAGAAGACGGGCATGACGCAGCTGAACAATGTGATGCGGTAAGTCAGTCGGTAACTTACGTTCAGCAGGGACAGGAGATCGCATCCCAATGTATGAAACAGGTTGGTTTTGTACAGCTTGAGCTGTTCGGCGTAGTTGGGTAGGTGTGTTGCGGTTGCCATTTCGCAGCGGTGCGTTGTGGTGGCGTGCTCCGGCTGTGTGTGCAGTCTGCAATGTGCACGCTCCGAGGTTGCTGTGAGCTCTGTGTAGTCGTAGGGAGACAGGACTTGTGTTCTGTTGGCTTGTTTGGAGGACACGGGCCCTCTTCCAACATGCTTCTCAGACAGTTCAAGGTCAGTGATGTGTGACTCCTTCCAATTAACTTGCATGTGGCCGACATGGGGGAGTGTTTTCTTCTTTCTTCCCCGTCCGTTGTGTGCTTCTGTGATATGCGCTATCTGCCCTGTGGTCGGTCTCCTCGGCATGCCTGTGTTGGTCTATTCTTGGACAATGGCTGTATTCACCGGCTTCTGTCGTAGGGCTGTGGTTTCGGAGTTGGAATGGAAGGTCATTCAGTGCTGTCTGCTCTCCCTTGTGTGGGCGGCAGGCTGCCTTTCCGCTCTGCGTTGGGCCTTGTGTGTGAATGTTATTCTTGGGCCACCTGTTGTCGGTCCCCGGGCTCTTTGGTGTTCCGTTTTATATGTCTTGTTCATATGTGCAGGGTGGTATGGGTGTTTCAGTGTGGTACTGGCGTTCCTCTTCCCGAAGGGGCCCTGCTTCTCCTAGTTGGTGTTGCCGCCGCTGTGTGCTACGCCATGTTAGTTACACTGGGGTGTGTCCTGCAGTTGCGTGTCTTCACTGACATGTGTGCGTCGGTTGTGTGGCGTTGGGTGTTGTCCGTGAATTGGGCGTTGGGGACATGTCTGTGGCAGGCCTGTCACGTGTCATGTGCGTTCGGGGTGGGGCTGATGTGTGTGCTGCTTGGTTGTGTCCCTGTGTCTGTGTGCGACGCATGCATGGCGCTGCGGTTGGCCTCTGCGTTGTGCGCATGTGTGGCGGCGTCATCGCCGCTTTGGGGCCGTGACGGGGTGGTTGGTTCCTAGTCCCAGGTGGTGTGTACACATGTGTTACGCGATGTTACGATTTGGCTTGTGTGTCATATGTGGATGCAATGGTGGATGTGTAGTGTACATGCGCTGGTGGGGGGTTGTCTGCTTTTTCCGCCCTTGCACTGTGTGCGCTGTTTGCGTGCACTTGTTGTGTGTGTGCCTACCTGCGTCTCAGCGGTACGTTGCGTCCTTGGTGGTGCATCAGCAGGAGCATGGGGAGGGCCTGCAGTGCTGGATTCATGCTCGGGGAGCCGTTTCTTCGTTGTCCGTGCTCGGCGTCCGTGTTACCGCTTCGGTTTGTCGTACGGTATCTCTTGGCCGTGGGAGCCGTTTGTTTGCGGCATCGTAATTTATGCGCCGGGCGGTACGTGTTTCGTCGGACGGTGTGTGTCAGCTGTGCTGCGCCGCTACGTGTACGGGCGCACTTTGATGGCGGACGGTGTTGCTGGCTTGCCGGCGGTGTTTGGCCTACTTTTCGCATCGTAATTGGGCGGGCGTGTGGACTGCTGCGTGCCGGCGGTAACTGGTGGTTTTTGCATCCGCCAGCACGGCGGTTGTGCTTCCGCCCGCCATCGTAATGGGCCCCTTAGTTTCTTTCTTCTTACATTTTTATAAATATACTATCACAATTGCCATTCTTTGAAATAACGTCCACTTCAGGTGCTTACTTTACACGTGGGACTCTATTAAATGGAGGCGGTGCTTGTGACTGGGCAATTTCCGACGGTGCAGTGGTATGATTATAGGTAAAATAGCGCTCCAAGAATAAGTAGCACTTTCACTCAATTTTGGAATTCTGACAAATTTATATGGACGGTGCTAAAAGGTGAGAAGAACAACCAGCCTCCCCAAACACGTGGTCGAAACCAACATAAACATAAAACACAATCCTCAGCACACGTCTTTACAGTAATATGCAAATATCCAATTTGATTTAGTCAAGCATAAATGATACAAAGAATTTTCGAGCTTGGTTTCTTTTCTTTATTCTTTCTGTTCTTGCATCAGCCAACACGTGTTTCGTCGCACAAAAGGAAAATCGTCCCGCGACTTTCTCAAGGCTGTATACACAAAACAAACACAAGCCCTTGTAAAGCTACACAACACAGGTGTATTTATTACACCCATCAAACCTCACCCGGGTACGTAGCGGTATTTATAAGAATATTTGCGGCAAGCACAGGGATCTTGGCACACTAGACCGTGCAAATTACAAATCATAAGATGTTATAAGTTGGTGAAAGTAGGCCAACATAATTTTGCCCCGTATATTAAGCGGTGATGGAGAAAACCAATATATGACCTAATTATCGGTGTTCATCTGCGTGCACCCATTGTGTGTGCACTGATCAATAAGTGTCAAGAAACAACACGATCACCTCCTGTGTCACACACACTTTAGGATCTAGTTCCAATTTCTAGGTGAAGGTGAGACAAGCAAAAGCGGTGAGCTAAGTGTGGTGACTTTAAAAGTAAATCCCACATCACTCCTCAAAAGTAAAAAATCAGAAATACCTTACAAGAGTCCAAAATGTTCCCTGAAAGACCCAAAACCTATTTTAGTATGCACTATTTAGAGTAGAACAGTTCACTAGAAATCAAATGCGTTCATATGTTCTGTGACTGGGCACTTGTAGTAAGCATGGTCACTTCGCTAAAGGTTTGTATAATATTCGCTATTGATGGCTTTGTAAGTGATGCAAAGTATTTGTAGGGTATTTAAGACCTGAGCAGAGGGTAACCAAGGGAGTTTGTTGCTTGTACACACTGTAATCATAGTGTGCAAACAATAGCATTCACAATTGTAAAGCAACATGTTTATCAGTAATCCAACCATAAAATATTTTTTCAAGCTAATATATGGAGCAGCTTTTAAGGGTGTCCAAGAAGTCTGCACCAGGGGCACGTTCTTAGGAATATCTGCTGAAAATAAACATTACTCTTGGACCTGTCATACCTAGGGTGATTTCCCCCCAACTTTTTGCTGCTTACCTTCACCTTTTGCTGTATCTTTATGTTGGCCTTTGAACTCTGAGTACTTTACCACTGCTAACCAGTGCTAAAGTGCATGTGCTCCTCCCCTAAACATGGTGACATTTGTTTATACCTAATTGGCATATTTAGTTTACTTATAAATGCCTTATACCCAAGGCCTGTAATCTAAATGCTACTAGTTGGCCTGGAGCACTGGTTGTGACACCCACACAAGTAGCCTCTCAAACCGGTCTCTGGCCTGCCTTTACAGAGCCTGTGGGTGCAGTTTACTGCCACTTTGACTTGGCATTTAAGACCATTTGCCAAGCGTTAAACTCACTTTTATTGCACATAGGAAACCCCTAAGGTAGGCCCGAGGTAGCCCTACAGGCAGGGTGCTATGTAAGTAAAAGGTAGGACATGTACTTTTAAGTTTACAGGTGCTTGTAGTGAGAAACAGCTAAATTTGTTTTTCACTTTTGTGAGGCCTACTTTTCTCATAGACTAGAATTGGGAATTCCTTACAACAATCTTAAGCTGTAATTCCTGATTAGAAAGGAGTAGCTAAATCATGTTTTATATCTTTGGAATGGTGGTGATAACTCCTCTTTAATGGTAAAGTTGGATTTAACATTACTATTTTAGAAATGCCACTTTTAGAAATTGGACATTTCTCTGCTTTTAATTTAGCTCTGTGTGCCAGCAGCCTCTCTCCAATACACGTCTAGGGTGGGTGACAGCTACACTCTAGACCAGTGGTTCCCAAAGTGTGCGCCGCGGCACCCCAGTGCACCGTGATGAGAAGCCAGGGGCGCCGCGCCACCGCGCAGGATATGGGTCGTGGACATTGCAGCTGCAGCGCAACACGCGTCGTACGTGCTTTAAGACATTGGCGCAGAGTGTTTTCTGTCCACTTCCTGCCCTCAATCTTGTAATCTATCGCATCACAGTGAATTTGGCTGGGAGAAAGAGCGGTGCGTCCTGAAGCATTAACTTGGACAGCGTGCGTGCTGGAAATGCAATAAAAGGCTGCAATGTTTGGAGAACAGCTGGAGGGGCTTTAAATTAATTCTGACTGCCGTGCGCGTTGCACCGCATCGATCTGTTTGAGGCCGTGCTGCTGTTTCAAAGGGACCCTGTAGCTCTGGTTTTGCATTACAGTTCAGCACAATTACACTTGGAAGTTATTTTGCCAAATTGTTAGTGAATAATCATTACACCAAGAATTTGAGGGCGAAAAGAGGGGTGCGGGGTGGGAGGAAAAATACGACTTTGAAGCGGATGAGCCAACACTCATGCAGCTAGTATGACGGGTGAAGTACTCCTACATTTATGTAAATGCAGGGCTTTAAGTGGGATGAAAAAACTGGGGGGGTCTCAAAGGGGCGTGGCCGATGCAATAAAGGGCGTGGCTTAATCTGTGCTCAGCATAGTGTGCTGCCTGACTGGTAATTTGCTGCTTCTGTCATTGCATCCAGATATATAATACAACAAGCAACATTACACCTACAACAAGCCAGGACTATTGGCTATGCCAATGATTCTTAGTGGCATAACACAAATAAGCAACAACTATGGCTTTGTTGTATATAATATTGAAAATGATTCAGTTCTGAAATGATGAGACTGTGAAAGAACTATAACAAGTCTCTTTGAAGTTACCTCAAAGGCAGTGAAGTGACTGCTACAGAGTTAAGATTTTTTTTTCATCCTGAGGCTGAAGGCAAAAATGGAGAGCCCGATAGGGACCCATCTTGACACCTGCTTTTAGAACTGCACCGGCAGGACCCAGCCCACTTAAAACACTGGGTAGATGGGATCTGGTGAGCCATCTTGGGTTCATCAGAGCCCACCCCATGTGAACTTCTTGTAACGCCACAGAGCTCCTTGAGCCTTTCTCTAGCATTGAGATGTACTTTATAAGATCTTTGTGATTGCAAATAAAGTTTTATGATGGTGATGGCTACTCTCTGAATCCTTCATCACGTCTAGGCTTGATTCTTCATGTAGACCAGTGGTTCCAAAAGTGTGCGCCGCGGCACCCTGGTGCGCCGGTAAAAAAATGGTGGGGAGCCACGGCCAACTGCCAATTAGGTCAAGGGAGCCATGGGTCAAAAAAGTTTGGGAACCACTGCTCTAGACAGTCACAAACACAGTAACAGTGGGTGTGACAGAGGCCTCATCTCCATTCATCTACATTTTGATAGCCTTTCTGGACAGGAAGGGGGGAGTGAGCTGGCACTTACATCTAAATAGGCTGTGTCCTGTCCCTACACAAAGGGCTGATTACCCCCCACGGATAGCCTGGCAGACAGGGCTGGGATGAAAAGGGTCTGAGCACTTCAAGGAGCTGCTTTGAAGTCTCCCCCACGTTAAAGGCACATTTGGGTATAATTAATGGGCTCTGACCCGACCAAGACAGTACACTACTGGACCTGTGAAGAACACTGCTAGGATTAAGGATGGTTGTGCTACGCTACAAGGATTGCCACTCTGCTTGACTGACTGTTCCAAGGAACTGAATCACTGCTATGCTGAGCAGCCCCTGCTGTCTGCTGATCTCTTCCCTACTGAGAACAAGGACTGGATCCATCTCACTTGAACCCAGAGTGACCACAGGGGCTTGCTGGCTTGCCTCCTGGTTTCCGAAGTCTCAGGTTCATAAAAGACATCTTGCAACTCTGCTGGTTCTGCTGGACTCTGCCATCTGTGAGTCCTACCCTTGCCTGTGGTACCTCCTCCAGTCCTGGGCCTCAGAAGTGGGTTCTGCAGCTCTTTTGCTATTAAATTAACGCATCGTCATCACTTCGCTGATCAGAGCTGATGCAATGCCCTCCTATGCCAACACAGTGCCAATCCGAAGACATCCATGCGTGGTTCAAAGATGAGGCAGTGCCGATACAAGGTCCTGACTGCAAAGTTTGACTCTGAGGCAGCACCAATCCGAGTTCCCAACTGTAAGGCTCAACTTCAACGCATTGACCCGACTGTGTGAATCGGATCCAATGCATCACACTTTCGACGATGAAGCTTTGCTCCTTCCATGGTACTTTGTCAGCAGGATCTGTTTGAGTCCTGTAGCTGGCCTGTCCTCCATTGGCCTGAACTTTGGATTTACCCCTGTCTAGCGCGTCCTCAAGCACCCATTTAGCGCTATTGAATTCTAAGCACTGTTTTTGGTTTATTCTTTAAAAATTCATAACTCTGGTTCTAGTTATAGGAGTTTTGTCGGTTTGGTCTTAATTTACTCAGATACATATTCTCTGTTTTTCTAATCCTCTGTGGAGTCTTTTTATGGTGTTTTCATTGTGTGTGTGTGTGTATTGCAAAAATACTTTACATATTGCCTCTTTAGATAAGCCTGACTGCTCTGTGCCAAGCTACCAGAAGGTGAGCACAGGTTATCTTTTAGTGTGTATCTAGCTTACCCTGACTAGAGTGGTGGTTCCTGCTTGTACAGGGTGCATGCCTCTACCAAGCAGAAACTCCATTTCTAACACTCATATAATCTATATGGAATGCATATACGTAGTCAATGTTAATATCCTAAAAAATCTGCTCTGAATCCAGCCTGCCTTTATAGCATTGGACACCCCTGATCTTAGGCAATCACTACCTCTTGGTACCAACTAGTACAGGCTTTTCTAACACGTAGCTTGTGAGCTACTGGTAACTTCGTGAATGGTTAGCTCTCACAAAGACTATTTCTAGACTCTCAAAAAGGGGTCTGACTTTGCTCTTTGTAAAATAAAATACATCTTTGACCAACCTGCAATTTCTATGCCCCACTTAATAGACGTACGACGCATTAATTTCAGCCTCACTTACCATCTCATAAATCCATATGGTACCTGAGCCTGGATCACATAAACACACAATGATTAAAGGATAGATATAAGTGTGGTAACAAAAGTCACACATATGTGAATCGGATCATCACAAACATACAAAGAACAAGCTAAAAGTTGGGTTCTGGGCCTTCCAAACCCACATATAAGCCAAACAAAAATAAATAAAAAAGATAAGTCAAAACAAAGTCTGAAGCAATAGCATACAAGTTTGAGCTTAGCCAACTTAAAACCAAGTAATAAATACAGAAAACTATATGACCACCTTAACACCATATAAGTACAGATCAGAAACCGGCAATAATAAATCGATGTAACTTAGAATCAAGTGCATATTAGTCTGATCTTATAAAAAATACAACATGTTACTAACCCACATGGAGAAGTATTTTTCTCCTTTGACATATTGATAAGGTGTAAAAATTGGCACTGTAAATTAGTGTTTATATTTTTTTTATGTGGGTTTTGCTCGAGATAGAATCCTTAGAAAAAGCAGAAGACAAGAGGCATTTGGTAAAACAGGAACAGTTTGTTTAATTAAACATAGTGGCCAGGAGAACAGTTAAAGGCACGAGGTCTGGGGACTCTAAATTTACATTTGGTTGATGTCCTTCTTATATACAAAAACACGTCTTAAATAAAAGTTTCCGGCATACCATATATGGTGAGGAATGTTGGTTGCTGCCTTTGAAGTCATAAAGTAATGGTCAAATGGTTACTACAGGTGTGTCTCGACCTCGTGTGGACACAGTGTAGCCAGTGGTGAGCATGTTCCGATGTCCGGCATGGGAGTGCGTGATCACTACGTGTGCTAGGTCCTGATTGGCTATGTGATCCTAACTCATATGATGTTTTCAGGAGCGCTCGTACCCCCTCCGGCCATGTGCGCTTTATTGGGGCAATCATCCCTGACGATTGTAATGTCGCTGAGCCTATCTGTGGGATTGATCAAGAATTTCCTGGCCGAGTGGTTGCCAGCCAGCTACGCACCCTCCCACCTGTGACCCATCAATCAGTAATCCTAGGCCTAGGTCTCAGGGCCTGCTTGACTGCATATTTGCGAGTCGAAGTTGATGCCAGTTCAGATTGGGCGATTCTATTATTAAGTATTAAGGACGAGATTTCATTTTTATCAATGAATGCATCAAGATCGATATTAATATGGGTATGTCTCTAATTTGGGTTCTAAACAAAGGTGGCAACCCAATCACTGAATGGTGTTCATTTGGACACCAGTATGTATGTTCTTTTAAGTGTATAGTTTAAAAGCCTTTTAAAGGCAATATTGCTTATTTGCTTTTTACATCAAACTATAAATGTAGGATATTTTTTTACGTAAAGGACATGCCACATTTCCGTTACACAGTGGAAATTTGAAATATACATTCCCCTCACTTTCTGGGACTTCTTGATTTTCTTCTGTCAGTGATTGTTTGAGTCTTTCTAGCTTTTTAAAATGAAGTTGCAATTAATAAATAATAGAATGTATTTGCTTTTCTTGAGATGAACAGCATATCTTTTTGTACAGGCATTAAGCTTTGTGATAGAGAAAAAGGCACTTAAGCACGATAAAAAAAACTTGGAAAAACTTGCACCTCAAGTCTGATGTTTTAAATGCATTAACTGAAAATCTCGAGAGCCACTTATTGATTTCATGCTGTTACCCATTTGTACATTTGGGACATTAAAGTGGTTAGAGTAGTTTATCTTCTATGATGTTTATCACCATATGATTTTTTAATATCACGTTTAAACACGTACAGTACAGAAACGGTGAGAGGTATTATGGTATGGGGTTGTCAGTTCTGCACCCTTGTTAGTTGTGAGAGTGGAGTATCATCGTGGTCCTTTAAATGACATCACCATTAAGGTGATCTCATAGAAGGGTGAGATGAGTATAAAGAAAATAAAGCACTGCTTTGAATGTGTGTTTGAACATATTGTTCAGATAGAGCTCTTAGTAACCCAGTAAAGGAGGTTAATCTTATGGGTACTGACTGAAAAAAGCTTGTGGGGGTTGACTCAGTGACCTTGCAAGTAATAAATTGCCCTGACGGAATTAAAAAGTGACAAGAGTGACAATTTGTTTCAAACAACTTTATTTAAATTTTATATACCAGGTTTATTACAATAAACGTGAAATCAATATTATAGTCATTAACATACTTAATCATGGGGATATTGGTGAGGATTTGGTCATCACAATTTAATAAGGCTGTGAGTCAATAGGAGCCACACAGGTCAAGGTTTTCTTTAGGCTAAGAGTGATCAGTTTCATTTTTACATCTGAGAATACAATGAGTGTGGTGCATGGCAAGAAGCTGACCATCTTACCACAAGGGCCCAGCTTTAAGCCACAGTTAAGATAACACATATCTACATTAGCACAATTCCCAATACTTTTCCAGGCTACAAAATTCTGCAGTTCGATGGCGGTTGATTAGATAATACGTTGATCCATGATATGCAAATAAACTTCTTCAGTATTAAACCCCAGAGAGTAATTTGTCTGAATATCTCCTCGAATGGCATTGAATGAGTTTCAAAGCCCAACTCTCTATCTAGAATTCAATACTTCTTGCTCATGTATGTTCAATTTTGTAAGCATAGCCAGTGTTGAGTTAATCAGAAAGTGTGTTTGGCATGTATATCAGATTTAGTCACAGTTTAAGTGAGCATTCATAGCCTCATCACAGTAAAACATCCTCAATTCTGTACTCTGGAGGAACATGCTTCTTTTTGCATCTCTGCTTCTTTTTTGCCATACTCCAGATGTGCCCTCTCTGCATCCCACATTAGCTCATCACAGCACCTCCAGGTACCCCCAACACGCCCCTCCTAGCCAGGGTGCTAAATATTCATAGGCTTGTAGCTGCACATATGTTGGTCTATCAGACCCAAAATGTACTAAAATATAAAAAAGAACCTTAAGATGCATGGTGTTCTCTGGATATGCTAAGTCTGAGAGTCACATCTCACCAAAGTATTCTTTCACACACAGTACTGACCATATTGACATTGACTATAAAACATATCTCAAGTTGTGTTAAAATGTGGAAATTGATAAACCTTGAACCAGCACCCTATTAAAAGCATTCTTGGCTTCCTTAGACCTTTTTACATCACTTTACTTACTGCCCTATCTGTACCCCCTCACTTGCACTCATCAAACAGCGTAAATTGATCAAAAAGATCTCCGCTAAAGAGCGTAGAGGCCCATTAGGCAGCACCGGCCTGACGAGTAGCGCCCAATGATAAAGTATGACACCCCACCAGGTGTGTGAGGGCACTTTGATCTGACCACACAGATCCCACACAATCTGTATGGCTGGGTTATTGATTCCACTATAACAGGGTCCCCTTGCCCCCCTCTTGAGGAACAACCCCCCGTGTGTTTGTATACATTCACCTTCGAGGAGTATGGGTGTAGGACCTCGTTAAACATTTTTCCTCGTCCCTGCCTTGATTATTCATTAAAACTGGTTAGCCAGACTTATATAACCTACAGAACACACAACAAGTGAAAATTGATTTTCCCAGAATATCTCATTTTGTACACAAGGTGTTCGAGTGTGATTGGCAGTGGCGAATCCCTGATGTAGGGGTAGGGCTCTGCCCTTCTTTAAATTCTCCTTCAAATAGCTTTTTTTTAAATTAAGTTTAAAGAAAGTGATTTGATTAAAATAAAAAATAAAGTTTAAATAGATGGTAGTTGAGGGCGGCATGAAAAAAGATTTAGAGTGTAGTTGAAAATGCCTTCCAAACAGCGAGCAGCAGAAAGAGAACACTGGGCAGAGCAAAACAGAGCGGAGCAGGTAGACAGCAGGAGCAGGAACTTGGGCATCCCTGAGTAGCTTGGAGCCTAAGAGTTGAGCTAGTATTGGCGTTCAACTCAACCCTGCATGCACGTAACATCTGTGGTTTCTGTGACTTCCCTGGACTGACCTGACTAGCCTGACCGGGTTGGCAGGGTTGCTAGCTTGATGGACTCTCTCTCTACACACATTGGCATAGCAACCAAGCATATCCCTGATATTATGGCATAGCGGCACAGTGGCCATGAAGTCCGGCGTGAAGTCTGGCCTTGGGATCGGGGCTTCTGGCCATGTCTGGTTATACCCTGTTTGGCTGGGCTGCCAGCAGGCATTCGAGAGCTGGAGACTAAAGGATTAGAGGAGGCAGTCCTCTGGTACCGTGCGACTCAAGAGCATTAGGCCCCCATTGGATGGAGAAGTGGCTCGCTTAGTGGAGGGTGCGGCTTGCACTCCCCGTACAACCCTCACCCATGTTGTCTGGACTGTCCTGCCTCAGAGTTTCTCTGAGATACTTTAAGGTCCTGCAAGGACTGTAAAGGATTGTAAAGACATCAATAGCTGTAAGGATGTAAGGATTTAAGGACTGCAACCAATACCGTCATTACCTTCAGAGGTCTAATTTTACTTGCCCTTATACAGTGACAACAACAAAGCAAATAAGGTGAGCACATTTGTGCCGGGCCATAACAAAGGGGTATGTCTGTGCTTCCAGTTCACCTGAATACCATTCTGGATCACTCAATGAAGCAGCCAAGGTTGTGGGCAGGTCAAAGTCCCTTCGAACTTTTCAGCCTTGTAAGGCCAACCAGGACAATTCCGGACAGCTCATATAATTAACTAGTTGGCATTAGGGAGAAGCATGGGTTTTGTGTCTGTGGCACAAGCTATTGTTTGTTATTCACCCCAAGGGGTTGTCAAGTTGGAATGTAAAGATATCTGGAAGGAACCTGGGGTACATCTGGTCACCGGCTACGATTTTTTTCAGCACATTTAAGCAGCTGGAAATGAAGTTATCATCTGAGAGAGGAGGCACATGACGCTGTCACAACATTAAAAGCCTAAGCACTTCGATTGCAACCTAATATTTCTTAAGGCAATTTAGCAGTCACATATTGGCCACGCCGGAGTGCATCTTGTCTAGCCTGGAACGATATCTGGTCTCATCCATTAGATCAAGAAGACTCAGATCTGTACCACAAATGCAGCCCACAAGGATACAGAAAAGGATAAACTACGGTAAATCTCCCAAGTCTGGTCCGCCCATGTTAAGTGCATTGCAAAAACTGAATCCGGAGTATATGAACAGTCCCCACATCATCACAGTCTTTGATGTCTTTAAAAAATTGGACAAGGAGGAGAATACAGACATACGTTCTTGTGAGGAGCGCAAAGAGTGCGAAGGGATCCTCACCCATACTCACACTCATGTAATTCCTCACATAACCCAGGGCCCCTCATCCCTGCTACAGGTAATGCTGTTCAAGACTATGACCAGGATCGAACCCCACAGTCACACTCTCAAGAGGATTGATGTGATAAGCAGGAAATTTCAACCTCACAAGTACAGCTCAGCATGGTTAGTTCACACTTACAAAAATAATGGCCACCATAATCTAGCATGCCCAGTGCTGCTCCATCAGCTCACGGATCTAATTACACACTCCAGCTACAGTGAGCCAATGCAGAATGTACTGACTCAAACTCACTCAGCAATAAATCTGACTCCATGTTCTCCCCAGTTCCATGGTCCTCCAATAATTGAACATGATAACATCCCAGACGCCCAATCTCAGACTCTGGAATACAAATTAATCACTTAACAAATAACCAGAAGGCCCAGAAAGAGGAGTTGACAAATAGTACTCATTGCTCGAGTGACCAGTCCATGCACAAATTGAATCTCAAAGTCTTCAATTCATCCACATCGTCTTCAGATAAGCATAATGTTTCCCCAGCTGCCACCCTTGTCCTGTCACAAGCCTCAGTGATGACTGGAAGGGCAAGGGAGGACTTTGAGTACAAAGATATCAAGTCAAGCAAGACAGAGAATATAAACACTCAAAGGTACTGGGTAATCTTGCTGGATACATTTCAGGCAACGGTCAATGCATGATTTTCACTCTTCAAAACTTGATTTACAGGTTGATCTGTGAAATACAATGGCTGTTCTTATCTCAGGCATTGATACCAAATTAGAAGCATTAAATAGACTAACTTCTAGCATACAGGGACACGCAGACATTGAATCCATCGTGTTCCATTGCACCCCCATCCTAGAAAAATCTAGTGCTTTGCCACAATTCTTAAACTGTCTGATTGACAAGCTGAAGGACCTTACAAAAAACTCACATTCTATGAGGGTTGAATAAAAGGGTTGTCATTTAGATGCCATGTATGACTCTCCACAGAGCATCAAGGAACATCGCACGTTTGACTGTCACTTTCAATGCGATGCAAAGCAGTCCTCTGCGGGTGGAGTCCAGAATAGCATTTATACTATTTACACCCTGAAGCTTGACAGTGTGGAGGGGAAAACCATTACACCCCCATCAAAGGAATGAACAGGCCGCAAACCAAAGAGGTCACCTCCCCAAATAAATGGAAAGCAAGAATCTGCCATTGCAGCCCCAGAGCACACACCTATCATGGAAACTGCCACCATAATGGATCTGAAAATGTCTGGAGCATTAGAACCAAATGATCCATCTGATCAATTAGAAGTAGAGCCCCAAAGGGAAAATGATATATCATTGATCGATCAGGCTGTGGTCAGGGTGCCAGCATTGGGAGCCAGCATTTATGAAGCAGAGAAATCCACAGAATCAGATTTATTAACAGGACCCCGAAGACAGATGGCAAAGAGACAACGTGAAAGACTGCATAAGATAAGGAAGCAGGAAATGTGTACAAATCCGCAACTGGGCAAGACACCCCAAAGAAAATTATTTCCAATCCTTACTAAAAGCCACATCAAGTGGGCTACATCATGCATTCCTGTAGTAACCCCAACTGCAACAGACGGGAAGCAGAATGAAGGGGTGGGGGATGATCAGGGTAAATCAAAACCTCTGATGATAAGTGGCAGCCCACTACTGGCAACCAAAACCCATACGCCTCTACATATTCGGAGCAAGGGCGGTGGGATGGGCTCACTCATTCAATAAGAAAAGAGATCTACACTAAATGACCCACCTAAAATGAAAAACAATCTGGCTACTGTTAACGCAACTTGTCGTCTTACACATAATAATAGCACACCAACGCCTGTGCTGCCTTCATCAGAAGAAAATTTATGGGCGCATAAAATTTATCGTACCTCTTTTGACAATGGAAGAATAACCACAAGGTCTTCAGAATTATAACTGACAACGCGTTAACAGACATCAACCAACTATTTGCTCCCCAGTATTCCTACAAAGGACCAGATGATGTGCTGAATCATGGCAATGTTTTAAGACTGTTTAAGTCCTGTAAATCTTTAGAAAATATAAAATTCTCGGACATCCTTTCAGTAGCATTCCTAAAATCTAGAGGAATGCAAGTGACTGTGCCAACCTTGATTTCCTTTGCCACCCCTGAATTTGCATTAAAGGTTTATTGAGAGAAAGACACCTTTAGGTACTGGGGCGTAAAGCTTAACATATACACATCCAATCACTATCCATCCATTCTCACAGCACAACCCCCCTACCCCCGAGTCCCCACTTCAAAGGTTTTCAGAGTGCCCCCCCAACAATCTCAAACAATACGGTGTTTCACTCTGGTAAATAATACAAAAATACAGATAACAATTATTCAAACTCCACGATCTTGGAGAAGGCTCCACTCTACAGTCCCTTCTCTATACTACAGAACACAATTGGTTCAGAAGGAACACATATTAAGGATCGTGCAAGATCAGGCATAATTCCAGCAAATTTGATAGAGGAAAGGTTGCCTCCTTCACCTGGTACCTTCACTTACACCCAATTGAACAAACTTGAAGTAAATCTTATGAGAACTCGAGTGCTTAAATTTACAAAGAGATTCAAAACTGTTATGTGCTGGATTGAGGCCCTAACATAGGTGCGCCGTTTCAGAGGCACAATTGCTTCGTGCCACAAAGACAGGCAGATCCTTTCACCTACATTAGCCCTCCCTTCACAAATAACGAGCAACAGAGGCTGTCCCTTATCTGACGTGTGCTCTGGGTGCAGAAGACGGTCCATCCTAAATACGTCATCTCCATGTCCAACAGTGACTGACCTACGTCACAACGAGTTCTTAGAAACAGACCCTTCAGCTCTTGGGATTTTCCCTAGCACAGGATTATTGATTTCTCCAAGAACTCATTAAAATATGCATGAACCACTATTTCCTAAGGGTTCATTCCTGACGTCTTCCTCTGACCGACTTTACGTCAATACTAACATTCCAAGGCACCTATCAGGTATAAATATACCTCCCTTTTCCCAAGCAAACCAGAGGGGACCGAGACTTCCATGCCGACACTCTGACCTGAGACGCTGCAACCTGCGTCATGCCACAGCTCCAGCTGGCAGAGGTCCATCCACCCATCCTGGGGTGTCCAGCTCGAGATCAGGATGAAGTCCCACTAAGGTAATGGGGTTAGAATAAATCCTAGGGGGATTCTTGGCTCTCTAAGACCTACACACATGCTAGGTACACTTAGGTACATCTAGTTAGGCATCATAGGGGTATAGGCTTTATCTTAATGCATTCTGTATTTCATTTATATGTTCATTACTATTACACAATGGTAAAACTGTACCATGCATATTTATTTAACTGCACTTCTGGCCATATTTCTCTGCTACTGTCCAACAGTTGTTGCAGCACATATTACCAGTACTAGAATAACAACTGTGCAATACATTTTATTGTAAACACACCCAACTGTTTCTTCTATGTACTTCTCTGAGATGAGTGACTGAATGAAAAGTAGTATATTGTTTCCACGATCCTGAGGGATCAGGGTTTTATGTTATGTGATTGCCAGAAGCTATTCCTTCTTGTTGTCAAGAAGTTTCTAGTGGCCTCTGAGCTAGCTGGTACACAGTAATTAAGTTTAATATACGCGATAGGAGCATACCGACCTCAGTCCTATGCCAAGCCTATAGTGTATGTTATTCCAATGCGCAGAACCTATCAGGGAAATAGGAACTACACTACAAGATGCCCAACTTGAATTTGGCACTTATTTAACAGTAGAATCTGAGTAGTTCAGTCATGCTTATTCTCAGAGACCCCTACTCACAAAACGCCAGAGACGTCTGGAGTGGGTAGGCACAAAATTCCGCCACAGCTGAGTAGGCAAACTTCCTATGTATTGGCTGTTGGTTAATCAAGCTTGAAGGAAATAGTTCCCGAACAATTGTACCTTTTAAAACCTTATCTTAAAACCCTTTTTTAGGACATTTTGTTTTCACAACACAATGTCTGTCGAGGCAGCTGCTCCTGTCACTGGGACACAGGTCTCAAACGACGAAGAGGAAGCAATACATTTTGCATCCAAAATCAGGCATACACTCACACAAAAACCCCTCAGACATGGTTTAACAGACCGAGGAGATACAGTGATATTAATAGAGGCACACGAAGATTATCAAACAGATGTGTTCTATTCTTGGGTTACATTCCCAGCAGTGAATGCAACAACTCAGACTTTTCATTCTTACATACATGAAAAAGTCCCAGCGGTCTACACTCCGTTAGAGGAGATTAAGATTCCGCTCAATGACCAGGACCACAATTTCTGGTTTAATGGCGCCCTACAACAAATAAATAAAACCAGGCTCGGTCCACTAGGTAGACCAGGAGCTACATGGCCGACATTAGCCGGCTACACACCACATCCTGACATTGACATAATGCCACAAGATGCACTGCTCTTACAACACAAAGAGTTGGTAAAACTCTTACAGAGCCATGACGCAACTCGTCATGAGGACACTTGGTGTCCAGCCCACAGTAGCTACAAATAACACAGCTCCAACACAGAGCACCGCTACTAAAATCACTCCACAAACATTGCACACAGTAATGGGTAAACTGCCCACAAAATGTGAACAGATTCCTTTCTGGGTAGCTCAGAAAATTACCCAGTTAGAAGCAGTATTTCCAAATACCACACCATTTGAAAGCATATAATGCTAACACTTTGCTTACCCATGGGGATCACACCACAGTTAGAGGACTGCACCACTTGGGGTACAGTCTTTGCTGCCATATATACCAGGACTCATGGTATTCCTTCCTTAGCAGTAATTCCAGATGTCTTACGACAGATACAGAACAAGTATGGAGCTGAACCAGCTCTGACCTTAGGTATGAAATTACTAGGTAACTACGACCAGGTATCAACAATAATACTAGCTAACATTAAAGGGGAAGCAGCTTCAGTGGCGATCCGCCAACACCTAAGAGAGGTCAGTCTTATAGACCAACCACAAGAACTTCCCAAAATAATTGAAACTGCATATGCAGAACTGGGAAGGGACAGTTTGGGTGGGAAAGCTTTTAAAAAACCACAGCTAATGGGCAGTCCTGAGAAGGACAATTCTAAGCAGACACCTACTTCTTCTAAAAAGAAGTGGGATAATAATAAAAAACAAACATTTTCAGAAAAGATTCTCAGTCCAGAGGTAGGTCTCCTCAACAGGAGCCCTCTGCAAAGAGGTATAACCTTAGGAATAGGGATAATATTAGGAAACCTGACAGGTATCAGGATACTGATACACATTCCTCTCGACAAACAACACAGGGAGAGAAGTAAAGTCAGCACACAAAGAAGAGCGCAAGCAGTCCAGGGACAAGCACGCTCAGGACTCTTCTAAAACAGAAGACAAGCCACAATCCAAACCTCAATTTAAAAAGAAGAAAGTTGCAGGTCTCAAAGTTAGACATGCACAGAATCCTAAGGACTCAACTTCTGAACAGGGAATGGGCTCAGACAATGCTAGACAGCGCGGCAGAAGTAACAATAGCTCGCCAGAACCTGAAGGAATTTATGGACAGCAAAATTGAATGATTACATCACGGTGGAAACACCAGACAAAAGGGTGAACGTCCCACACAAGTTATATGAAATAACACTCCACATGGAGGAGGACAAACACAGGAAAGTAAAAGGTCTCTTTGAGAAGAACCTATTGTCTGGTTTTGACACACTGTTAGCAGAACAAGATTAGCTGCCAGCATTCGTGAGGGAGCGCCCAAAGGGAGAAAGTATATTTTTCCTGCATTTTCCAACCATGTTCCCGTTCACCTTAAACATACATATGTACTGGAGTGGGCGGTAGCCCAAGCTCCAGCATTGTATAAAAATCACGCTGGATGGGATGATGCCTCAACCCACCACGTGATCCCGCTAATAGTTTCACCACATGCTCAAAGACAATATCCTATTAAGCAAGAAGCTAAAAACACAGGTCAGGGAGATCTTAGATCAACTTGAATACCAGGAGATCATTGAAAAATGCACTTCACAAAAAAAACAATCCCTTGTTTCACTTATCAAAACATGATAATACATTTCGTCTAGTTTTCATTTACAGACACTTGAACACTTGCACAAAGACATATGCTGTCCAACATGCAGATAGTGCCGCATTAATGAATAACATTATGCGGGGAAAAATACAAAACGACACTTGTTGTCTCAAATGGATTTTTCTGTCAAACTATAGCACCTGAAAACAGGTACCTAACAGAATTTAGTATATTAGAGTCCCAGCGACAATTTTTTGTCATCTCCCCCGTGGGTATAAGAACAGCTCAGGGGTATTTTCCGAAAGTGTTACTGAATGGCTAAAGCACTTTGATGAAGAAGCGTTGTCCTATATGTATGATATTTATCTACCGGACGACCTATTGGGGAAACACTTGACCAGGGTGAGCACCATTATTATGGGATTCGCCTCTGAGGGCTACAAATGTAATTTTGAGAAATCAAAAATTGCCCACCTCTGTGTCCTATTTTTGGGATACTAGTTTTCAAGTGAAGGGAAAAGCCTGGCAGCTAACTTTTTAGAAAAGTGTGCGCTGCTCCAGCCTCCAAAGACATTTAAACAACTTCCAATCAGTACTGGGATTCCTAGATTTTGGCAGAACATACATTTTGGATTTCGCAGAGAGAGTAAAACCTTTCTACGACCTTTTTCAAACCTGACTTTTCAGTCAAACACTGGACACAAGAACACACCAATATTCTTTGTTCACTCCAGGAAGATATTATTGCTTCCAAACACATACACACGTGTAAACTTGCACCACTTGGTACTCAGTATCATTTTGGGTCAATGCGGGTACACTTATTAAACCTTTAATGAAGGTGAAACTGTACCAATCGCATACAAATCTCATCTGTACACAAACACAGAAATGAGTTTTAATTCAACAGGAAAAAATTCTGACAACCATTCAGACTGCTGTAGCAAAAGAAAGAGCAGTGGCTCATGGGATGATGCATTATTGTCGTCACCCCAGTACCGGGGCTAGCATTCCTAATGCCAAAGCCTTACATCCAGAATGGATACAAAGGGCTAATTATTTTGTTGCATCAGACTTTGAATCCAGATTTGATCCAAGTTTAAAAACACAGGCATTCCTGCAATATGAGAAAGAACATCATCTACCAAATGAAATCTTGCCTCTAGATCAGTATGAATTTTTAAAATTTACACTGATGGGTCTGCCCCACCGGCAGCCTTTGTTAAAGATCAGATGCTGGATGGCAAGTTCCGTCCTCATTGCACCAAAAAACTACCTCTAGGTAATAGCACGGCTCGGTTGGCAGCTTTAAAAGCCCTGACACTTGCACTTGTAAACATGGATCGAGAATTCCCCACACTCATTGTGTGCGATTCCTTTTACTGTGTGCAATCATACAATAAAGCATAAAACGCTTTGGAACAAGTAGTTCAGTTGAAAAACGAACTACCTCTGCCCACTGAAATTTTGTCTCTCGATCAGTACGAATTTATAATTTATACTGACGGATCAGCACAACCCGCTACAGGGAGTAAGCAAGCTTACAGTGCAGCGTGCGCAATCATTAAAGGTCGCATGCGCGATGGTAACTTCAGACCAATGGTCACTAAAACTCAATCTCTAGGAGATTGGACAGCTCAACGAGCTGAACTACAAGCATTCAAACTGGCACTTGAAAATACAGATCGCGAATTCCCCACACTTATAGTGTGCGATTCCTTTTACTGTGTTCAATCATATAATAAATATTTACACCATTGTGAACAAAATGGGTTTAAAAGATGAAAAAGGTGGCATAATTAAACACAAAAATTATGGGAACAGGTAGTGGAGTTGAAAAACGACCTACCAAACAAAAACTCACGTGATTAACACACTGAGTCATCAACGTGATGGCGTGCATGTTGCAGGGAATTCATTGGCTGTAGAAGCCACACAGGGGCTGTTCACACAGCTTCCGTAGCTGCGCACACTCGTTCAACAACGAGAATAGACGGTTAGAATATGGTGGCTGTAATTGCTTCACGCAAAGGCAGCACAGCAGTGCCTAAGAAATTTCCACTCATATACTCCTACAAGTTAGGTGCAAACAACATTCCATATGCTCAGATTCCTGGAGTGGGGGATAGAGTATTTCCAAATATGGATAGTAGGCAGGAATTAATCATTTAAAGCACACAAGGGCTTGGGCTCCGCGCATTCAGGGGTAATAGCTACTATTTGTTCATGGCAACAGTGCTATTGGTGGCCAGGGTTCAGAAGTCAGACTATTGACTTTGTATTGAACTGCAACATCTGTAAACAGATGCCAGGCTCCACCATCACAAGACCCGCACAGGTCCCATTGCTAGACAGCATCAGACTGTCCACTAGATTGTGTCGTGTAACAGGACCACTGCGGCCCCTCAAATTTTGAGGTGGCTTAAAAATATATCTTGGTGGCAGTGGATCCTTGCTCAAGTTTCCTATAGGTATGGCCTCAGCACTCGGCTGATGCTCAAAACTGTTATAGAAAGATTTGCGAGTCCATAACAGGAGATACGCAATCAACGTTACACCCTGACTGTGGCTCCACGCTTAGCTCTCGGGCTGACAAAGAGGCCATGGAACGGATGAACGTAGTATTGCGGTACTCCTCTCCAACGCCATCCTGAGGGAATTTAGGTAGAGGAGAGGAAGGACTGGGGCATAGAGCAATCCTTAACAGCTAGGGTATTAGGCGGGGCGTTAGTGAGGTCAAACACTTATATGGATTCAGGGGGCAATACACACCCAGCCAAGAAGCTCTCTAGGAGGTCTGACTCCATTTACGAATGTGGGAACCTGATCATAAATATGAAGGCACAGTGGCGGATGAAAACCATTCTGTATCTATGATCATTTGGCTGTTTTACAGGAACTAAAGGAAACAAAGAAACAAACAAAGATTCTGTCAAAGTGAAACAGGCCACCACTGGGAAGTCGAGGTAATCACGGCAAGATCTGTCTGAATCCCAAAAGTTGGGGATCTGAGCAGAGAGAGATAAAGATCGCGGACACAAAGGAATTTGGCCCCTCATACAGGGAAACCTGTGCCATTCCTTGAAGTGAAAGGAACAAGAACTGTACTTTTGCCGCATCTTGCCGTGAAAAAGGAAAACAGATTCATTTCAAATGAAAGATCAACCAAAAACTATGTGACCAATACTGAGCAGTAGGCCTCGTGAACTCCACAGTAGTAGACATCCCTCTCACTACTATTCAAGAAATTCAAACTGAAAAGCTCATCACGTTTGAGAAATCAAATCCATGGAGTGGGGGACTATGCAACAATGCAATGGAACTAGTTCTCCTTGAACCAACCTTTCAAATTCAAAATAAAAGTCAAGACAACACTCAAGTTGCAATTTGGCCAAAAACAAATGTGTACACCAACGTTTTTCAACAAAAGCATCAAATAATAAAAGCTTCAACGCTTTTCAACAAAAACATCAAATAATAAAAGCTTCAACGCTTTTTCAACAAAAGCATCAAATAATAAAAGCTTCAACGTTTTTCAACAAAAACATCAAATAATAAATGCTTCAACGTTTTTCAACAAAAGCATCAAATAATAAATGCTTCAACGTTTTTCAACAAAAGCATCAAATAATAAAAGCTTCAATGTTTTTCAACAAAAACATAAAATATTAACTTCACCATCTGAACGTTTTTCAGCAAAGACATCAACTATTAACTTCAACATTTCAACGTTTTTCAACAAAAACAGCAGAAATAACTTCAACTAAACACGATGCAATTTCAACAATTGATCATACAGCTACTGGCTATTTCATTAACTGTGATACGTTTTCCATGGCTCCACGTGAACAGGAAGCGAAGCCAGCCCAAAAACAAACAACGAACATGCAAGTACAAACTTTTGAACCTTTTCTTTTCCAAAAGATACATATCTGGTTTCACCATGGGTAGAACTATGGAGTATTTCTGGGTTCATCTTTTTCTGTTCTGGCTTTGCTTAGAGCTAACTTTTAGTATGACTCTTAGTGGACACTTTCTACAACACAGGATCAACATAAAACTGAAGCCACGTCCATTTTCAATTCAAATGCAAAAGAGACTTATAAATGTATTCGGCCTGAACAAGCCTTTGTATTCTAAATGATGTATTTAATCATCCGGTTTTTAATTTTGATTAATGTATTTTGAACTTTCATTCATTTTATCATTCATTCAGTGATGTCATTACCTGCAGTACATTTTTCTGAAAATTGGGTTACTGATACAGTGAATAATATGCTGTCTGTTTTAGGAATAATTGCTACATTTTCAGATCATGAAATGTTAGAAATGTATTCTTATTGTGACGCTTTATACCTGTTACCTTCATTAAGGTTATCAACTCCTACACAATTGTAATGCATCTAGAAATGTGGTTGTTTAAACACCAGTAGGAACGTTGCCAAACACCACCAAACACCATTGCACGGGGGTGGAATAGTTGACTTACATCAGCAGGGGCAACATTAGATGCCATTTACAAAACAACAGGACAGACCCAGTTAGGGAAGTATGGATGGTTTGGCCTTTTGACACAAATTCCTGTCACAAAAATGATTCCTGAACATCACCAAGGGATTCAGTATAAATAGACCAGACCTCCGTTATGTACAGGTAACATCCAGAGGTAGTGAAATCCTACAGTGTAGGGAAGTTGTGCCCTTTTGGCTAGAAGCCCCAACACTGAAAGTAGTGAACCAAAAGTTTCCTTTATAAAGTTCAAATGCTTTGAGCAATCTGAAAACCATGTTTGTGCAGCACTTTTATTTTTCATTTCACATCAGCTAAAGAAATATTTTTTCTTTTTGCAAAATAGCACGCTTAAATACAGACTGCCCCTCTTTCCTTTTTGATAAATGTTATCTTTCACATACAAGCAGTGTGATACACCTTGGGAATACCTCATGAACAGGAACTATGCTTTTCATGGTTTCTAATATTTAAAAGACCAGTCTGAAAAGACTGCAACTGCAACATACCTGTTCTCTGATGGCTGTTTTTTGCAGTGAAGAATGCGTGGTCATCATCTGTCTGACACTTCCAAAGGAAACACCAGCGGCATTTACCACCAGGCTGGAACTGCTGAAGTCCCATGCTTGGCTGTGTCCCAAGCGTATTCCCATCAAACCAAAGCATTCCTTGCAAATCCACTGGGTGCCTTTTTGCTTCCTTTAGCTAGCACCAAGGTATCGATTACAGCACCGGCTGCCTCAGAACCAGCAACTGGCTGCACTATTCTGTGCTCCCACAATGATTCTGCGAGGTATTACAAAGGTCCGTCCCCTGCAGGACCTAGCAACAGAAATGTTGTGTCTCCGAGCCGCTTTTTATCTCTATTTTGCTAAAACATGTCCTGAACCACATTTTTTCTCTGATTGTTTCAACTCTCACCGAGTGCTTGGAGCTTTCCCTCTAAATTGACCTTTTTCTTTTCTAAAGAAAGCATGGTCTTCTGAACAGCTTGTAAGAGTTTTCAATTTTATAAACAGGAACATTTATAAGTAACTACTGACTCTAAGAGAGTATTTTTTAATGACACTATAGATTTTTTCTGTCTCCACAGAGTCTATAGTAATTTTACATATTTTAACAGCTGCTATTTTTTCAGCTCATAAACCACTCTCATGCAACTACCTGCCAATTATATGCCAATGCCTATTTTAGTCACGTAGTTTGCTTTTAATGGGTTATTCATGATTGTCCATAGATTAGAGTGGGTGTTATGTGCTGGATTGAGGCCCTAACATAGGTGCGCCGTTTCAGAGGCACAAATCCTTTGTGCCACAAAGACAGGCAGGCCCTTTCACCTACATTAGCCCTCCCTTCACAAATAACGAGCAACAGAGGCTGTCCCTTATCTGACGTGTAATCTGGGTGCAGAAGACGGTCCATCCTAAATACGTCATCTCCATGTCCAACAGTGACTAACCTACGTCACAACGAGTTCTTAGAAACAGACCCTTCAGCTCTTGGGATTTTCCCTAGCACAGGATTATTGATTTCTCCAAGAACTCATTAAAATATGCATGAACCACTATTTCCTAAGGGTTCATTCCTGACGTCTTCCTCTGACTGACTTTACGTCAATACTAACATTCCAAGGCACCTATCAGGTATAAATATACCTCCCTTTGCCCAAGCAAACCAGAGGGGACCGAGACTTCCATGCCGACACTCTGACCTGAGACGCTGCAACCTGCGTCATGCCACAGCTCCAGCTGGCAGAGGTCCATCCACCCATCCTGGGATGTCCAGCTCGAGATCATGATAAAGTCCCACTAAGGTAATGGGGTTAGAATAAATCCTAGTGGGATTCTTGGCTCTCTAAGACCTACACACATGCTAGGTACACTTAGGTACATCTAGTTAGGCATCATAGGGGTATAGACTTTATCTTAATGCATTCTGTATTTCATGTATGTGTTCATTACTATTACACAATGGTAAAACTGTACCATGCATTTTTATTTAACTGCACTGCTGGCCATATTTCTCTGCTACTGTCCAACAGTTGTTGCAGCACATATTACCAGTACTAGAATAGCAACTGTGCAATAAATTTTATTGTAAACACACCCAACTGTTTCTTCTATGTACTTCTCTGAGATGAGTGACTGAATGAAAAGTAGTATATTGTTTCCACGATCCTGAGGGATCAGGGTTTTATGTTATGTGGTTGCCAGAAGCTATACCCTTCTTGTTGTCAAGAAGTTTCTAGTGGCCTCTGAGCTAGCTGATACACAGTAATTAAGTTTAATATACGCAATAGGGGCATACCGGCCTCAGTCCTATGCCAAGCCTATAGTGTATGTTATTCCAATGCGCAGAACCTTTCAGGGAAATAGGAACTACACTACAAAACAGCGTGCACTTGAACTATTGGAGGTCTACGGCTGGCATGCACCTCACAATACAGGTATTTGGGAGGGATATTCGATTCCAGGGGCTGCTTATGGAGGCCATGAAGTCAAAGGCCGCCTTGTTAACAACTGGTTTTCGACAGCCTTCAAAAACCTTGCACGGCCCCATTCTGGGGAAAAAGTAATGACAGTAACATTTTCATCTACAATAGCATAAGGCCCCTGAAATTACAACAGACAAGATGGCACGTCTTTTAGATACAATGACTGCTAAGACTTGCCGGCTTGCATTCATACTTCCAAATTATACTTCACAGGCCCAGCTGCGCCTAGAGTTTGGCCTCATGAAATTTAGCTGGAGAGCTAAAGGCACCTTTCTTAAGATGTGCCACAACTTTTACCTCGCTGAAACCAATAATGTAGCGGCCGGGGTCTGGCAGGCAATAAATAACCAGAACTCGAAGGGCGGACTGAATGACTTCTTAAATGATGCAATTCAATCCCTCCATGCAGAACATCTATAGAGCCTCCGTGAAACACCCCAAAAAAGTTAAATTAGAAAAATCATTAACCGAATGACTAGATCGCTCTCTCTACAAGACGACAAGGCAAGCCTGGTGAAAAAAAGCTCATGCCTGGCAAGATATTAATACTTATAAGCTCCTAAAGCCCAGCCTTACTTTGACCATAGATACCCGTTTCATATAAAGGTGGCATTTTTGTGATTTTTCCTTGGGGTCCAACCAACCTTGGACCAGTCTCCTCCTTTGGTCCAGAGCAATGGAGACAGAGAATGTAGGCTTTAGGGAAAATGAAAGGACATGGTGTTGCATATTCTCTGTGTGTGTCCTGTGGTACTTTTTGGAAGAAGAAAACTACTGAGGTCCCTTTATATTCAAGCTGATATAAAAAGTTAGAGACAAGCGCTCACTCAAGGCCTAAATCTACCTTACACCTGACTGAACACTCCGGTTGTTAAATTCGTACAATTATTTGAGGCAAAAATAGCGGCCTATAATGGTGTGCAAAACTCAAGAAAAAAGCAGTTACCAGCTTTTCCATCTTCATCGGTATATGACTCATTGGAGCATTAACTTGTATTAATATAGAATCCATGTGATGCATTTTTGATATAGAGTAATCAATCAAATGACTGTATCGAGGGGACCCAAACTTGCACTTTATGATTTAGCACTTTCGTAGTGCTAGGCCAAAAGTTTTAACGTAATACCTTTGTCGTTTTAATGTGTTTTCTTTATGTGTAATGTTTTTAATTAACTATGCAATTTATTAATAAATCAATCAATCAGAAAGAGACCAATTCCAGGTCTTTTGGCATTGAAATGCTCCCCCTTTTTGAAATAATATTGAACCTACCTCTGGGTTTCCACAACAGGAGCCGTCAACACTACCTCTGCTAAGAAAGTGAAAACCAAGGCACGAGATCAAGAATGTGGTACTTATTTCAGTTCATACATCTTCCAGCACATACAATTTGCTTGCCATTTAGGCAATAGAATGAAACAAAACCATTGATGCATTTTCTGCTCCTAGATGTGCAGGGACTGAATGTCACAAAGCCATTGGAGGATCAGGGAGGTTCTGCACATTTTGCCTTAGGATGATTGTTTTGCTATCTCCCTGCATGGAGTGTATTTTGCTTTAAACTACTGGTTACCACTTCTGTATGTGTTATTAGTGGCACCTTGACAACTTTCCAAATGTGCTTTAAAGAATTATCATGCATCATTGTATTTCCATTAATCTTGAAAATAGACCAACCTCCCCCACCACGGAAGCCTGTAGCCAGTGTTTTCGTACAACCCATTGTGTGATATATGGAAAAAAGTACTCATTATATATCATATGGGTATTGTAAGTCACCTGGAAGTTCCATCACAAATCCATAGATCTGTGCTTTTATGAGGTCATGAAATTTCAAGCTGACTTGCAATATACTTAATAATTTATGGATATCCCATCCTTAGTAAATGAATGACAATGGGTATTTTATCCCACATAATATGAGAGATATGTGCAGAATATCTTCATAGAGAGGCGCTTAAGTCATTGCATATTTGGAAGTGTCATGTACATTTTGGAACAGCCAATACACCAGAAATTATGTTTGGATTGTTATTCAATGAAGTATGATGTTTCGACACTGCACCATAGCTTTCGTTGATATAGCTGTGCATACATCTGCAGAGGTACATCTGGAAAGGTCAAGCAGCAAGAGGCAAATGAGTGCATCTCTAGCCATCACTAGTTGCACCTCAAACTCTTGCTGTAGGGAGCTGGGATCTAATATATGCAGCGCAACTGTTGAGGCTGTAGACCACAACATGGCTCGCACACATGGATCTTGACTGATCCAGCAACTAGGTGCCTCGCTGCTGGAGCTCGATGTGAAGCACTCTGTGGTTCAAGTACTCCCCAGGCTGTACTTACGTAACATAGTCATACAATGCATAATAATACAGCTGCATGTGGAATGGAGTCTCTGCCAACTGGTCAGCAAGAATCAGGGGTAGGGATGTTGGAAACGCAGGAAGGTAAGCGTTAAAAGAACATAAAATGAAGTAAACATGAGTGTCTGTATGGGTTTGTGTATGCATGTGCCTGAAAAGGCTTGTGTGTGCATATGTGCACTTGAGTGCTGAGTACAGTGCCCACACCCTGGGAAACAATGCCTTTGGAAAAATTGTGGTAATTCTTGCCTATTTGTGGCATGCATAGCAAAATGTCCATCCTTGGTAAAATGCTGCACGGTGGTATTTCATGACTACTTCTAGGGATGCATGATATGGGGTCCACCCCTGATAAAATGCTGTTACTGGCTTAATGGTAATAGTTCTTGAAAATATGTTGGCATTTATTCCATGATCACTGCCTCTCATAAGAAATACCGGCCTGGCATAATGGTGTTACTTCTTAGTGACATTTGGGCATCTATATCAGATGTCCACTCCTTTTTAAATGACACTGGCATAAATATAGTAATTCCTATGAACTTTTGGGCATTCAAGGCATAATGACCATAACGTCCCTTGTAGAATGTTGGACCAAGCATTGTGTTGGAAATTTATGGCAACTTGTGCAAATCTATGGCAGTATGTCCACCTTGTTACAAAGGTGGTCCTGGCCTAAACTGGGCGTTTTTGGCAACTTTTGAGCATGCATGGCATTATTCCCAAAACTGAAAAATGCTGGCCCTGATACAATTTTGGTAATTCTTTGCAAATTGTGAGCATCTGTTGCCTGATGCCTGCACCTGCTACAATATACACCCCTTTGAAAGTAGCAGTAATTCTAGGCAATTTGGTGGCATCCAAGACATGATACCAACCTAATGGAAATGGCTGGCCCTAACATGCTGGTGACAATTACTGTCAACTTGTAGGTATCCTTGGCATGATGCCCACCCATGATAAAAATGATGGCCTGACATTATGATGGTAGGTTATGACAAATTGTGGGGATACTTGGCATGATGAGTACCCCTGATAACATACTCTGTGGCACGCAGTTCCCATGTCTAGAAGAATTCTGGCCCTTGACTAATGGTGGCAATTTGTAGCAAATTATGGACACTTATTGCACTTCAAGACCATTACATCTGTGTTAAAGCTAGTTCTAGATTCCTGATAAGTCTTTGACATTACACTGTCTTCCATCTCATATTTTGAGTAGCCAGCTTTTGGCAATGCTGTTACTGTCTTTACTCACAGTATTCTATAGTGATGGTTTGGAGACTCAATTGCATCCAATAAAATACATCAAAAATAGTCCAGAACTATTGGACTTGCAAATTAACGTTAAATGTGATAAAGGTGTGTAAGTGATCTGGTTAAAGCTGCTACCTGTTTTTCAATGTCTCACCAGTGTATCGCCTTTTCTTCTTCCCTCACCATTTGAAGATGGAAATATTAGGTCTGACTTGACAGTGCAGCTGTTACCAGGGGTGTTGTGATCATCATAAAAAAGAGCTTTCAGTAGTACAGAGAGGGCCTTTGGCTTCACCCACATGTTGGTAGTTCAGAGCACATGTTTTGATTGCATAGAAGATGTGTGCTTCCATTTAAATAGTGCTTTCCCCACCCCACAAAGATGTGATTATTTTATTTATTTATCCATCTGTATGAAGTAGCGCCAATGTGCTGCCTTAGGTTAAACTTTCACTAGCACATATGGTACATTGTAATGCTGTTAAAGTGTGTAGTATTTCACCGATTCGACCTGAGAAGAATGCTGAGCATGGAACACAAGTGATTGTGTTCCATGCTCGAGAAGGGGTTCGGCGAGAGGACCTTTGGTGGCAGCTCGAAGGGAAGGTGCTGTTGGTGGCTCACCAGCGTAGCTACAGGATTGAATAAAGAAGTTTACCAGGTATTCTTGTGATGCCTCATCCTTGCTTTGCTACACATAGGGGCATATTCTCAAGGACACATCGCCTAGTTAGCGGCACTTTATCGCAGCCAAAGTGGCGATAAATTTATCGCACCATTCGCAAGCTGGTGTTAACAGCCCATAACACCATTTTACCTGCGATAGCAGCCGCAAAAAACATCGCCACAGATGACCCCCTCAACTATCGCTAATGAGATGCAGAGTAGGCGTTCCCGAGCAAAAATCCGTGACAACACCACACCTCAACATTCTCAACGACCAGCCCGATCAGCGATAAGACCACAAAACAGACGATAAGGCGCGTTAGCAGCAGGAATCTAACACCTGCTCTGACCTGGTGTAAAGTCGGACGACAACCTGCACCATCAAAGGGAGACCAGTCCACAGCCACACATGGAGCTACTCACCATGCAACCCGGAGCCCCGAGAGGGCAACCACACCCTCCGCCACCACCCCCAGGTCCCCAGTCCCCCCCCGCCCCCCCCAGACCACCGCAGAGGCAGCGCAGACAAAGACTGTGGACCTTCAGGAAACGCACCAGCCCCACAGACCTAACACCAGACAATGTCAATGCCCACTACAGGCTCAAAAGGACAACCATCCACCGCATCCGGTTCATCATTGCCCACAGGCTGACGGTACCAACACAGCAGACAACCAACATCCCTCCACAGACAAAGCTGCTGGCTGTGCTGCACATGTTGGCCTCACGTACCCCCCAAACAATATCCGCCAGAGTCGGAGGAGACACACAGCCAGCCCCCTCCAAGTTCCCCACACTTGTCCTGGATGCCATCACCAGCCAGGTACCCCAGTACCTAAACTTCCCCCACAATGTGCAGGAACAGCTGGAGACCAAGCAAGGACTACACGCCATAGCAGGAGTCCCGCACCTGTTGGGGGCAATCTACTGCATACATGTCCAACTTGTGCCCCCTGCCGAAAAAACACACATTTACCGCAACAGAAAGCACATGCATCCCATCAATGTGCAGGCAATAGTGGACCTGTGGGGACCCTACACCAATGTTGCAGCCAACTACCCAGGCAGTGTGCATGATTCCATCATCCCCCGACAGTCCATCATCAACCAGCGTTACCAGGATGGCACCCGTGGAGATGCACTGCATGTAGGTAAGTACCAAATGAACACACCACACACCTCAACTCCACAATCATGCAACTCACAACACTGGCAATGTGCACGTCACAAAATCGCATACAACATGCCAGACAACATGCCCACCCACCAGACATGACAGCACAACTTACTGTGGCAACCTTGCTCAGCCATGTACATGAACCATCAACGGCATGGCACCGCAGTCACACAATAGTGGAATGTGGGGAGAGGTGGGAACCAGGTATGTGCGAAGGAGGCAAGTGACCCATGAATGAGAATGTACACAATGCCAACTGTGGCGGAGATGTCCTGGACAGATTGCAGTATGCAGACCACAGACATATCCATGCCCACATGCACTGCTGATGTGTGGAGTGCAGTGGACAGTGGACAGTGGACGCAACCATGTCACCACAGCCAGTGGGGAAGAATGCAGAAATGTAGCTTGTGACCTCCCCCCCTGCAAGCGTGTGCGGAGTGGCCTGGCCCAGCGTACGCAAGGCCAGCGTAGGGGTGTGGATGATTATCCCGTGGCTCTGGGTGTGGTCAGTCCGGGAAATGTGCAGATGCGGGTGTCTCTGTTGCAGTGTGGGTCTCCTTTGGGGAGTGTAGGTGGTCCCTGATGGGACTTAGACACCCACGTATGTGATCTAGTTTGGCTTCCATGAGGTGGGACCCCACCCGCACCTGTTGGGACACCCCCTTCTGGCAGTCTGACACCTGGCCTTGGAATGCGATGTGTGCTTGGGTGTGCTGCTGGGAACCAGCCGTGGTGGTGCGTGCGTCCAGCTGTGTTGTCTTTGCATGGGGTGGGGTATCCTCGATGCAGCTGGGCTGCCCTGCTCCTGGGGGTCGATTGCCCTAAGATGTCCATGAACTGTTGTAGGGCATCGGTGTCGGAAGTGTGGAGGTCCTCTTCAGAATCACTGTGGAGTTGTCTGGTCTGCTCTGCTGGAGGTGTTGTTTGTCCCTCTGCAATGTGAAGGGGAGATGCTTGTTGACATTGTGTTGGCATGTATGTTTACGCATTATTCAGGTTTACATACAGACTGCATGACAATGTACATTGTGACTGTTTGGGAGGAGCGGACTATTTGATGCGGGACAGTGGACATTTGGACTACATGACGTAGGTGAGGTTGTACACGTACATTTGCATCTCACAGTTTCCTGCTATGTCAGATGTGATTGGCCATTTTCTATGCACAGGCGGACCCAGTTGTGCCCTCTGTTCTGCAGTGTAAGTGTTGCACTGTGTACCACATTATCGTCCATGTGGATGTGCAGGCATTGCTATGTGTGTGTGCTGCATTGTGGGAGGGTCGCACCTGCAGCTGTGATTTTGCTGCCCCTTATCCCTTGGAGGCGGTGTGCCTTTGACTTTTGTGCTTTTAAGGTGCTGTGATGTTGGCGACTTGGGTCATTTGTGCTCTTGGACGGTTTTTGTACTCTTGTGCATTGTTTGTCTGCAGATGTATTGTTGCCATCAGTGGTTGTTTGTGCACGTGGATGTGTCAGAGTGTGACCTGCTCCTTTCCGGATGTGGTCCACACTCAGCCACCTCAGTCTTGTGGCGTGCACAATGTCATGGTGATTGTAATCCAGCCACGCTGCTCGTCATGTGGTGTTACTTGCATTGTCAGTGTGGCTCTCAAATACGCATCTTTGCTGTGTTTCGCACAGGTGCATGTGTGTGTCGTGGACTTGGTGATGTGTGGGGTGTGACCCCTTTGGGCACATGGTGGACGGGGGCCTACTTGATGTTTGTATGTGTGCTGCAGTGTGCCACGGGGATCAGGGACATGATCCAGGGTCGTTGTGGGTGTGCAGTGTGCTACACGTCGTTGTGCATGTGTGCCATTGTGCCCGTCCCCCCCAGTGCACTGCTTGTGCCCAGTCCCTGTTCGTTACTCACCCTGTTGATGTTGTGTCAGGTCATGTCGAGCTGTATCAGGACTCCCGACTCCTTGCACCGTCTCCGCACTGATGACTGTGGCCGCCATTTGCTCCAGCTCCTCCTGTGGCGCTGGACTCCCACCTCCATTTGCCGTTGCTGCCTTCCTGTTGGCAGTGGGTTTCTGCTTGGCTTGGCTTTTCACATTGTGCCAGCGCATCTTGGCCTCATTGACACTCCGACTGCATTCACGATTGAATGCCATTTTTCCGTCTGTGTTGCCAATGACACGATGGAGGTGACGGACAGTTGTTGTTCGTGCTCTGTCACCTCCGTGAGGACGATCCGGTTGTCTTGCGGACTGTACCCCGTCTTCCTCTTCTCCTTGGCCTTCTCTGACCCCGAGGCTCCTTGCTGGTGGTCTGTGGGGCTTGTGGGGTTCGCATTGACCTGGGCACTGGTTCCGGGTACATCCATGTTGCTACGCAGTTTATTTTGTTTTTGTTGTTTTTTTTTCTTGTTCTGCTTTTATTGTGCATTTTCCCTCATGACGCGTGGGAATTGCAGGCCTGTCGCTGGTTATCGCTGATTTTTGTATCGCAGTTGGCCTCATCGCGACTTTATTTGCGTATGTTTTTCGCATTTTTGCGGCGTCGCGTTGATTTTAACGCGGAAATTTGACGCGTTATCGTGGGACTATCGCATGGTGCCGCCAGGTTGAGAATACTACGTTAACACGGCGTTGTTTTCCCGCGATAGACTGCGATATGCAAAGTTGCGTTAAGCTAAATTTGCGGTGGTTATCACACGTTCTTGGGAATATGCCCCACAGTTTGGCAACGAGCTGGCGAGTCACTCACACAAATCCACGGAGGCCATCCATGTTCAGAGGTCGTAGCTTGATGGAAACAAACTTAGAAGCAGGTGCGGCACACAGAAATGGATTGCGGCGCTGAACAGGAGCACATAGCTGCCAAGGTTTCAGATTGCTTTGTGTGACATTTTCATAATTTTATGAGTGACATTTCAACAACTATGAGTGACACTTTTTTGCATGCAAAATCAAGCAATGAAGACAAGGGAAACATAAAAATACCATAAATTACACCCATTTCAGCAACAAGAAAGTGCAAGAAGAGCTTTCAACTGTTGCAAAGCAGCGGAAATGGAAGGGCACTTACCACTCTGTCCATGCCCCCAACCCCACCGTGATGGCTTTAGAGCAGGTATATCCATGCCACCCTTTTGCGCCCCTTCTCACCAGGCCGCATGATTGGCAGGTGCAGACTGCAGTAAACCCCCAGGCGCCACTTCTGCATTGCAATATACAAGGATGTTTACTTAGAGAGGGGCTTGCTCGCCACCAGCTGAATCACTGCTCAATTAAGAGAACACGGAAAATCTTCACAGCCGAGGATTCGCCTAATGCAGAAAATATGAAAACCTGCACTAATCGGCCTTCCGCCTGTGTGTGCCAGGAGGCCTGGGAAGCAGGCTCTGGCCGAAGAGGGCTGCAGGCACATCACCAAAAAAGCCCGAACCATGACACATTCCTAGAATCTTGCCTGGAATCAAAGCTTATTTTAACAGTTTTATTTTGACTCCCGCGTTTAGATGTTTCAGCATGTTTGAAACTCGTTTGCCGTGAAAATTTTGCAGAAAATGCGCACACTTAACATTGTGCAAATTCTAAACAAACTCTTGCAAACTGCTTATTCTACATATAGTTTGGTCCTGTGCAGTTTTTATATATTGGATTATACTTGTCCAGTGCAATACAGACGAAGAAAACAGTGGCCAGGTAACCCCTCTCATATGCACCAAGTATATATATGACGAGGCACATGCACTCTATGCTACCTAAGCCCGTGCACTCCCCTCTAATTCCACCTGCCACCATGTGCTCAGAAGCGTCCTTATTCAGAGTTAGGCCTCCTTATCAGGACGCGATACTCGGAACTCCAAGTGCAGCGTCGAAGACTGGAGCCGACCTCCAGAGATGGTCATTATCTGCAAATGAGGCCAGACACAAAAAAACTACACAATCACAAAACCTAAAGTGAGGCCTCAGGAAATAAGAACTTCACCGCAGATGAAGACCCTATAAACTCACCTGAAAACTCGACCTGCGCTGCGGCCGTCAGTGAGGGCGGCCCGCCCAGGCCAGTGCGAGCAGCAGGCAGCGCTGCGAGCCGAGGCCATGATTGCGGCCGGAAACCAGTAGTCAGCTGCTCACAAAGTCCCGGCTCTTGGCACCAGGACATGATGTCCACCCGTGACACGGCCACGCCCACTTTTTCTAACCTAACTGGGCCCGGCTCACCTCGTGAAGTCAGATGGCAGGCTGTCTGACTTAGCGCAGCACAGCGCCGCACCATGGGAATCTCATGAGATCGATACATTGTAGCAGCATGAACCTACCAGAAGCCCATAGCTCAGCAGTGAGTGTCTAAGCCTGCAAGAGCAGGCGCACAGGACACAGTCGCGATGTGATGCCAATGCCAGCTGCCACACATGCCAGTTAGGCAGCGCTTCAGCTGAGACGCTATAGAGAATGCATCATATGCGTGACAATGCATTTCAGTGCGGTGATGCCGAGCACCACACTGAAATGCGTTTGTCTAATGCCTGATGCGTGACACTTGGCAGGGCTGGGAGCAAAGTTGGAGTCGAGTGCTTGGTCGGAGTGTGGCAGTTCAAGGTGACTACTGAGCAGCAGCTGGAAAGCATAGTTCATTTTGCCTTACAGGTATGCAGATCGTAGTGAAACAGGTTGACGTTGTGCCGCCACAGCGAGGCCCAGGGGCGCCGTCTGAGGAGAGCCAGGAAATGAGTGACTGCGAGCATCTTGTCTGCAGGCTAGTTGTTCTCATTGGAGGTGAGAATCAATATATCAAAAAGTGCAGCAGGGGGGTCATGTTATTTGCGGCCACAATTGAGAAAGCAAAGCAAGCTCTGACCGGCAATTCTGTAAGTACTTTGTACTTTGTCACGCTGATCTGCACAGTGATATTGCAGGCCATCTATGGGTAGTACTTTTCGCACATTAGTGTGTGGTACCTGTTTCACATTCAGCAAGCAAAACAGCGGATTACCTTTTCAACATTAACCATTTCCCTGATCTGCACAGCAATATTGCAGGTCATTGGCATTCAGGGAGTGTTATTTGTACAAGGTTGTTGTAAGGAGTTCAGCTGTAGTTCTTGTACCCCCCAATATCGCCACCATGACTTGTTGAACCACTTCAACAACAACACCTTATTGCACAGCTTTTTGTAGTGCATAGTGCTGTTTTTGTGAGTCTAAATAAAGGGACCACAGTTATATCTGTTTAGGGTTTTATATTTAGCACAAAAACATTTGAGATCTTTATGTGGTGGAAGAGGTGTGGCGCAGTGGCCAGGGTGCCTGACTTCAGGCCGCGGGGTTCACGGTTCAATCCCCGGTGCTGGCGGCAGGTTAGCCCAGCACCATGTGACTCTGGACAATAGCTCCCTTAATCTTCCCGAGGGACCCCAGTGCCGGGACACCTCTCTGGAGGTAGCTGTGCGCTTTACAAATGTTGGTATTTCATTTCATGTGTTCATTTTAATCTCCATTGTGTTCTGTTGTATTACTACTATTTTGATTACATTTGCCAATGCAAACGGAGTCATCCAGGCTGAAACACCACCACCACCCTTTCTAGAAATGCCTGGTCAGCCTCCCATATGTTGGAAACAGTGGTTTGATGCCTTTGAAACTTATTCGGGGGCCATGTGTGCATTTCGGTTTAGTGTGGAGCGAAGGAGGTATTTGCTTCTACATACACTAGGGTTTGAGGGAAGAGCCATATTGAAACATTTGCCTGAACCTGTTGTTCAAGGGGAAGAGGAGTTGGATGAATATCAACTTACCGTAAATAAACTTAGTAATAGATTTGATACTCAGCCGAGTTTGGTTGTGTTGCGGCACAAATTCTTCCTCCGTACTCAAAATTTTGGAGAAGACGTGGACACATATATTACTGCGTTAAGAAGGCTGGTTGCAGAGTGTCAATGCGAAAACTTTGCAGATCAGCTAGTAAGAGATCAGTTCATTTGTCATTGCAATGATAAGTCTATTAAACAAAAACTGCTCTCCATGGGAAATCCTTCATTGGATGAAACAATAAAAATTGCCAAAATTGTTGAAACGTCACATGCAGCTGCAAAAGAACTGGAGGGGAAGAGTAATGATCCGGTAGGAGTGGTTAAAATAAAAGGTGGAGGAGATTCGAAAGACAACAAACAAGGAGACAAGTTTCGACAAGCACAACCTGACAAACCCACTTTGTTTTTCTCCCAATAGAACATTTGTTTTCGGTGTGGCTACTGCACACATGGAAGAGGCGGGAGGCAATGCCCAGCAAAGTTCATCACTTGTAGATTGTGCAATAGGCAGGGTCACTTTGCTAAAGTGTGTCAAGCTTCCAGGACTAAACAACAGTCATCTGTTGCATGGATGTCAGACTGTGACAGTGGTAGGGAGGATGAAGTGTAGATAACTAAGGATCTTAGGGACATGGACATGGTAGTTCAAAGTGACGAAGTTGTAACTGGTAATCCTGATTTGTGCGTAGATCCGTATGTCAAAATCATGGTGGAGTAAAAGAAGTTGAAATTATTGGTTGATTCAGGAGCACAAATCACCATGATCACACAAAGTTTATTTGAAAAGGTGTGGGCCACCAGGCAGTTGTTACCACCAGACCGAAAAGCAGTATTGCATGAGGGACACAGTATAAATCTCTGTGGCTACATTAAAGACATAATGGAATTCAAGGGACGGAAAATAGCTGGGAAGGTTTATGTGGCTCACAAGGAGTTGAACATCCTAGGGTGGTTCCACCAGGGTTTAAATGGGATGGTCCTCAAACCAGGTGCTTGTGAGCAGGTGATTGTGGTAAGGGACAGTCTTGAATTAGAGGAACTTATAAATAAATTCCCACATGTTTCTCAGGTGAGTTATGGAGAGTTCAAGACTATAAACATCGTATAATAGTAAAAGAAGGTGCTCAGCCTGTAAAACACAGGCAGAGGAGTGTGCCATTCAGTATACGAAAAGATCTAGAAAGGGAGCTCAACACTTTAGTGAAAAACTGCATTATTGAACCCATTGATTCGTCATTATGGCTTTCTCCCTTAGTAGTGCCTCGCAACCAGAATGGGGAGCTCAGGATTTGTGTAGACTTACGCTGCCTTAATAAAGAAATCTGGGTAGATTTGCACCCTTTACCAAACATCAATGAACTACTCGCTAGTCTGAATGGGGCCAGAGTCTTTACCAAGCTCGATCTAGCTTGGGCCTATCATCAAATTGAATTGGGGCCAGAATCAAGACATTTAACAGCGTTTGTCTCCCCGTTTGGTACCTTTCAGTATTTTTGCAGGCCTTTTGGTCTGGAATCAGCGGCCTCGGTTTTTCAACGTACCATGGCGGATATACTGAAAGGCATCAATGGGTTATCTGTATTTCAAGACAATGTTTTAATCTTTGCACCAGATAGGCAGACACATGACAGGGTTCTAGAAGAAGTGTTGAACAGATTCCAAAAGAAAGGGGTAGTACTGAGAAGAAATAAATGTGTTTTCCTAACTGACAAGGTTGAATATCTGGGACATTCTGTGAGCAGCGAAGAAGTTACCCCGAAGTCTAGTTTAGTTGATAGTATAAATCAGACAAAGCCACCTGTGGATAAGCCTGGTCTGAGGTCTTTTTCGGGGCTATGTGAATTTTATTAGAGGTTTATCCAACATTTTGCTACAAGGTTGAGACCATTATCATCCTTACTTAAGAAGGGTGTAGCTTTTGTGTGGGATGTAGAGTGTCAGGAAGTTTTTGATTGGGTGAAACCCCAACTTGTTTCTTCCAAAATCTTAAAACATTATGATCCTGCACTGCAATGCATTTTGACCGTGGATGCAAGCAACATAAGTGTTGGTGCTGTACTTAGTCAAGAAGAAGGTGGTGAAATCAGAACTATTGGTTATGCATCACATGTCTTAACTTCATCTGAGAAACAGTACTCAGTAATTGAGAAAGAGCTGTTAGCCTGCTGTTGGGCAGTTATGAAGTACGTGTGGGGGAGAAAGTTCGGAATACAAACTGATCACAAACCTTTGATTTACATTTTGAGTGGAAGGAATGCTAGAGGGTTTACCCCACGCATAGCACGGCTGTCATCGAAGCTTCTCCAATTTGATTTTATACCAGAGTACATCCCAGGTAGTAGGAATGGATGTGCGGACTATTTGTCACATAGTTCTGAGAGTGTTGAGGCTGAAAGTGAGACAGTAGATGATGATATTATTGATTGCTTGGTGGCTGCAGTTAATCTGCCGGAGTTGTTTGCCATTTCCAAAAATGAGTAGTGAAAGGCCTTGGAGGAAGATACTTCCATCAAGTTAGTTATGAAATATGTGGAGGCAGGATGGCTGTGTGAAAAAAATCTTGATTACCATTTCAAAACGCTTTTAAAGGTAGCGGATGACTTGTCTGTTCAGGATGGATTGTTGATGAGGGCGGACAAGTTCGTTCTACCAGTTGTGTTGAGAAATAAAATCATAGTTCATGCCCAGGAAGGTCACCTTGGGGCAAACATAAGTAAAAAACGGATGAGGCGTCCTTTTGGTGGTCTGCAATGGACAGGGAAATTGATGGGGGTCAAAGAGTGTGTGATATGTGCTGGCAGTGATAAGACTATCAAAATGCACACTCTACCCCTGTGCCCCATTGAACTGCTTGCTAAACCATGGGAGAAGGTTCTAATAGACATTGTAGGACCTTTTCACAAATTAGCACCGTCATCAAAATTTGCGTTAGTCATTATGGACTATTACACAAAATGGCCAGAAGTCAAATTTGAGAGGGAGGTCACAGCTGCAACAGTTGTTGAATTTTTGAAAGATGTTTTTAAGAATCAATCATTTTTATTAGGTGGAAGTCATAGCAAATGGACACAGCTTCCTGCCTACATCCATTGGCCGGCAGAACGAGACAGAGGCATTAATACACAGCGTTTAAGCCCACAACCCGGAGGCCGGCCGCATGTCAAGCAGTATTGCAGTACGTTAATTTGTATCTTTCAAATTTGAGAGAATGAAGGAAGTTAACAAAGATAGAAATAACAAAGGGAAAACAATACCAAAACAAAGTCCCTCCCAAACCCTTACGTCCCTCCCCCACCCTCCTCCGCACCAGTTATTGCCTCGCTATGCGCATCGGGCTTCTAGTCATAGGTTTGGGATAGCCTCCTACTCATGCTGCCAGTGTCTGAGTTCTAGCTAGATTCTCCAGTGGGAGCAGTTTAAGGATCTGCAGATATTTAGGACAAGTCACTTCTCTCATATCCTTTGTTAACAGTTGCAGAAAGGGCGCCCACAACTTGGCATACTCTTTCCCTTTGCCCTCGACGCTAAGAGACATGCGTTCCATAGCTAAGAGATGCCACAGGAGATGGATCCAAGACAGCACGTCAGGTATAGACGTCGCACCCCATTGAGCTAAGATGACCTGTCTGGCTGCCAGCAGCGCTAATGCTATTTGCCTACCACGTGTGGATTTTAACGGGAAGACCTTGGGGTGCGAGAGGCCGAGGAGAGTGTATTCTGGTGAGCGGGGCAAGGAGATCGCAAACGCTGCATCAATGTTGTCTAGGACCTCCGTCCGGTAACGTTCCAGCTTTGGACAATGCCATAGCAAGTGAGCCAGGGTGCCAGACATCCCACAGCCTCTCCAGCAGCGGTCCGTTTTGCTTTTGTCCAAACTGTGGATGCGGGCAGGAGTGTAGTACCAATATGAAAAGACCTTAAAAGCTGACTCCGCCCCAGCTGTGTTGTGTGCAGTGTGGTGTGTTCTGTAGAGGATGTGCTCCCATTCCTTAGGAGTTAGCGGCCTGCCTATTTCTGTTTCCCAGCGAACCTGTGCCCGTGTGCGTTGCCCAGTGGGACCTGCAGTAAGCATAGTATACAATTCAGATATGAGCCGGCAGTCATCCTGTTTGCGAAGCAACCAACTTTCAAACGCTGTAAGGGGCCTAGACATGCGGGCGTGGTTAGAAGGCCTTGTGATCCAGTGATATAGTTGACAATAGGGATATTCATTGGTTGCTAGGAGGCCATAATCCCGCCTGAGCTGCTCAAAGGGGATCAGCCCCTCCGTATCAAAGAAAGACCCAACTCTTTTACAACCCTCCTCCCGCCACCGTTGAAACACCGCAGATGCCTGTCCTGGAGGAAAATTGGGGTTATCCACAATGGGGGTCATCGCCGAGGGAAAGGAGGTCCAGCCTTTCGCGATAGCCACCCTATCCCAAATCTTAAGCGTCAGAGAGGTAACAGGGGAGGAGTAGAGACCCCAAGCCCTGTGTTTGCGAGGTAACCACAGTTCCCTCCAAATGTTGACACCAGCTACGGACTGGTCCATGAAGTTCCAGTGTTTGCTGGATAACGGTCTGTTCCATTCCACCAGGTGTCTGAGGCATGCTGCCTGATAGTAGCCACCGATCAAGGGTAGTCCCACTCCGCCCTGCACTTTCGGACATGCCATCTGGTTAAGTGAGAGACGTGGCTTTTTCCACTCCCAGACAAACTTATTAACAAGAGCCTGCAATTGTTTTAACGCTCTAGGCGGGGGAGACATAGGGAGCATCTGAAATATATAAAGAATGCGCGGAAGGATGGTCATTTTCACCACCGCAATCCTCCCAAACCACGCTAGCCGCAACCGCGACCAGGCGTCCAGCGCCTTGGCCGTCTGCTCCAGTAACACCTTGTAGTTGAGCGTAACCGTCCGAGCAATGGTCGGGGCTAGTCTGACACCCAAGTATAATATGTCACTCTGTGTCCACTGGAATGGGAATTGCTGTTGCAAGATATCTACCTCTTCAGGGGGGATTGTCAGATTCAAAATTTTAGATTCGCCCAGGTTAACTTTAAACCCAGATACATCCCCAAAAGTGGAGAGTTCCGCGAGCAGAGCGGTTAAAGTTGACTGCGGCTGCGTAAGAGAAAGGATCACATCATCCGCATACAGACTTATTTTATGGATGTCCGCCCCAAATTTCAAGCCTGCTATGCACCTGTCTGCTCTTATACGCTGGGCCAAAGGCTCCATATAAAGCGCAAATAAAAGCGGGGACAGGGGGCACCCTTGGCGAGTCCCACGGGAAATTGGAAAGAACGCCGATCTGCTACCGTTGACCCTCACAAATGCCATGGGTGCATGATAAATGCACCGGATCCAAGTAACGAAATTCTCTCTGAACCCATAGCAGCGCAGCGCCTTGAATAGATAGTCCCACCCTACTCTATCGAATGCCTTTTCGGCGTCTATAGACAACAAGAATGCCTGCCTACCCGATCGCTGTATGCTATCAATAAGGTAAAGAAGCCGTTAGTGTTGTCCCCACCTTGTCGTGTCGGAATAAAACCCGATTAGTCAGGGTCTATTATGTCGGCCATGAGAGGGTTTAAGCATGCCGCTAAAATACCCGCGAAGATTTTCGCATTGATTTTAAGGAGAGAAATAGGTCTATAGGACCCACACTCCCGAGGGTCTTTTCCGGGCTTTAGGATGACGGAAATCGCCGCCTCTGACATAGAGGGTGTCACCTCCCCCGAGTCTAAAAAGGAATTGAACAATTTGGTTAAAAAGGGAGCCAGCTCTCTGCAAAAGGTCTTGTAAAAGGAAGCTGAGAACCCATCCGGGCCCGGCGATTTGGCTAGTTTCAATTTAGAGATAGCCGAGATCACCTCCTCTATTTGAATCACGGAGTCGAGCGCCTCCGCTGAGGCTCTGGGGAGAGGTGTAATCCCACAGGTATCCAGATAGGAGCTCGGGTCACTTGTCGGCGGAACCTGCCCAGTGTAGAGAAGGTTATAGAACCTGCAAAAAGCATCCACAATCTGTTCATCTGCACTCTGTTCCTCCCCAGTGTGGTCCCATAATGACTGAATCTGGGTTGCCTGCGTTTTGGCTCGCAGTCTATGGGCCAGCATTTTACCGCATTTATCACTAATAAGGTAGAATTTGTGTCGGAGGCGGAGGAGAGCATATTCCGCCCTGTCAAGGTCCAAATGTTTCAGCAGGCGCCTGCGATTCTCCAGTTCCCTCCACTCCCTTGGTGCCCCAGTGCGCTTGTGAATCGATTCGAGTTCCCCCACCTCCCTCTCCAGTTCTATGCGTTTCTCTCTACGGAGTTTATTATATGTCGCAGAAATAGCAATGAATTTCCCCCTTGTGACAAGCTTCAGGGCCTCCCATACAGCTGACAGTGGTGTAGAGCCCACATCATTCAGCAATAGGTAGTCTGCTATTGTTTGCTTAATTCGTTGCACTGTATCCTCAGAGTGTAAAAGATTCTCTCAAAGGCACCACCAAGGGGGAAATGCCTGTGATCGCTGCGCAGGGATGTGAACAAAAATAAGGGCGTGATCGGAGAAAGAGCGGGGCTCTATCGTGGCTGTGTGAAGGTGATGCAGTAGGGAGGTAGAGGCCAGAAAGTGATCTAGTCGCGCATACGTTTTGTGCGATGCAGAATAGTATGTGTAATCGCGCTCTGCTGGGTGCTGCGTGCGCCAGACATCGTGTAACCTGTTGTCCCCCAACCACTCCTGTCCCGTTGGGGTGAGTGCCCCTGACTGATGTGTTCGCTGACCAGACCTATCTAATGCTGTGTCCATCACAAGATTTAGGTCCCCTCCTACCAAAATCGCTGCATCTGGAGACGTAAGAACCTCTGCGAGAGCTGAGAGGATGAAGGGTTCCTCCTCTGTATTTGGGGCATAAAGTGATGCTATGGTGAGGTGAGTCCCGCCCCATTGTACCCTAAGAGCTAACAGTCGTCCCTTTATTTCTGCAACAGTCGATAAGACTTTACCCGGGAAGTGGGCCCCAATCAGAATTGCTACGCCATTCTTTTTAGACGGCCCTGCGGACCAGAACTGCTGTGGGAATCGCCTGTCGCGCATACGTACAGTGTCTTTGGAGAGGAGATGCGTCTCTTGAAGGAGACATATGTCGCTCCTGGCATTTTCAAGTAGGGACAGCACTGCCGCCCTTTTCACTGGGTTGTTTAGGCCTCTAACATTGAGGCTAACTACCTTAAGGTCTTTCCCCATCTAATGAGTATGATGAAATATTGGCCTGATGCGTCTACCTTTCGCCTACTAGACCCGTGCTGACCTAAGTGCTCCCTGGCTAGCCTGCGGAGGCAGGGCTGATGTGTAGACTGGTGCGGAGATCTCCAACTAAAACCCCCAACAAACCCAACCCCAAAGGAAAAACTCGTTAGCAAGACAATTATCAAAATCGAAACATGACTAAAGTCTGTCAAGGTAGAAGAGATCCAGGGGATCGTGGCTCGGGCAGCCGCCCAGCCCATGTCGGGCCTGATACGTACCCACCCGCCCGCGGAAAGGCTGTCAGTAATTTTCTTAGGACAACCCTCCCTGTCCCCCCGGCACCCATCTCGGCGCCCATTCCTGAGCCATCAATTGTATACCTCATGGGGTGGCTGGACGGTCCGATGATTGCGAAAGAGAAGAGATCACTGCCTCAAGTTCTTTGTCCCTTGTGGCCTGATCGGGCTTCAGGACAGACGTTGCCTTGCCCACTCGTTACCATCATGCTGTGCGGCGGGCGTTTAGATCTTTAGGTCGCTCAACTTGTTCCATCGCCAGTGTACCTTCCAGACCGAGAATCTCCATGGCTTCGGACAGAGAGCGAATCTGAAGCAGCTTCCCCCGGTGCTTGAAAATAATGCGGAAAGGATGGCCCCACGAGTAAGGAATGCCTTGTTCACGGAGATGAGTGGTCACTACCTTAAATTCACGTCGCTTAAGAAGCGTGGAGACTGCCAGGTCCTGAAATATGGCCGGAGTTTGGCCTCGAAACTGTATGGGTTGGGCCTCCCTTGCCTTTCGTATGATGCGCTCCTTCAATTGAAAGTCGTGTACACACACGAGGATATCCGGCGGTGGCACTTTGTTACCACGAGGGAGGCCCACTCTATGGACCCGATCCATTTGTATGTCCACCACCTCCTCCTCTCCCAACACCTGCTGAAACAGCGCCCCAATATAGGCCCTGAGGTCATCTCCTTCCTCCTTCCATGGTACACCTCTGATCCGCACGTTGTTCCGACTGGAGCGATTCTCTAAATCCTCAGCGTGGGCCTGAAGATCAAGGTGCTGCTCCCGAAGGCGCAGCATATCTTGTTGCAGTTGGTGGAGATCCTCTTCCCTATTGACATCATGCTCCTTGAGTGTCGCCACCCGCTCACCAAGTTCGTCCACATCTCTACGTACCTCCTTCAGGTCTGCTGCGAGCTGGCCCTTAAGCTCCTGTATATCCTCTTTTATGGCAGCGAAGAGTTCCACCATGAACGCCTTGGTAGCAGGGGAATCGTTGCCCTCCAGCGTTCCAGGATTTTTCTCGCCAGTCGCGGCGGACGCCCCTGACTGCTTCATGAGTAGCTCCTTCAAAGACTTCTCCCTCTTGGCGCGTGCTGCCGCCATCTCGTGCCCCTCCAGCTGCAGACGCCCACCTCCGTCACCAACCGCAGCAGCAGCTTCCAGTTATCCGCACTAGCCAGAGGGCTGATGATCCGCAGGCCTCGTCGCCTCCCCGGACTCTCTGTGACTCAGCGCGCCCGCCGTCCAGTTGAACTCCGGTGGGGGCCACCACAAGGCCCCAGGGCAACAAGCGCCACGAGCCCCTGTACCTCTCAGCCCCAGTATGCGTCACTCCAGTCAGTGGGTGCGCGGTGCTACCGGGACCTCAGGGGCACTGTGCTGGCGTGATGCCCAAAATGGCGGATCCGTCGTCTCTGCACCCTCAAGTGCTCCCAGCCAACACTCGGGAGGTCTCTACTCCCGCATGGCTCTCTGTCCGCTGACCCACGGACCGCAGAGACCCTGAACCAGGCCCCGCCACACAGTGCTCAGCGCCTGGCCGCAGATCCTCCTGTGTGACCTTGCTCTGGGCCGAAATGGAGGCCGGTGCCACTCACTCAGTAGGTGAGAAAACTCGCCGATCAGGGTGTGCAGTCCGCTGCTCCGCGCTCCCCCCACTGCTCGACTGCCAACTTTCACCGCAGCCACTGAACCTGTGCACTAGCCGGGCCTGCTTATCACCGCGGAGTTCTGCAACGGCGAGCGGCGCAAAATGGCGCTTGCCTGTCCACCTCGGCGCCGGCCGCGACACCGCCTCGTCTTCGCTGTCACTCACCGCAGGTCGATACAAAAGGGGATGATGGACGGAACGTTTGAGCCAATCAAACACTCACCCCCAGTCAACTGATCTGGGTTTAATCCATCATCATTCTTTAGCTCACTCCACCACCCCAGTTCAGACATGGCCATATGCAAATCAGTCTGACCCTGTGCCTCATGGGAACAGTCCAGCCCGAACTGCCAAGCCATGTCTTCCCTGGACCGGAAACAAGCATCCTAGGACCGGTTTCTGGCATTTCAGCCGTCATCAGCCAGGCTTGCTTGAATCCAGTGGCAAAGTGAGCAAGGGACCCACGTCTGGGCATACCCCCGCCAACTTAGGGCGACCAAAGCGATACAAAAGGGGATGATGGACGGAACGTTTGAGCCAATCAAACACTCACCCCCAGTCAACTGATCTGGGTTTAATCCATCATCATTCTTTAGCTCACTCCACCACCCCACTTCAGACATGGCCATATGCAAATCAGTCTGACCCTGTGCCTCATGGGAACAGTCCAGCCCGAACTGCCAAGCCATGTCTTCCCTGGACCGGAAACAAGCATCCTAGGACCGGTTTCTGGCATTTCAGCCGTCATCAGCCAGGCTTGCTTGAATCCAGTGGCAAAGTGAGCAAGGGACCCACGTCTGGGCATACCCCCGCCAACTTAGGGCGACCAAAGCGATACAAAAGGGGATGATGGACGGAACGTTTGAGCCAATCAAACACTCACCCCCAGTCAACTGATCTGGGTTTAATCCATCATCATTCTTTAGCTCACTCCACCACCCCAGTTCAGACATGGCCATATGCAAATCAGTCTGACCCTGTGCCTCATGGGAACAGTCCAGCCCGAACTGCCAAGCCATGTCTTCCTGGACCGGAAACAAGCATCCTAGGACCAGTTTCTGGCATTTCAGCCGTCATCAGCCAGGCTTGCTTGAATCCAGTGGCAAAGTGAGCAAGGGACCCACGTCTGGGCATACCCCGCCAACTTAGGGCGACCAAAGCGATACAAAGGGGATGATGGACGGAACGTTTGAGCCAATCAAACACTCACCCCCAGTCAACTGATCTGGGTTTAATCCATCATCATTCTTTAGCTCACTCCACCACCCCACTTTGCCACTGGATTCAAGCAAGCCTGGCTGATGACGGCTGAAATGCCAGAAACCGGTCCTAGGATGCTTGTTTCCGGTCCAGGGAAGACATGGCTTGGCAGTTCGGGCTGGACTGTTCCCATGAGGCACAGGGTCAGACTGATTTGCATATGGCCATGTCTGAACTGGGGTGGTGGAGTGAGCTAAAGAATGATGATGGATTAAACCCAGATCAGTTGACTGGGGGTGAGTGTTTGATTGGCTCAAACGTTCCGTCCATCATCCCCTTTTGTATCGCTTTGGTCGCCCTAAGTTGGCGGGGGTATGCCCAGACGTGGGTCCCTTGGTCACTTTGCCACTGGATTCAAGCAAGCCTGGCTGATGACGGCTGAAATGCCAGAAACCGGTCCTAGGATGCTTGTTTCCGGTCCAGGGAAGACATGGCTTGGCATGTCCATCATCCCCTTTTGTATCACTCACCGCAGGTCAGCATGCAGGTATTCACAGCTCCTTGCGCACCATACAACCATCAGGGGTCGGGCCGCAGACTGCCGCCTCTAGGCCGCGCCAGCCCTTCACGGCACCGGGCCGCCGCTCCGATCACTCGTGGCTCTGCTTAGGCCTCTACCGTACGTCGGCGCGGGGGCTTGCTCACGCTGTGTCTCTGCACAGGAAACTCGCCTCAGGGGGTCTAGTCAGCTCACCGGTGCCACCCCGTCCCGATGCGTGGTCCGAGGGCTCCGGGAACAGGTGATTAAACAATGCTGTAGTTTGGCGGTGCCGGAGGGACACAATCCTGCGCCCTACCGCGCTGCCATCTTAGCCACGCCCCTGAAAGATGTTTTTATAAGAGAAGGCTTTCCAGCTATGCTGGTCTCTGACAATGGAACCCAGTTTGTCTCTAGTGAAGAGGAGGGATTTTTAAAATCCAGTGGGGTGAAATATCTAAAAAGCTTGCTGTATCATCCCCAAACAAATGGTCTTGTGGAGAGGATGAATCGAGTGTTGGGAGAATGCATACAGTGGGCAGTCAAAAATAAATGTGTTGTGACTAATTCGGTGAGAACAATGTTGTGGTTCTGTCGCACAACGCCTCATGCCTCTACTGGTGTGTCACCATTCGAGTTGTAACAAGGTCGTAGAGCAACCACAATTGTTTGTCCTGCTTGGATGAATAAGTGGGTCAAATTCAGGAAATGGTCGGATGGCAGTGTACGTGAGTATGTAGAGCTGGCCCAAATCAAGCAAAAACAATATTTTGATGCTGAGAAAAGGGTCAGAAGATTTGAAGTTAGGGTTGGGGATTTTGTGCGCATCAAGAAACCTGTGCACGTGAGGAAAGGGGAATCCAAGTTTTGACCACCTGTGAGGGTTATGGAAGTTAATCGAAACAGTGTACAAATTGAGGGAGGCCAATGGTGGAATGCCAGCAGATTGAGCAGAGTGTTTGTGGACAATCACGATGGGGGTGTTGAGGGTGATCGAGGTACTGAGAGAGTGATAGAGAAGAAGAGAGATGGATGTGTTAGACGTAGCACCAGGACAAGGATGATACCTTTGCGGTTCCGGAGATAACCCTTTTTACAATTTCCTGAAGGTACTGTTATTTATCTTTACCTTTTCCGCAGTTTTCTTCTTTCGAATTAGTTATGGTGTATTTTCTTATAGTAATGGGTTTGTAGTTCATATTGCTAGACCCTAGTAACATTTTCCTTCACATATATATTATATGCTGTATTTTCCTTATTGATGTATTGTTGTTGTTTTGTATATAGTAAGTATTTTTTCCTTAAAGGGAAAAGCCATGTAGTATTTCACCTCTTTGACCCGTGTAGAATGTCGAGCATGGAATACAAGTACGTGTGTTCCATGCTCGAGAAAGGGTTCGGCGAGAGGACCATTGGTGGCAGCTCGAAGGGAAGGAGCTGCTGGTGACTCGCCAGCATAGCTACATGCTTGAATAAATAAGTTAACCTGGTATTCTTGTGACGCCTCGTCCTTGCTTCGCTACAAAGTGTCTAGGTAACTACGCAATTTACAATGCTTATTTTCCTCAGGCAGCGGTACAGATGGTAGGATGGCAGTTATTAGGAATGTATTGCAGTCCCAGCAATGCCTGATGGTTGTTAATTTATGCACACTTCAGTAGACCTGTGTTGTCTATGGTGCCAAGCCATGGTAAAGGCCACAGTCCTTATTGGTACACTGGGAAAAGTTATGTCAGAGTCCTTAGGTGTGATATGTTTATAATGAAAAGTTATGATAAATCAAGTAGGCCTTATTTACTTATTTTGAAAAGCATGTGTTAAAGACAATAGGTGTTTAAGGATGGGCTGTTGTTACATTGCACTAAAGCTTTTAGGCAGTTATTTTGTTGCATGAAAGATTAAGGTAGTAGGTAAGGGTTTTGATGTTGTTGTCCCACCCGAACAGATCATGGGAAGAGACGATTTGCACTATGGTAATCCATATTAGGCTCTATTATTAGGAATTTTGTATTATTGTGACAACTGTATTTTGTTAATATTTGTAATTTAGTCACAGTATTCCTAAAGGCTGGCTTGTGGGAAGTCTCAATTATTTATGGTGATAAGCCAGTGGGAAAGGTCATAGGACTGACTGTTTATGATGAAAAGTTATTATGACTGCAGTAGCCCTGATGTATTGATTGTGAAAAGCATATGTTAAAGTCAATAGGCATTTAATGGTAGATTATTATTATTTTACAGACAGGTATTTTGGTGCATGGAATCTCACAGATTTCTAGGGTTCTAGTTTTGATTACCCTTGTTGACAAAGAAAGGGTATAGAAGATCACCCTGTTAGAATCCTTGTTAGGTACTACTGTGAGAGATAGTATTTTGCTTCCCAGCTGTAATTTTGTATACTATATATTTTTATGGCTGTATGCCTGATGGTTGCCTTGTGGAGAAGCTTTAGGTCAGTACAGGAGGCCTTGGTTGGTTATGGTGACAAGCCAATAATAATATCTAGATCCTGATTGGTTCATTAGTAAAATCTATTTCCAATGCCATAGGTCTGATCTGTTCATTATGAAAATGTATGATAACTGCAGTAGGTTTTACATATTGATTGTGAAATATGTTAAAATCAATGGGCATTTAAGAGTGGATTGTTATTTCTTTGTATTAAATCCTAGAGATAGGTGTTTTACTACATGAAATGTCACAGATTACCTTTCTAGGGATGCATTTTGGTCCTGTTTACCACTTCTCACAAACCCTAGTGGAAGACGATTTGCACTGAAATAATTCTTGCTAGAAACTCTTCTTAGCTGTCTACACCGATGTTGTAAGGAACAAGTTACTTACCTTCGTAATGCCTTATCTGGTAGAGAGAATATCTAGCTGCAGATTCTTTACCTTTGAATTTCCCAGGTGTCCAACTGGATCTGGAAACTTTTGCATGAGCAGTACCTTTGTGCACGGACGGGTGGCTCCATTCGGCTCTGCGTGGTGTCGTCAGTGTCGTTGGCGCCGGATATGACGTCGCAGTCACCTATATAGGCACCACCCAGGCAGGCAGACGTCATTTTCTTTTCACAACTTTCCATGCCAGGATTGCAGAACCATGAATTAGACTGACCAGTGTGTGGCCGAACTAGGGCCCTGAAAAGGGGATCAACGCTAGCTCTAAAAATGTGTCCGCAGAGCGGGGAAGCATGGGTGAATCTGTAAGGAATCTGTGGCTAGATACTTTCTCTACCAAATAATGCGTTACCAAAGGTAAGTAACTTGTTCATCTGTTAGAGACTTCTAGCCGCAGATTCCTTACCTTTGACTAGATACCCAAGCCATGCCATCCTGGCAGTGGGCTGTGGAATAATTACTAGACTAAAAAGTTGTGCAGGACCGAACATGTGAAATGTCCATCACGTGGACCTGACTGTCCAGGCAGTAGAGTTCAGCAAATGTGTGCAGGGAAGCCCACGTTGCTGCCTGACAGACGTCCAGGACTGGAACCCCATGAGCTAACGCCATGGTCGCAGCCTTCCCTCTGCTGGAATGTGCCCTTAATCCCTCAGGAGGCTGCTTTCTAGCCAGGGCATAGCAGATCTTTATTCAGAGAACAACCCAACGTGAAATGGACCGCTTCTGGACAGACTGATCTTTTTTACCTCCCAAATAGCCCACGAAGAGTTGGTCATCCACCCGGAACTCTTTTGTGCGGTCAAGGTAGAACAACAATGCTCTTCATGGGTCCAGATGAAGGAGTCGCTCCTCTTCCTTGAGGGATGTGGAGGTGCATAAAAGGTGGGTAGTGTGACCGATTGACCCAAATGGAATGGGGTTCCCACTTTAGGTAGGAAAGAGGCCCAGGTGAGAAGCACCACCTATCTGAAAATATCATAAGATAGGGAGGCATGGATGATAAAGCCTGCAGCTCACTCACCCTCCAGACAGATGATATTGCCACAAGAAATGTTGTCTTGATGGTAAGCAACCGGAGGGGACAATTATGCAGCGGCTAAAAGGGAGCACAAATAAGGTAAGTGATAACCAGGTTCAGATCCCACCAGGCATAATGAAGGGTGTAAGAGGAAACATATGTACAAGCCCTTTGAGGAATCTATTTACAATAGGGGACTTGAATATAGAGGGTTGGTCAGGTAGCCACAGGAAAGCGAACAGAGCAGAGAAGTAACCCTTGAGTGTGCCCAGAGCAGAGTCCTGATGGGCAAGGGTAAGACTAAGGAGAAGAATATCAGAAAGAGAGGCAGAAAGAGGGTCAATAGACTTTTATGTACAATATTTTATAAATTTTTGCCAACAGCAATTGTATACCGTTTTGGTGGAGGGCAGCCTGGCCCCCAGAATAACTGTACAAACTTCAGAAGGAAGGTCAAAAGCTATCAACTGTTACTGCTCAATCTCCATGCAAGGAGGTGGAGAGTTGACAGGTTTGGGTGGAGAACCCTTCTCTGCTGCTGTGACAGAAGATCCTCCCGAAGGGACACCCTGATCAGACGATCGATGCTCATTTCCCAAAGCTCAGGATACCAGACTCTCTGCACCCAGTCCAGAGCCACAAGAATGACTTGAACACAGTCGTTCCTGATCTTCTTGAGAACTCTAGGCAGGAGTGGTATGGGCAGGAAGGTGTACAGATGCCTGAGCTCCACTTACGTCGAAAAGTGTCATCGAGTGATAGCAGCCTTGGAAACTCCAATGCACAATACTGCTGAGATTGCGCATTCTCTTCAGAGGTGAACAGATCTATCCAAGATTCTCCCCACTGCTGAAAGATATCTTGTGCCACCTCCAGCTGGAAACACCATCTGTGATCCGCTAGGCATCGACGGCTGAGTTTGTCTTTCCTGGCATTCAGAGAACCTGCCAAGTGTTGAACCACCAGGGTTATGCCCTGCTGTTCTAGCCATGTCTAAAGATGCAGGGCCTCTTGACAAATGGTCCATGACCCCACACCACCATGCATGTTGCAGTAGCACATGGCTGTGGTGTTGTCCATGAACACCTGCACTAACTTCCTCTTCACGGAGGGAATAAATGCTTTCAATGCTAGTCGGATCACCCGGAGCTCCAACGAGTTGATGAGTCCTCTGATCTCCACTGCTTCCAAATGGCCGCCCCATCCCAGGAGTATCGAATCTGTCACTACTGCGAGATCTGGTTGGAGAAGGGAGAGGGGTCTGCCTCTGACCCAATTGCGGTCCGTTAGCTACCACTGTAGGTCCGTTGCAGTTCCCTCCGTAATCTGGACCACATCGTAGAGATTCCCCTGATGCTGTGCCCACTGGAACTTCAAGTCCCACTGCAGAGCCCACACGCACCATCTGGCATGGTTTACTTAGGAAGCTGGCTCTGTATATACTATACCAAAGTGAGGTATAGTATGTACAGAGTCCAGGGGATCCCCATTGGTATAGCAGAGGAAAAAGTAAATAATATCTTACTGTTAAGTTTGTGGTAGCTGCGCTGAGTAGTTAGGCTTATCAGTGTTGCTAGTGTTAAGCATTTGTTGTACATACTCAGGCAAGAAATGATGTCACACACTCAAAGACTGAATCCAGACCAATTGTTTGTATAAAAAGTTGTTACTTTGTTATTTTTATTACTAGAACCAAGAATCACTTAGTGCCGGTAAGGTATACAGTTTGTAAGACTGGTAATGCTTTTCGAGAATGCAGTATGGTTTTGTACATGCAGTAAATACTTTACAGTTTTGATAAAGCTTTCTCTAAATGTCAATTAATTACAGTTGTCAGAGTTTGCAATGATAAAGCTGTGCACTGCAGTGTAGTGTTACAGTTCAATGGATTCCCATGGAGGAAAACAAGGTTAGTGACTTACAGGTAAGCACTCAGTTTTCTACTTCAGTCTGGGGCTGGTAGCACTTGCACAGGGCAGGGGGGGTCAGGTTGGTAAAGAAAATGCACCCTCAGTGGCGCAGGTGCGGCCGGGTACGAAGGTCAAAGGTGAGATTGGGCTAATATAGTGCTATGGAGACAGGGAGTACATTGAAGAGCACCGGTCACAGGTAAGTACCTGCGGTTTCTGGCCCAGGGGTCAAAGGTAGGCACAAAGGAAGACACAAGTAGGTATCAAAAGCGCACTCCCAGCGGCACTTGGGGTGCAGGGTGCAAAGTAGGTGTTGGGCTCCCAATGCAAACCAACGCAGGATGTCGGTTTGGAAAAAATGCTGCAGGCTTGGACCAGGAGGCTGGACGAGGTTGACCAATGGCTGGACAGGTAAGTTGGATAGCTGGGGGACACCTGGGCACCATCACCGGGGCTCCCCAAGGTTGGGGGCGGAGGATGCAGGGGTGCCATTTGGTGCCGGGTTTCCTTAGCTGGGTCCGGTCACGGTTGGGGGGACACTTTGAACAGAGGCTGCAGGCATTGAGGAGGAGTCTTGGACAGGTCAATCACCAGTGCAGACGGGGCCAGGATCACCGGGGAGATGTCTCAGGGTAAGTTGTTCACCCGAACTCTGGTTGTGGGTGTCGGGTGCAGAGTGGTGCAGCGCCGCTGATCTGCCAGGGTCCGGAGACTGGTGTTGGTTTCTTTGCTGGACAAATCCGGTGTACATAGGAGACATGAGTCTTTGTCAAAGACAGCACAGGTCCTCCAGGGTTCTTGAGGTTGCTGGCTGCTGGCCACGCGCGTTTCTGGAAGCAGGGTTGCTGGAGGAGAAGACAGGCTGGTAGGGCTGGGGCTAAGTCGTCATCATCTTCCCCACTGCTGCACGGCTCTTCAGTCCTTTTTCTTCTTAGGTCATCGTATCTGAAGAGGCAAGGTTCAGGGAAGCTCCTAAATACTAGATTTAGAGGCGTTACAGGGACATGCAGGTTGTGACCAATGGGTTCCTTCCCTGGGGTGTCTACACCCCCATTATGCCACCATCCAGTGGGAGGGAGCATAGGTCTCTTCCTGATTGGGTGAGTCCCTAATCTTCAAGATGGAGGGGACTTAGTTGTGTGCTTCACTTTGCCTCCCCACACCTCTTTTCCTGGCTAGGTTTTCCCACCGATTCTCCAGCCCAAAGTGGTGGTCAGAATCGGTGGGGGCCAGTTGCTGATAGCAGCAAAGGGCTGGGGGTAACTAACAAAGGCAGCAGGCCTTTGATGCTTCCCCCTCATGGCCCCTGCCTATCCTGGGAAGGAGGCATGATACCTCTGCCCAGGAGGGCCTTTGTTTCAGGAGAGTGGATGCTATCTACCCAGGGGTACAGAAACCTGGCTGGTAGCCAGTCAGGAACCCCATCAGGTCTGGTCATTTTTCAAGGGGCATCTCTAAGATGCCCTCTGAGTGCAGTTTACATAAAATCCCACACTGGCATCAGTGCGGGTTTAATGTGCTGAGAAGTTTGGTACCAAACTTCCCAGTTTTCAGTGGAGCCATTCTGTGGAGTTCGTAATGACAAACTCCCAGCCCCTATACTCAAAATGTCTTAATTGCACTTACAATGTCTGTGAAGGCACAGACACTGTAGGGGCATATTGCTCATGCAGCTATGCCCTCACCAGTGGTATGGTGCATTCTGCCTTTAAGGCTGTAAGGCCTGCTAGAGGGGTGACTTACCCATGCCACAGGCAGTGTTGGTGAGCATGGCACCCAGGGATGGGAGCCATGTCGACTCTGCACCAAAACACGCATCCTGCAATAGCAGTGTGTGGGTGTTCAGGTGAGGGATCTCTGAGGGTATCATAGTATGTGCTGCAGCCCTCGGAGGCCCTCTCTGGTCACAAGGCCCTTGGTACCAGGGGTACCTCTTACAAGGGACTTACATGAGGCCCAGAGGTGTGCCAATTGTGGGGACAAAGGTACAGTTTTGGGAAAGAACACAGGCCCTAGAAACCTGATTGGCAGGGACCGAGGGCACACTCAGTCGGCCCTCGGCACACACAGTCAAGCTGGCATCAGGAATCTGGCAAAAAGTTACGGGTAACCATGTAAAAAGGGGCATTTTCCTACACTTACCAACAGGATGCAGTAGGCCATGAGGCCGAGAAGCCTAGAGTCATTCTCACCGAAATCAAGGATAGAGGCTGAAACATTGGTATCATAACCTGAATATCCTGGACTCACTGCTTGGGAGGATAAACCCAAAACTGCACTGTGGCCAGACAGCTCCAAAAAAAGAGAGCATCTGAGAGTAAAGTGTGACTTTGGCTCATTTATAGTGAACCCCAGTGATTGCAGGAGGTCTGCCATAGTCTGGAAATGGGAAACAACAGTCTGGGATGAGGACGCCTTCAACAGCCAGTCGTTGAGGTAGGGGAAGACTAAAATACCTCATCTGTGCAGAGAACCTGCGACCACTGCCATTACCTTGGTGAACACTCGAGGGGCGCTGGTAAGGCCAAAGGGTAGCACAGTGAACTGAAAGGGCTTGTGACCTACCTTGAAGCACAGGTAACACCTGTGGCAGGAAGGATGGAGCGGTGTCCAGTCCACTGGCTTCCGCAAGCTCCTCACACCAGTCCACTTCCTCACCAGAAGTGTCCAATTGGTGTTTTATAGGGTCCAGTGACCCCTCCCACTCTTCTCCCATGCCTGTAACTTCCTCAAAACATTCAAGCAATGACCTAGAGCCCCTGGGCTCCATCGGCTCCGGAATCGGCTTTGATCTACTCCTTTCTGACTCTGAATCATCAGAAATCAGAATGGGGCTATGCTGCCGATGGGCGCCAGCGTTGCCGGGAGCATCGACTTCTAGACCGGCGCTGGGGAAGGTCGTGTAGGCATGGCAGGCGATGATACGGAGCTGGGATCGCATCCATGAGACCACACCGGAGCTGAGGCTGGAGCCGTCAGGGCGGAACCTTATGGGGCCTCTTCTGACCCCACAGGGCCCAGGGACACAACAAAGTGGTCGGCCCTCTCAAATTCTTGGCTCATGGCCTCATAAAACTCTATTTTGGAGCGGAGGTCGCTCCAGCTCCCGGAAACAGGGGGAGGCATGGAGTCAGACCTGGCAACGGCTTCGCAGAACCGTGCCTGGAACATCGATGTTCCTCACTCGTCTCGTCAATCCTCAACGGATGAGGTGAAGTCAAAGTCCATCTAAACTTCTTCTTCTTCTTGTACTTCTTCCTCGAGTGTCCCGTTGACCTTGAGCGCAATGAAGAAGACTTGGGGCTCCTGGGGTGGTCGAACGACCTTCACTTCCTCGATCGAGACTGAGACCTCCTAGGAGTTAGGCTAGATGGCATTGACTGATGGGCCGCAAGCAGCTTTAGAGACCGCTCCCTCAAAGCCTCATCATATCCGGCTCCAACTACGCTGATGACGCCATGCAGAGCCGAATGGAGCCACCGGACGTCCCACAGGGGTACTGCTCATGCAGAATTTTCCTGATGCAGTCTGACACCTGGGAAAATCAAAGGTAAGGAATCTGCAGCTATACGTCTCTATCAGATATAACATTCATCAAATAATACATACATCCATATATATAAATGTATATCCATATGAATACATAGAGGGTTTTTGGATCAGCTCTGTCCTGCATTGGTCTGTTTGAGTGAGTATCATTTACAATCTATTTCCATCCATGACAGCACAACCCATGAGATTTAGTCCACATAAGTCATTTGCACTGTTGCCTTGTGAATAATTGCATTTTCTCATGACATGGGTTCATCCACCTTAAACTGAGTGCACTTCACTGTCAGGGCTGGTTGGCCAGTACTTTAGTTTTCGATATTCTTCTTTTATTGTTCCCCTTTCATTTCTTTGCTTCTCCTCTTTTTATTTTAATATTTCATAAGAGGATACTACATCTCTCCAGGCACTGCTAACAAGTTGATTGCTTGCTGCTCATTTCATCTGCAATTTGCCACATCCCACATGGCCATTTTCTCTAAAACAGGAAACCATTATGGATTGCTTTGTCTATAATGTATCATTGTTTTACCATTTTAAGATGGCCAACACGTTAGTTCTAAATGTGGCGGTCATCTGCTAGGTTTAGTTTTGTTTTTACAAGCATATACCTGCTGTGTTTGGACAGCAGCATGTTTTCTTTTTTACTTATATTCTTTTAAGTTGTCTTGCACATGTTGGTGAGTTTGTGTATGTTTTATTATGGTTGTGTTGGAGGGTGATGCAAACATGAGTCACTGGGTGGACGAATGGATGCATAACTGCAAAGATAAGGGACAGACAGCATGTATAATCTCTTATTGAATGCTTAATCGAATAAATGACACAAAAGGAACTTTCACTGATAAGCCATATATATTGGCATTGCCAATGCTTGTCTCCATTTGTTTTCTTTTAATGTGGTAGTTCCATTGATCGAGTGAAATGTCATACAGGTTGTTTTTTTCCCCCAAGAGACATGCTGGAGATCTGTGCTCAATTGCTGTCGATGTTCCTCTTCAAAGATGTTGAGGGAAGGGGAGGGGGAAGAAAATGGTGGTTGTGAACGGTGGATCCCTCATCACTGTTAAATGCTCATTTCCTTTCCAGTTAACTGTGAGCCCAAAGTAGGAAATTTGCGTTTTCTAACCTGCTGACTGACGGTGCACAGAAAAGGTGTTTCAGCTGCCGAGTATGACCTTCTCTCCTTACACTTGCTGAATGATGGTGACTGTCCTTTATTTCAGAAAGTGTCTGTAATAAGAAAATAAAGCACAGGATATTATAGAGATTTCATAATACACATATTATAGGAAGTACATGAATGCAGGGGGATATAGTCTAATATCTGATTCTCCATACCCTGATTCACTTATTTGATCCTGGGCTTATTAATCAAGTTAAACAAATCTCGCTTTGACAATGTGATGGTTTCTTATTTTAACCTAAACCCTTCTCTATTAGAGTGTATTTTTTCACAAGGTTGCACTACTTCAGCTGGCGATTGCCTGCCTTTCATTATCTCGACGAAAGTCGAAATTTATCTCTGTCCTTGCACATATGACAAGCATTGTCTTGAGACAAATTGATTAAAATGTGTCAATACTGTATCTTGAGAGATTCGATTCAGTGTGTAAACAGTTCCTCAATTGTTAATCCCATGTAAAGTCCATCGTCTGACCTCCTGTGGACCGTATTGTGTCCTATTGATCACCCTACGGAAGCAGCCTTCCGCCTGTTTTTTAATTCCATATCGAATCAATGTATGTTATAATGTGCTCTGTGGAGAACTCCCTCAAATTAACTGAATATAGATATTTATAAGCCATCTCAAAGTCATCTTGGTGGTCACTACATGTTGTGGACAGAAAAACGAGGAACACTAGAGAAATGCACATCAAAATCCATTGATCTCAAACAACATATAGAGAGAGCTAGACAGGGAGGTATGCAGTCACGATATCGCTTTGATAATGCACTAGAGCGTTTGCTTGCAGAAAGCAATGCATGCTCTTTTGCTTTCAATTCCTGTGCAAGATGGCACCGCGCTTTGAGCTTGGTATTGTCAATACATCCAAATATCTGTAACAGAAAAGACCACTTCTCTGTCGGATTCGAAATGATACATCACAGGCCCTCTCACAAAGGCCATGCGTAACCAACGCAAATAAACTACAGGTCCTTCGAGAACTCCCCCCTTGACAGTCGTCAGCAGGTGTCACCAAACTCTTAACGACAACTGCAGAGTACACTGTCCTAGACACGAAAAGCGACATACCGTACATCATTGCAGACTCCCGTGCGCCTCACACCAAAAATGCAAACCCAGTGCAGGTGCCCTATTTACAACAAAACTACTCCGTGTCCACCAACAAAAGGCATAAATGCAAACGCATATATGGAACATTAGATAACACATAAACTCACTTCAAAGTGTTGGCAACTTACCACATCAAGTGACTAATATCCACATTTATAACTGGTCCAATTCAATGCCTCTGCCCAGTCCAGTTTTCTGCCATTTCTCAGCTATGACAGTGGTGTTAAGTGCACTCAGTGGCAAGGGGAACTAGACCGTGGAGGGAGAATGGTGTAGCAGGAATGGACCTGTCATTCAATAAAGGCAGGCAGGAAGACAGGCAGACACAAAGATAGATGCATGCTTTGGAACACAATAGAGTTTATTTGTGAAAAGGCATGATGCAGGGATCTCTCTCAATAATCTGGGGCCTCATTTATGAGGTTTGCAGTAGGGCAGCACCGCAGGCCTTCCTGCTGCGCTGCCCTACGGCAAAAGAAAAGGGCAGGAATGCACCATATCTATCAGATACGACGCATTCCTATCCTTTTACCCTGCGCACAATGGGCTGCGGTGCGCCAACGCAGGCCCCTTTGCAACATGGCGCAAAGGGGCCTGTTTTGCAGGGATGATCATTTTTGTGCAGGAAGGTTTCCCTTCCAGCACAAAAACAATCACAAGAGGCTTTTTCCTCTTTCTATCTGCAGCACACATAGAAAAAGGAAAAAAGAGGAGAAATAAAGATATTTATCCTCATTGTGCCTCCCTTACACCTCCCCTGGGGAGGCGTACGTTTTTGGTGCTGCCTCAGAGTTACGATTTCTTGTAAATTTCGGGCAGTGTCAAAAAGTCATGAATGTTGCTGGGGACACACCCCTGCAAAACACATTGCACGCCCCTTTAATGCAGAAAACTGTTTTAAAGGGAACGATATGTACGAGGCATCATTAAGCCAAAAAAAGTGGCTTAGTGCTGCCTCGTAAATATGGAGCAGGCTACCGTGCCACGGAACATCACAAAAAGTGCTTTTTTGATGAAACAATGTATCCATAAATATAATCAATACCCACAATGCTCTGCCACATTTGTTGTTTCAATTATCTTCTTAGTAGAAAGCAAAGTTAAGCGGAAACGTATTTTATTTGATTTCCATGGGTTCGCAAATGTTACCATTTCATTCTAGTGACCACATGTCAAGGTTTCCAACATATAAATTCAGGATGGTAGAAGCACGGCTAGTCAGGTTTCCAAACTACTGAACATTTATAGAAATACCTCAAAATAGAAATGAAGAAAAACAGATGGAGAGCGCAATCAAAAAGTGATATTGAAGTTCAGCTCATGCAAGGACAAGATGAGAAAATAGAACAAACGCAAGTAAAAAAGTGTGTAGTAACACCCCATTAACATGCATGCTGTGTCATCCTACCTGATTTTATGTGAAACTTCAGGGGAACATGCAAGCTTGTGCTTAGCTTTGCCCACTACTACTTTGGACTTCACTCTTTAGGGAGTATATTACACCCAAATTTGTGTGAAAAATGTACATCCGCTAATTACCGAGTGTGCGAGGAGGAGGGAGCTAGTAATTATAGATGTGCAATTGGCACCTAATTCATAATTTAAAACCTCAGAATGGGTAACGTATACACACATTGTGTATGAATGTATCCAATGTGGGGTGCGCAAGTCCTCATATTGTGCAATTTGATTCCCGAGGTCTATGGCTGGTTTTCTCTTAGGCTGTTCAAAATTTAAATTTGGCCATGATGTGGTTCAAGGGTAGAACTTTGAGTTGGCACACCAGTATTTGCTGATTGGCTGGATTGGTCTTGAGAATGAAACGTCACTGGTGACGCCTTAGCCAACAAGTGATTTTGAAGCTGACAAGCTAACTGGTGGATGTCTTCAAACTTGGCAAACCCTGGGCAGGCAAGGTGTCCTTGACTGGTGGCTGAAGCCCGGGCCTGCGGATACAGGGCCAACCAGGCAAAAGCAATGCTTCACCTGCCTATCACTAGGGATTAGTCAAATTGTACAGCCCAGCGGAGTCTCAGATTCCTTTCAGGTAAAAGCCATGGCTTCTCACTGGGAATGACTGGAACTGTTCATCCCTGAGAAGTCCCAAACTCCTCTGATGCCACCCTGCGGGGGCAAGCTAGGTGGGCCTGCTGGTGACTTGAGCCCCATCATATGAGTACCAGGCCTCCCTTGTCAAAGTCATGGCTTCTCCCACCTGACTGTTTGATTCTTTCAGCTGACTTTCCAGAAGGAGCCCCAGACTCCTGTTCGATCTGACATTAACCAGTCTTGGGAAGGAAAGGCTGTGGTGGCAAATGCCTTGGGACCAGGTCCTTTTAGCAATGAGAGCTGACTTCACTACACCTTTTGCAGGTGATTCTTGGAGATGGGCAGCCAGCACGAGCCCCAGATGCCTCCCTGCAGTGGGTACGAAGATTGCACCTCCCCCACCTCCGGGCTGGCTACTGCCTATCCAGCCACTAGACCCAAGTTGCCCAAGGGTGATATCAGCCTTCGTGGAACTCAGCCCTGCCTAGCCAACATTGTTAAGTCTCTCTGGTGCTAGCAAAGAAGCAATTTTCATCAACTATTAAACTATTAAGCCTCACAAAGTGGGGGCTAATGGAACCCAGGGGGAGCAACAAGCTAGCTGGCCCCCTGTCATCTGGTCACCCAGCCACCAATCAGACAGCCCAGGCCAGCCACCTATCTGATGGTCCAGGCTGATGAGAGACATCAACCAGATTGGCCGTCCATATTGTAGTCAATGATAAAAAGTCACTGCACATTAAGGCCCTGTCTCAAGCCAACAACTTCTTTCCTGGTACCTCTGATGGTGCCTGCTCGGTCATCTGGTCTTCCTGCTGACCTGCAAGGAGATGTGCCCCACAATCCTGGAACCATCCCTACATGGGGGAGGCCCACAGGCCCCATGGCATGGGGAGGTAGCACCCCTAGGGGCCCCATCCCTTCTGCCAACAGCAAAAGAGGGACACCAGAGCAAGCATGCCCACAGAGAAGACACAAAAGCTTGGCTCAGCTTGGTCAACATGCCTTATTTCAGGTCACAGTCAGGTGGTGAAGCCTGGGGAGCCAGGCCAGCACCTTGGCCTAGATCAGAGATCAGGGACCTAGGCTGGCCGGAGCAGAGTCAATCACCCAAGGCCAGTGCTTACAGGCACCCATGGTACACAATAGATAGGCACTCACGCCACTCAGCCAGGATACCAGGGTGGTTTCACAACCCAGGCCAGTCCAGGCACCTGCCCTTCCCTGGTTTTCCAGGTGCACTGATGGCATAGCTGAGCACCAGGACCGGTGGTGCAGGTCCTGTGACAGATGATCGGTGTAAAACCTGAATATGTGATGTTACAACGTGATCAAAATGATCGCGGTATGTAACATCGCAGTTTTTACAACGCAAGTCGTTACAACGACTTGCGCTGGAGGGCGCTGGACTTCGGAGTAGTAAGATTTAGTATTCCAACACCAGTGTACGTACAGTAGGGAAGGTGTTGGAATAGTAAATCTTACTATTCCTTAGGTTATAGCGCCCTCCAGTGCAAGTCGATGTAATGCTTGCGTTGTAATGGCAGCGTTCTAAATGCATCGCGGTGTAATCACCGCGATGTAAAGGATGTTTCCCGTAAAACCTTTGGGGGACAATGGGATAAAAGCCTCTGGTGACAGCCCCTGCCATTGCCTGAGAGGGCCCCATGGTGATTTATGTTCACACAACCCTCATACAGGTATAGAACAAGGAGGAATACAGGTTTGCAAGGTGCGTTCAAAGTGTAGATGATGAATGAGTCCTGGAATTCACTCTAATTCTCATAGCTAGCTGCTTTCTTCATTGACATACAAGCTAAGCTATCTGCTGCCAAGAGAAGTGGTGTGAAGGCAGCATTGACTATCCACTGCCCACAGAGAAAGAAGTCAGGCACCCCATTAGACTTCCCCTCTTGGAGTCAGCCTCAACAAAGCAAAATGTTTCCAGGTGCTCGGCCCAGGAGCCTCACTCCATAGCACTAGGAAAGCAATCAGATCTTATGGCAGTGGAGACACACAGCTCTACCACCAGCCTGTCCTGACATTCAGGTAGGGCTGCAGAAGTTTTCAAACCACAGCCCAGTCACATGGACTAGGCACCCCAGTACCTGGAAACAAGGAAGTGTCACTCCACCTGCACATTTGCTATCCACCCCCTGCCACAGCCGTTTGACCTCTAAGCAACAAGAGTCCCCTGCCTTGGTGGCAGTCGTAAGACGTGCCCCCAGGCTGAGCTCCCCCATGCCCAGTGGTTTGACACAAGTAGAGAAGAATCAGTTTAGCCTCTGCCGTTAGAACAGCTCACATGACCACCAGCCGAGAGAGTGCATCAAAGCTCAAATGACATGGCCAGATGCTCTTGTGCACCTCAAAGCAACAACCACACACAACTGCTGGGTATCGCACCTGGGGCATCTCCAAGCAGCACAAATGTCTCAGTTGAGAGGAGACGGTCATTCTGTCATGGTCTCAGCTCCTTCCCATAACTATCTGCTCTGTAACCCAGGACGGGCTACTCCTCAGTCACCTAAAGACCAGATGGGCCGTGTTTGGGCACAGGAGTGCCCAGGTGACAAGAGTTCCTTCTCTCTTGGGCCCAGCCCAGGGAGGCATTGCAATTCAGTTCCCATCAACTGTGCTGGGTGAATGTGGATTCCATCCAGGAAGAGCTTTCTGTCACAGCAGGTCTCTCCCAGACCCACCAGAATGTGGTTCCCTCTTCTTGACCCTCGCATGTATCAGTCGGGTCCTCCACACATCTACCCTTAGCCCATGCAGCCAGCAAACAAGGGGAGTTACCATGGCCTGGGCATTGTCAAGGAGGCAGCCAAGGTTCAGGATGGCACCATCAACACTTGGGCCGCTCTGTCATTAATGATCTTTTTGCAGGTGCAGGTTCACCTGCAGAAATCTTGCTATGACTTTTTACATCTTCTCTGTGTTTCACCAGGGCCGTTGTCAACCCCTGGTGGGGCTGATGCAAGGACCTCAATAAACCATGTAGTCAGTAGTAATATAATGTTAGTAAACTATGTATTATTAGCATATAACTAATAACATAACATGTTCCAGAACATTAACTCATGCTATGTTTTGTTAGCTGGATTTGTAGAGCGCAGCTTACCAATCAATCAATCAATCAATCAAGCATTTATAAAGCGCGCTACATACCCGTAAGGGTTCCAAGGCGCTGGGGGAGGGGGGGGCTGCAGCTAGTGGTCGAAGAGCCAGGTCTTGAGTAGTCTCCTGAAGGTCTGAGGGTCTTCCGTCTGCCGAAGGTGGAGAGGGAGGGAGTTCCATGTCTTGGCGGCGTGGTAGGAGAAGGACCTGGTCCTGTGGATGCGTGGGACAGCAGCCAGGGAGAGGTCGGCGGAGCGGAGTCTCCTGTTGGGTGCGTAGAATGATAGTCGGTTGTTGAGGTATGCCGGGCCGGTGTTGTGGAGTGCCTTGTGTGCGTGGGTGTGGATCTTGAAGGTGTATCCAGGTCCTGGAGCAGGTGCATAGGTGTGGGTCTGAAATAGTGTTTAGTGAGTTGGCCACAGGTAGTTAGTTGAAGAGCCAGGTCTTTAACTTCTAGTGGAATTAAAGAAGAGAGGAGGGAGATCATTCCAGGTTTTCGGTGTGATGTGTGAGAAAGCTAGACCTCCCGTTCTGCTTTTGTGGATACAGGGGTTGTGTGCAAGTGTGTGTGAGGCTGGGCACAGGTGTCTGGTGGGTTGGTGAAAGTGAAGGTGGCTTTTAAGGTATGCTGGTGCTATGTTGTGCAGTGCCCTGTATACAAGAATGAGGAGTTTGAATTGGCAGTGTTTCTATGAAGGCAGCCAGTGGAGCATTCTGGGGTGTGGAGTGATGTGAGAGGTCTAGGATGAGTCTTGCTGGACTGTTCTGGATTGTCTGAAATCGGTGGTGGAGGTGGTTAGAGATTCCATCATACAGTGTGTTGCTGTAGACTAGTCTGCTTGTGTTGAGGGCTTGCCTGGCGGTACGTTTGGAGTTTCTGGGAATCCATTTAAAGACATTTTGAAGCATGCAGAGTGTATGGAAGCAGGAGAAGTTGATTGCATTTATCTGTGCTGCCATGTTGAGTTTGTCATCTAAGATGTTCCACAGGTTTCTTGCGTGATTGCTTGGTGTAGGTGTGGGACTGTAGTAAGGTGGAGTATTATGTGGTGATGCTGGTTAGGCTTCACCAACCAATACTCTCACAGACCCCAAAGAGGGTCCTTGGATTTACAATAATAAATCCTTGGCTCAGTCCTGGTAGTGTGGCACAGAGCAGTTAGGCTTTACTAGAGGAAGATGTGTTAAGCATTTCAGAGTACCCCCATGGACGATAAGTAATTAACATGGCTCAATATAAATCTGATACCAATTTATACAAACAAAGTGTATTTTAATTTGAATTTAGACACTAAAATGCACGTGATAAGATACATATAACCTGAGTTATGAATTTTAGAAGAAAACATAAATAACAGCAATTCACTACTGCAGAACCTTTGCATTACAGTCTATTGGAAAAAGTGGTAGGGACATTCGGTCACTTGCCGGTCGAGTTGCAAGGAACCTAAGGAGAGTAAAGGTGATGTGGGTCCCAGGACCAGGCCACGACAGTCAGTTGAATTTTACCTGGCCCGTGGAGCCCGGGTTCAGAGTTGGCCTGGCTGACATTGGTGCTGAATGGGAGCTGCAGGAGAGCTGCTTTTTACTGCTTACATGGTGCTGTGGAGAACAAGATGCAACAACACAATGGGGCCACTACGGATGCCGGACGAAAGTCGGATGGAGTTAATTCCCGATGCAGAGTCGAGTGCAGGGGTCTGTTGCGGGACTGGCGACCAGCAAGTCTTAGCAGGGTTAAGCACAGTAGATGGTTACTTCGAATTCCGGTTGTCCTGGGGAACACGGTGGTTGCCTGAAACCTCATGAAAGGCAGAACTACAATTCCCAAAATGCACTAGACCATCTGGTTTTGGGCAATCTTTCGGAGGGCCTTATGGCCAGTGATTCTTTGGATCTGGATATTACCTGCAATTTGCAGGGGACTAGTGCCACTAGTCCGGGGGCGTCTGAGTGTGCTTCAGGCTCTCACAGGGGTCACTCTGTCTGGATAAGCCAAGATTTAACCTAGGAAGAGTCTCAATCAGAAAGCTCCAGAAGCATTGCCACAGGTGCAGAGTGCCCTCTTTTGGTTTGTGCAAGTCCTTTTGCCGCAGGCACAGGTCTCTTCTTTGTCCTGTTTGATGCAAGTTGATTCAGAACTGAGGTTCTGGTGTCAGTGGTAGCCCTAAAATCCTAGATTTAGCAGTGTTATGGGTTTGGGTGCCATTGGCCAATGGGCTACGTGCCCTAGTGGCTAATCTGCCCCTGAGGTGACCACACCTAGGGGGTGTAGGTCACATTTTCTACCCAGAACCCACTATTTCTACCACTTTTGAAAATGCCAGAAGTCTTAGTTAGCTGTGCAGGCAAGGCAGCCCACCCTAGAGATGTGGCTAGCCTTCTGGGGATGTACACCCCCTGCATACCTAATTTCCCAAATGTCTGGGACAAAATGTGCCAGGGGCAGGGGGAGTGCTCTTTGCGAGGCAGTCCTCATGCATTTTAGAGGTGGTGTTGCCTTTGAAGCTCACTGCCTTGATGTGTCACTTCACTAGCCATCTTGAGAGGGAGAAGGCGTGACCCCCTTCCTGCTCAGACCTTTATTCCTAACTCCTGGGAGTGTTTCCACTTCCTAGCAGGAGGTCTGAATCCTGTCTTGGCAGCAGCAGCCTTGGGCTTGCAGCCAGAGTACAGGGAAGCTAGGATAACCTCTAAGGTAGCCACCTGGGTGCATGCCACATAGCTCTCTGCACAAGATTTGTGTCAGGAGTGAGAATGCATGTTATTTAATACCAAATTACTTATTTAGGCGGTACCATAATGGAGCTAGCGACCTCAGATAGGCCCGGGTGCGAGGTCTTGTTATCCTATGGACTGCCTATCACTTATAGTGTGCTTTTATGGTGAAGGCCATTGTAGGAGCACATGAGCTTCCACTTACATGTCCACACCTTTAATATAAGGCACCCTGCCTCCTGGGCTCAGGAGGCCCTCTTTATGGGTGAATGACATATATCAAAAGCAGTGCATTGACTTTGCCACACCCGGTGAGGCAAAGTCAAAATGGAGCAGTTTACACTGTTCCTGTATTCTGCAATGGCAGGCCTGCTGTCAGTAGTTTACTTGGGTCACTCAGGGTGGCACAAAAGTGCTACAAGCCCTGGTGACCCCTTTACCACCCATGCCTTGGGTACCACTAGTACCATATACTAGGGACATAAAGAGGGGTAAAGTCTTCGTAAATTCCGGTTGCCAATTTACACATAACAGTTTTATGGAGCGAGCCCTGGCACTGGGGCCTGGCCAGCAGGATCCAGTGCACTTTCAGAGTCATAAACATAAGCATTTGAAAACATGGTGGGAGAGGGTTACCATATAAAAAGGGCACTTTCCAACATGAACCCCCCAGATGCAAGATGATGAGCAACTAACCTATCCCCTGGTAGTTCTCATCATCCAAATGGAAAAACCTGGAAAGGCTATCTGCATTGGCATAGTCAGTCCCTGGTCTGTGTCCCACTGTAAAGTCCGTACCCTGTAGTGAAATGGACCACCTCAACAGTTTTGGGTTTTCTCCTCTCGTCTGCATCAGTCATCTGAGAGGCCTGTGGTTGGTTTGAACGTTGAAGTAAGTCCCAAGCAAGTAGGGTCTCAGCTTCTTCAGGGGCCAAACTACAGCAAAGGCTTCCCTCTCAATGGCACTCCAACGCTGCTCTCTCTGAAGGAGTCGCCTACTAATATAGGCAACTTGTTGATCCTTGCAATCATCATTTCTTTGTGAAAATATTGCTCTAATCCCATGTTCAGAAGCGTCTGTTTGGACAAGGAACTGCTTTCCAAAGTCAGGTGCCTTCAGGACAGGTGCTGAGTAGGCCTTGGCGGTGAACTCCTCTCCGTTTGCGGAGTTTGCAGAGTTTTCTGCACTCCGCGCTCCGTGGAGCTCGTGGAGTGCAGAAAACTCTGCTTTGCGTAGTGTAACGGAGTTTTTTCCCCGCTCGCGAACGGTAAGTTCGCGAGTGCGAGCTGCGACTCAGGTAGAATTTCTATCTGAGCGGCAGGAAGACCAGCGCGAATGGCAGTTCGCACTGCACTCTGCCACTTGCGGAACTCCGCTGAGTTTTTGTCACTTCGCGGAGTTCCGCATAGCAAAACTCTGCGAACTACGCCCAGGCCTGATGCTGAGTACAATGCCTCCTTCAGGGTGTCAAAGGCCTTTTGGCATCCTGTGGTCCAGATGACCTTATTGGGCTGTTTCTTGGAGGTACATTCAGTGAGTGGGGTCACAATGGTCCCATAACCATTTACAAACCTCCTGTAGTACCCAGTCAAGCCAATAACGGCCCTGACTTGAGTCTGGGTTTTGGCATCCTCCCATTTCAGAATAGTCTGGATCTTGGGATGGAGAGGTTGGAATTGGCCTCTACGTACAAGTTTGCCGAAGTACACAACAGAACCCTGCCCTATCTGGGGCTTACTGGCTTGAAAGTTAGGCCTGCCTGATGCAGTGCCTGCAAAACTTCCTTCAGTTGAACCAGGTGATCCTTACATGTGGAACTAAAGACAGCTATATCATCTAGATATGCAGCACTAAAGTTGTCCAAGCCTGAGAGAACTCTATTCACCAACCTTTGGAAAGTGGCAAGTGCATTTCTCAGACCAAAGGGCATCACTCTAAATTGGAAGTGGCCTTCTGGAGTTGAAAATACTGACCTCTCCTTTGCTCCGTGGGTGAGCCCAGTCTACCAGTACCCTGAAGTCAAATCAGAGGGGAGCAGAGGAGCAGTGGAGCAGCGCAGGCAGCAGCGGAGCTCGGCGCCCGGTTTGGCGTTTGGCATTTTGAGCGTGGGACCTGGGGGCTTGTGGAGCGAGCCACCGTGGATTAAGCCGCGAAGGTCAGCGGGAGCCCAGCGGGAGCCCAGCACCGCCGGAGGACAGCGGAGGACAGCGGGAGCCCAGCACCGCCACAACCGTTTTTGACCACTGCTGCTGTGCTGTGCTGGTGCCGGGAGTCACGGTGCTCCGGTGGAGTTGACCCCCTTCGAGAGTGCAGTGCTGAGTGCTGTGGTGCTGGCACCTGTCCTGACTGTCCTGACTGCTGTGGTGTTGGCGCTGTGTTCAGTGCTTCAGTGCTTCTACCTGTTCGCTCGTTTTCAGTACTACACTCCTCCAGCCTCCAGTCTACAGCCCAGCGGGTGAGTGGTGGCTAGAGCCACGGTCCTCTCTGTCCGTGCGGAGGCGGCTGGTGTTAGGCCAGTGCGGCTTGTGCGCCAAGATTGGTCCACTTAATATATATTTTTTAAACCATAAAACCATCTGAGCTCTCAATATAATGAGGTCAGGCCGTCCGTGCGGGACATTGCCTCGACCCCAAGTAAAGCGGCGGAGAAAGAACGGAGCGAATGGAGAAGGCACCTTTCATAGGAGCCTAAGCATTCCTGCAGGAGATTCAGAACCAGAGCTAGACAATCTAGCAGCATTATCCCTAACTTCCCTTGAGGATGTTCAATATCAAAGTAATCCTAGTGGGAGTAGCCAACCAACCATTACAGGATATTTTTTTTTTTAAACGGAAACTGCATTTAAAGATCATGAAAAAGGTACTAAAGTCGTTGGATCAGTTGGAGCCCAAGCATCTACAAATAAAGCCGTAATATCGCAAAGTTTTAGATCTAATCTAGGGTGTACTTCTGATATTGATCTATCCTTCCCAGGGAAAAAGGAAGTGAACAGTAACCGCTCACTAGCTGATAATAGTCCCTGTATTTTACCTACAAGCGACAATGTGGTCCTTTCAACAGCAACAGTAAAAATTAACGGCCCACTTATGGTGAAAGCCCAGGTTCACACCCGAGCGCCAATATAGGTGGATCACAGCAAACAAGTTCACCCAGTGGACATGGAGGCGTAATGAATCTAGAGTCTTCATCTTCATCAATTTTGGAGATAAAGCCAGCATCCACTCACAATGCAGGTTTAACCTCTCGACTACATCAGGCCATCAGTCAAAATTTGAACAATTCTGTGATAAATATATCATCCAGTCCTGACCACAATTCAAGTGACGAGGTTTTTATGTCTTCTTCTTTCCGGATACCCTCTCTTGTTTTTCCCACTCTAGACACTGTTGGCGGCTCCAAAATATGGGTCCTGAAGCCTCTTCAAGCCCAAAAGCCTGTATGGATATAATTAAAATGGATACTTTCATCTTAAACCTGGAAACTGGGCTCACTAATAACAACTATAAGCAGGCTCTGGCTCCAAACAAACTCCCCATAGAGAATGCGTTAATTTTGAACGGTCAAAGCAAGGTCGAGCAAGCCGACTCCTTGATTAATCCTCTCAATTTGGCCGACCGATCACTATTAGCCAAATATGATGAAAACATTCGGGATGGCACAGGTGCTGCAGAGGAGAAAAAAAAAGAGCCAGAAAATGGAATATGGGGTAGTCTGCTTAGTACAATGGACACCATCACCAATGCTCTTAATTACCATTCAGTTAAACTGAACATCCAGGTGGATCTGTTAAACACTCTGGCTCTTTATGTAGCCGGGATAGATACCAAGCTACTCCACCTTTCGAACTCAGTAGTTAAGGCTCAAACAGACAAAGATAGCCAACTGATCTCTTGCACTTGTGCACATATGATTGATAAAATTTCAGAGCTACCATACATTGTAAGGTCTATGGTGGCGGAGGTCAAGACAATGTCGGACAGAATTGTAGAAGGCAAAACCGGCTTAATTGAACAAGATCACGGTCCCCAACCAGACTCTAAAGCTTCAATAGCGGGAACTCCAAGTGAAACTGGGAATTCACAGGAAAAAAAGGGTTCTAGCAGAAAACTTATAAAAAACACAAAAGGCTCACATCGCCTTAAAAATCAGCAACAGAACACATCCCTAACTATAAGGAAGGAGAAAGAAAGTGAAAATCAATTAGCTAAGGATAAGCCTATACAACCTCAGGATTTTACGAAGGGAAACGAACCTGCAATCATCAGTTCCAGATATCAATCACTCCCAAGTTACCTCTAACCTGGCTACAACTTCTAACTCAATACATGAAGGACTAACCAAAAGAGCTAGGAAAAGACTAAGAAAAGCCCATAATAAGACAAAGAAACTAAAGAAATCTACAAACGTTAGTCCGATAATTACGCCTAACCAAAAAGAAATGTATCCAATTTTTAAATCTTTGGAATCTCGTCGGTGTGGAATAATGGCTGAACAAATCCAGAGTACAAACGGATTAGCCGCATTATGTTTTCCTGATGTTGCAGCTCAAGAGCCTGTAATACCTCCAATGGAACCATCCAATCTGCAGGCTCTAGGGCAAGGCATAGCAGAACGAAGGAGTGGCGACAAGCAGAGTGCAGTACAAAATGTGGTTAGAACGAAGCGGGCCAACAGTGTTGCTCCACATGATAACACTTTAAGTAATATTAAGTTTCCAGTTTCCTTAGGTTCACTCGATAAGGAACAAACTGGGCCAGGTGACAGGATCATCCAAGGTATGTAATCGACACCTGAGAACTATGGTAACATAAAAAATGGAAAACCAGTAAATAATAAACACCCCGTTTCCCCTATGAAATTAATTTTCTCTGCACGGTACACCTCAAGGGGCCCTCACGATATTTTGAACCGTGGTAATATTCTGAAATTGCTGAACTCAATCCCAGAGCTTAAAGACGTAACATTGGACGACTTAGATTCGGTTGAATTTAAACAAGACCCCAACAATCCCGCTAAAGAGGTGTCCTTTACGACATGGCAATGTGGTAAGGCCATTTCTAAAATTCTAGATAATAGCTCACTATTTGAAAAATGGGGCATCGAACTACGGAAATGCAATGAAACCCATTATCCAACTTTATTGATTCCAAAGTCAATAACAAAAAACCCTGATGCTCCAACATCTATTACATCAGGAGGCCACTACAGGGTTTTAAAAGGAGCCATAGGTACATCATTTAATCCGGCTTTGTCATTTGGGATCAAAGTGACAAGCTGCAGCCCGGGTACCTGAGTTTGCGAGGAACTTAAGAAAAATACAGCACTAAGCAATGACTGGGCCTGGCTCCCAAAAATACTCACAAAAGGGAATGCTAGAGAGCAGGACTAATGCCAAAAAAGGCCATCAAATGAATTAAAAACTTTTCACATTTGCTCCTGGAACACCAATGGCCTTGAATCCTTAATTGAAGACCAAGATACAAGAACATTTTTAAGGGATTTTGACGTCTTAATGTTCCAAGAAACATGGAATGTGAACAAATAACCTCTCATTGGATATTATGAGTATTCAAATTTCTCACTTCGTACATCTGCTTTTGGGCGCGCAAGCGGTGGTTTATCTACCTACATGTCATTAAGCCTGGATATCAAACATTACAAAATTGAATTTCAGCTAGCATGGCTTCTGTGTATTAAAATAGATTTCAAGCAACCAATAATTTTTGTAAATGTTTATCTCAGTTCGAAATCCACAGTTAAAACAACCCAATTTACTATTCTTTGGAAAGCGGTAAAAATCTTGTATTACGAATATCCAGCAACTATGCTAATTATCTCAGGAGACTTTAATATGCACCTGCTTGTCAAAAATCGCGCTAACAAACCCAGTAGAGCGCTAATACAGTTGTGTCGTAACCAGCTCAACAAATATAACCTCTGGCTACTACATGAAGAAGTGCAAAACTCCAAAAAGAGTGTGCCTACATTCAAAAAGTCGGGTCAACTCTCTATTATCGATTATTCCATCATTTCAAAGGAGTTGGCATCCTCTCTTCACGATTATCACGTGATCCTCAGGATAGAAAGTGATCACAATCCACAATCAATTTCCCTAGTCTTATCAGTTGCCCATTTGCCCGACGTAAAATTTATAGCAATAGGGCCAACGGCCTTTAGCCTGAAAAGGCTAGTGTGGGACTTGAGAAATCAAATGGAAATATGGGAATTTTTAGAATCTGCTATTGCTAAAGCGCTAACAGAGAAAGGGCAAGGGAAGTCAATGGTGAATATCTGGCATCGTCTCTGTGCTTCCCTTTTGGATCGCTTTCCAAATTCAACCACATCAAGAGGGTCCATTATGAGGCCCAAAAGATCAGGATGGTATACAAACAAGTTGCTCCAACAAAAGAGAGAACTTAACAAAGCAATAAGGGCCACCTATAGAAAAGCAAATGGAGCCCAAAAAAACCTGGAATTTTATAAATTAAAAAGTCTGAGAAGTGCATATAAAAACAATGTAGGGAAAGCCAAGCATACATACTACGAGGGAATCTGGACCAAGTTGCATTTTGCCTGCAAAAGAAAAAATTTGAAGGAATTTTGGGGCATAATAAATAATCTTGAAAATGGTAATAAAAGAGCAAATAGCGCCAATATCTCTGAATCATGCTGGGCGTCTTTTATTTATAACCTATATGGGGTCTCTACAGATACAACCTTTACCAACAACACTGCTTTTCAAAAGTTATCCCCTCGAACATTTATGAAGGAGGAATACCCCGGAATGAACAACATCATATTAAATCCGAACCACAAGTTAATGAGTCATGGCAAATAGTCCAAGTAAGATCGGCAATAAGTAGGATAAGAGCGAATGGTGCGCCAGGCCCCAACGGACTTCCAAACTCAATTTTTAAAGCAAAGATAGATCTTTGGTCAGAGATTTTAACACCTTTATTTAATGATGTCGTTAAAACTAAAAAGGTCCCCGAGTCATGGCAGGGAAGCATTATACAGCCAATCTACAAAAGTGGTCCTCATGACAATCCAGCAAATTATAGGCTGATAGCCTTAACAGATGTGGAGGCAAAAGTCTTCTCTAGCTGTCTATTGAGCAACTTGGAAGAATGGCCCACAAAGGAAGAGCTTATCCCAACATTCCAAACTGGGTTTCGAAGGGGCGAGTCAATGACTACGAATTTGACTGCATTGACTTTACTTGCTGAAAGAACAAAGCATAAAAAGCAAAAGTTATATATTTGTTTCGTTGACCTTAAGGCCGCGTTTGATTCTGTCCCCCCGTAACTTACTCTGGGCCAAGTTATCTGCATGGGGTTTTCCGAAACAGCTGCTTGAAATGATTAAATTGTTGTACACTAATACATGGGTCCAGGTAAAAGTAGGAGATGGTAGATGTACAACCCATCGACTTGAAACTAGTAGCGGTCTTAAACAGGGTTGCGTTTTGGCACCTTGTCTTTTTAATCTTTTTATGGCTGACTTATCGTCACATTTTAAAGATGTTAATGCCCACTCGCCTATCTTCTCGGGTCAAGAAATTAAATACTTACAGTATGCAGACGATACCGTACTGCTAAGTCACACTGCTATAGGCCTTAGAAGATTAGTTGATTCATTTAATACCTATATATCTGTTAATGGTTTACAAATAAATACTAAGAAGACAAAAATAATGACGATTGGTGGTTCAAAATTAGATAAGAGTGCATGGAAGATTAATGGGCTATATATTGAAACTGTGAAATTTTATAAATACTTGGGGATTACATTTGACGACAGATTGTCTTTTAAACAACATTTTATTAACCTAAAAGCAAAAGCTACGGCCTTGTCCTTTGCTTTTAGAAAGCTGAGAGATACGTTGGCATATCCAAATCATGAGCATTTACTTAAGATTATGAAAGCAAAGTTAATTCCTCCTTAACTTATGGCTCAGTGATTTTCCGAGGTAAAGACTCAAAATCTCTTGATAGCCTACAAATAAAAGTTTTTAAATCTGTTTTTAAGGTCCCAAAGTATATCGGGCATGCCAATGTCAGACTGGAATTTGGTCTTAAAAGACAAACTCTGACAAGACAGTCTGCTTTTCTAAAGTCATTATATTCTTTTTTCTGTTCAGGCAAGGGCTCTCTCGCGAATCAATGTTGGCAGGAGATTAAGAGGTATGAATATGCCAAGGGTTGGAGAGCTTACTTAACTGAGAGTTTAAATAATTTTAAGTCCCCGCCCTTTGAAGAAGAGACCAGGAGTAAAGTGGTGTTCAAACAGACAATAAATTGCTCAGTTAATTTCTTATCGATTCTTCTGGATAAGGATGAATTCGCAAAAAAGAGACACTCTTGGTCAGTTATTAACTCATTTATTAAATTGGAACCACAATCGTACCTCACAACTCATTTAAAACCATTTTTAAGAAATAGATTTATGCAGCTACGCTTTGGGAGATACCCCACAAAGGACGGAATTCCCAAATGGGAATTAAATTGGCACACAAACAGCTGTCGGTTATGTGGCTTTTATAATGAATCTCTTATGCATATTGTATCCACTTGTCCGCTACTGCTAGAAGAGAGAAAAACATTTTTAAAGTCCATCTTTAACAAATTAGGAGTGAGAACATGTCGTCAAGCCATTATAACTTGTCTCTCTGGGAACTCGCCTCGCCTGACTGCTAAGTTTGTAAAGTGCATCCTTGTTGAAGAAAAAAATCTTTCCTCATAGTGTGACACTTGATATTAGATGCTTGCCTAGAGATTTAGTGATTGCTGCTAGATGCAAAAGAATGCACAGATATGTTTTACTCACTACAGAAAAACAATTGCTGTTAGATGCAAAACATTAACATTATTAGTCTCAATTTGTCTTTCTGGGAATATGTAAAGTTTATCTTTATCGCAGGAAAAAAGTATTTTCAGAATGTGATTTTTGATATTAGATGCTTGCCTAAGAAATTGCACAAGTGCACTTTAATTATTGCTGCTAGTTGTAAGCAACCGCACAAGTGCACTTTAGTAATTGCGGCTAGATGTCAAGAATGCGACATTAGACGGAACGGTTTGGTATAACCAAGTGGGCTGCAACCATTGTTGCTAAATATAAGTTATTGTACTAGTGCACTTTAAGTATTGCAATTTAATTACGATATGAGTTTTATAATTTGGGGAAGTGTAAGTTGTTCTATGGAGACTATTTTTTTTAAAAGAAAATTTTATTCCCAATTTGAAGTGTTGTCCTATGTAATTGACATGAAATATTGAACCGAAATATAATGTACCTTGTTATTTTTTTAACTTAATGCATTATATATGTTATGATGTGCAAAAAAAACATGAATTTAGTTAGATTAAATTGGTATAAAAAAAAAAAAGATTTTAGCTAGACTTAATTGGTATAATTAAGCTTTGTCTCAACCAAAAGGATTTTTATCTTTTTTTTCTCTCTTCATTTCCGTTTGTAATGATTTTTATTAATCAACAATAAAGAACTTCACTCATTCACCCTGAAGTTAAATCAAAAGTACTTAAGAATTTGGCTGAACCCAGCTTGAAATTAGCTCATATGCTCTTGGAATGGGGTGTGCATTCGCTTTAGTGACTGCATTAAACCCCCTGCAATCCGCACAGAACCACATCTCAGAATTCCCACCTTTGGAATGAGGTATGGGGACCAGTACCACTGGGCTAGTGCAGGGACTGTCAAAGGGTTCAATCACCCCCAGCTCTACCATCTTGCAGACCTCAGACTTAATCCAAGCTTTGACCTAGTCTGAACATCTGTATATTTTGATTTTGACAGGGAGGCTGTCTCCAGTGTCCATATCATGGGTACACCATGTTGTCTGACCAGGAGTCAAAGAGAGGAGGTCAGCAAATTGACCTAGGACTTTCCTGCAGTCAGATTGCACTTGTGCAGTGAGATTGTCATCTCTGTCTTGTTGGGGCTTTAGGCAATTGAGATAAAGTACTCTATAAGGACTCCTAGGGGTGCCTAAGTCTACCAAGTAGGGGACTTCCTCTTTCTTCTCCAAGATTGGATCGGGCCTAGCCCACTTGTCCTGGAAGGCCCTGGGAGCCACAAGCTCTACTACTCAAGCAATGAAACCATCAAACTGGATTTGTGAAGCTCTGCTTATCACCTGTGAGGGTATCCAGGTGCTGGGGGTTGCTGCTGCTGGTGTAGTTAGTCGAACATCCAGGTTTTCAGATCTTTTCTGAATTCCTGCAGGGTGGGGGAGGTCCAGAGGTGGAGGGATAGGCTGTTCCAGGTCTTGGAGTCTAGGTAGGAGAAGTAGTGGCCACAGCTCCTGCTTCAGTGGAAGCAGGGAGTGTGGGATAGGCAGATCACAGTGACTAGGGGTTATTGGAAGTTCAACCAGTGGTTGATGTTTGTGCAGGGCCATGTAGGCATGGGTTAGCATTTTGAACTGTCACGTTTTGTGGACGGGGAGACAGTAAAGTGTTCTGAGTTGAGGGGTGATGTGGGCCTGTTATGTGCTGGATTGAGGCCCTAACATAGGTGCGCCGTTTCAGAGGCACAAATCCTTCCTGCCACAAAGGCAGGCCCTTTCACCTACATTAGCCCTCCCTTCACAAATAACGAGCAACAGAGGCTGTCCCTTATCTGACGTGTGCTCTGGGTGCAGAAGACGGTCCATCCTAAATACGTCATCTCTATGTCCAACAGTGAGTAACCTACGTCACAACGAGTTCTTAGAAACAGACCCTTAAGCTCTTGGGATTTTCCCTAGCACAGGATTATTGATTTCTCCAAGAACTCATTAAATATGCATGAACCACTATTCCCTAAGGGTTCATTCCTGACGTCTTCCTCTGACCGACTTTACGTCAATACTAACATTCCAAGGCACCTATCAGGTATAAATATACCTCCCTTTGCCCAAGCAAACCAGAGGGGACCGAGACTTCCATGCCGACACTCTGACCTGAGACGCTGCAACCTGCGTCATGCCACAGCTCCAGCTGGCAGAGGTCCATCCACCCATCCTGGGGTGTCCTGCTCGAGATCAGGATGAAGTCCCACTAAGGTAATGGGGTTAGACTAAATCCTAGGTACACTTAGGTAGATCTAGTTAGGCATCATAGTGGTATAGGCTTTATCTTAAATGCATTCTGCATTTCATGTATGTGTTCATTACTATTGCACAATGGTAAAACTGTACCATGCGTTTTTATTTAACTGTACTGCTGGACATATTTCTCTGCTACTGTCCAACAGTTGTTGCAGCACATATTACCAGTACTAGAATAACAACTGTGCAATACATTTTATTGTAAACACACCCAACTGTTTCTTCTATGTACTTCTCTGAGATGAGTGACTGAATGAAAAGTAGTATATTGTTTCCACGATCCTGAGGGATCAGGGTTTTATGTTATGTGGTTGCCAGAAGCTATTCCCTTCTTGTTGTCAAGAAGTTTCTAGTGGCCTCTGAGCTAGCTGGTACACAGTAATTAAGTTTAATATACGCGATAGGGGCATACCGACCTCAGTCCTATGCCAAGCCTATAGTGTATGTTATTCCAATGCGCAGAACCTATCAGGGAAATAGGAACTACACTACAGCCCTGCCTCAGGAGGTCGAGGACAAGCCTGGCCATGACTTCTGAATTGTCTGATGTCTGTTTAGCAGGTGTGAGGTAATATCCATGACGAGGGTGTTGCCTTAGTGCAGGTGGCCGGTAACGAGGGCCACGGTGACGGTGCGTCTGGTGCTGGTGGGTAGGCATTTGAACATTTTCCAGAGCATGCGGAGAATAAGGAAGCAGGCTGAGGATACTGCGCTTATCTGTTTTTTATGGTGAGTTTTCTGTCAAGTATGATGCCTAGGTTCCTGGCATGTCCTGTGGGTGTGGGTGAGGGTCTCAGTTCTGCTGGCCACCAGGAGTCATCCCATGTGGATGTGTTGCTCCCAAAGATGAGTACCTCCATTTTGTGTGTGTTCAGTTTGAGGTATCCAGCTGGTGATGCTGGTCATGCACAGGTGGAAGTTGGCCTTGGTCTTTGTGGGGTCTGCAGATAGGGAGTGGATGAGCTAAGTGTCATCAGGATGTGATATGATGTTTATACCATAGGTCCTGACCTGGGCGGCTAGAGGGGCCAAATAGGTGAACAGGGTGGGGCTTATTGAGGACCTTTGGGGGACGCCACAGATGATGTCCTTTGGGCCTGAAGGTGCAGGGTGGAAAGCAGACCCTCAGGGTTCTTCCGGTGATGAAGGATGCGATCCATTTGAGGGTGTCACCTTGGATTCCCATCTGGTGGAGACTTTTCAGGAGGGTGTAGTGGGACATGGTGTTGAAGGCTGCAGAGAGGTCGAGGAGGATCATGGCTGTGGTTTCTGCCTGGTCTAGAAGAGACCTGATGTCATCAGTGGCTGTGATTAGGGTGGTTTCTGTACTGTGATTTGAGCAGACCCCACATTGGGATGGGTCCAGGAGGTCATTGTTCTCTTCTAGGTGGTTGGTGAGTTGGTGGTTGATTGCTTTATCCAGACCTTTAGCAGGGAAAGGGAGAAGGGAGATGGACCAGTAGTTCTTAGCTCTTCTGGGTCTGTGCTCAGTTTTTTGAGGAGTGGTTTGACTTCCGTGTGTTTCCATTCCTCTGGGAAGGTGGCAGAAGTGATGGAGGTCTTGAGGATAGTGGTGAGTTCTTTGCTGATGGTGCTATTCCCCAGGTTAAACATGTGGTGGGGAAGGGCCCTTGGGTACTCCTGAGTGGATGGAGCTCATGATGGTGGAGGTGATCTGTGTGGTGAGTTGGTCCCAAGTAGTAATTGTTCAGTATGAGTGGGAGTCTGTGAGGTTGGGGGGGACTGTAGATGCTGGCGATGGGCGGTTGGGAGTTGAAGTGTTTGTAGATGGTAAAGATTTTACTGAGAAAGAAGTCTGCTAGAGTGTGGCAAAGATCTTGAGAGGGGGTGATGTTTTGTTCGGTTGCTGAGGTGTTAGAGAACTCTTCGATGATGCTGAAGAGTTCTTTGCTGTGGTTGGACCTGGCTTTGAGGCGGGCGGTCAGTGTCTCCTTTTTTGTGTCTTTCAGGTGTTGGTGGTAGTTGTTGTGAGCCATTTGAAGGTGCTTTGGTCATTTGGCTCTTTGCTGGTGTGCCAGATTCTTTCCAATCATTTGCAGTTGTGTTTGGTGGATTTAAGTTCTGGAGTAAATTAGCTGTTGTGTTTGGAGGGACTGTATGGCTTGGTGGGTGTGAGGGGGCGACTAAGTCATGTGCAGTCGGTGATCCATGAATTGAAGTTTTGATGGTCACCTTAAGGTTGGAAGTGGTGTCCGGGGGGGAGGCTCTGAGGGTGTTGGTCCATAGGTTTCGGTTACCTTGTTTCAGCTGCTGTGGGAGGTGATGGTCTGGTTGGTGGGGTTGTCAGGGTGGTTGTGATGGGGGGGTAGACAAATGAGTGGTCATTCCAAGTGATTTTGGAGGCACATCTGTATTAGATTTTGCTACTGGCAGCGAAGATGGGGTCCAGATTGCATCCAGTGATGTGAGTGATGTGCGTATGGTCGGTGACGATTTGGGTGATGCCGATGTTGTTCATACTTTCGAGCAGGTTGGCTGTGTTGGCATCATTGGGGTCATCAATGTGAAAGTTGAGGTCTCCGAGGAAGATGACGATCTTGGAGTTGATAGCCAGAGGAGCAATGAAATCGGAGATGACATCACAGAAGGCATGGCATAGCCTGGTAGTCAGTATGCAAGGGGGCCTGTGATGGTAGTGTAGCCGTCTGTGCTGAGTTAGAAGTTAAGGTGCTGCATGATAGGCATGGTGTCATTGGTGGCGGCTGTGTAGTGGAGGGATTCTTTAGAAATTATGGCTATTCCACCTCCGTGTTTGTTGATGTGCCCCCAGTGTATATTCTTGTATCTATTTCATGTCAAGTGCTGAAGCGGGGCTGAGCCACGTCACAGAGAGGAAGACGATGTCGAGGTGATGAAGTGATGGTGTCCCAGATCTAAGTGGCATCTTTGTGGAGCGATCAGGAGTTGGTCAGGAGGTATTGTAATTGTCCTGGCTCCGTGGTGGTGGGCGGGGGCCCATAGGCGGGCGATCTGATGTTGCTGGAGTAGAAGCATTGTCGGCGGAAGACTGGTCCTACCATTGAGTGCTGGGATGTGCAGCTGCAGATGTTGCCTTTGGGGTCCGAGGTTCAGGGCTGTTATGTCGGCACTGGTGTAGATGTGGGTGGGTGGAGATCCAGGGGTCCTGGCGCTGGGCATGGTCGAGACATAGAAGTGCACAGACTGGCATGCCTTTTGCTCGCCAGCTGCATGCAGCTGCAGTGCGGCATCAATTAAATAGGTTCCTGGGAGGGGCACTGGGCCGGGTCAACAGAAAACATGAAGCGTGAGGGAGAGCAGCGCTGAAGACACCAAAAAGCGAGCAGGGAGAGCATGCAAAAAAGGCGGTTTACAGGAAACAGTTGAGAGAAAGGAAAGGAGGCAAAAGTCAGATAAAAAGCACAGAAGAGTGGGCAAAAGTCAGATAAAAAAGCATAGTTAAAAGGAGGCAAAAGTTTGATAAAAAGCACAGTTAAGGGGGCAAAAGGAGGCAAAAGTTGAAGAAAAAGGACAGTTAAGGAGGCGAAAGAAGACAAAAGTCGGATAAAAAACACAGTTAAGAGGAGACAAAAGTTGGATAAAAAAGCACAGTTAAGACGAGGCAAAAGTCAGATGAAAGCACAGATAAGAGGAGGCAATAGTCGGATAAAAAGCACAATAAAGGGGGCAAAAGGAGGCAAAAGTCAGTTAAAAAAGCACAGTTATGAATGAATGAATGAATGAAGCAGCATTTATAGAGCGCATAGCTACCCGTAGGCATCCCAGCGCTGAAGAATAACTGAAGCTTCAAAGAATCACTTAGGAAAGAGCCATGTTTTCAACAGCTTGCGGAAGGCCAGGTGATTGGGTTCCCTTCGTAGCTGAAGAGGAAGGGAGTTCCATAGTTTGGCAGCATTATATGAGAATAGCCGACCACCACTTCTGACTCTCTTAATTCTGGGTACGACTGCCAGGTGTTGCTCATCTGAGCGCAGTCGCCTATTAGCTCGATAGGGCTTGACCATAGAGGAGATAATCTCTGGTCCTTTCCCTCCTATCAGCTTGTGGGTAATGCATAAGGCCTTAAAGTGGACTCTCTCCCGGACAGGGAACCAATGGAAAGCTTTCATGGCGGGTTTTGCAGACTGTCTGCTCTGAGTCCCCATGAGGATCCTTGCGGCGCAGTTCTGTACTGTTTGAAGTTTGGCGAGGACCGAGCTGGGGGCTCCAAGGTATAAGGCGATGCCGTAGTCCAGGCGTGAGAGAATGAGCGCCTGGACCATGAGCTTTCTTGCCTGAAAGGGGAGCAGAGGAAGCACTTTACGAAGCATCCTTATGATGCCAAAGCAAGAGGCCACCACCTTTCTGGTCTGGACTTTAAAGCTAAGGTCTGAATCCAACCAGAAGCCTAGGCTTTTTATCTCTGACTTGGGGACAGGTGCCGAGCCCATCGAGGCTGGCCACATAATGTCTGCTTTAAAAAGAGAAGGATTGCCAAGGAGCATGAGCTCAGTTTTATCGCCATTTAATTTTAGATAAGAGTGTTTCATCCACTTGGCTACTTCTTCAAGGCAGGTACAGAGGCAGGCGGAGGCCCTGTCTGAGTGGTTAAGCGCAACAGCCAGTTGGGTGTCATCAGCATAGGTCCCAATGTGCACCCCATAGGGAAGAACAATGTCCGCGAGAGGTGCCATGTAGGCGTTAAAAAGTGTGGGGCTCAGGGAAGATCCCTGAGGAACCCCGCAGTGGAGGGGCCAGGATTTCGAGGTGGCCTCACCCTCCAACACCTGGAAAGATCTTCCCTCCAGGAAGGATTGCAGCCAGGTTAAGGATACTCCGGACACACCCAAATTTCTAAGTCGTTGGACTAGAATGAGGTGGTTGACCGTGTCAAAGGCCGCGCTGAGATCTAGAAAGAATCACGGCAGAGGAGCCTCCTGCATCGAGAATCTTTCTGGATTCTTCCACGACTGCTAATAGAGCCGTTTCTGTACCTTGGCGGGGGCGAAAGCCAGTTTGAGAGGGATGGAGAAGATTAGTAGATTCTAGATGAGCAGAAAGCGCCGAATTGACATGTTTCTCCAGTATTTTGCTAATTCCTGGGAGGAGCGAGATAGGTCGGTAGTTGCCCAGACAGTCTGGGTCCAGGCTAGGTTTTTTCAAAAGGGATTTGACCATGGCTTTTTTCCATAGGGGGGGACCACCCCGGCGGAGATGGAGGAGTTGATCAAATCCAGAATGACTGGACCAACTGACTCTGCCACCTGGTTCAAAATCTTAGGCGGGGCAGGGTCTCTGGGCAACCCACTCTTAACGAGTACAGAGGTGGTCTGAAGTGATTCATGGTTCATTAAGGGGAAGGTCTTTAGAGAGTGTTCCTTACTCCCTGTGTAGGAATCCTCAAGATGAGGGATAGTGTGACTATCGGTTGGGGCAAAGGATCCGTAGATCGTTTGAATTTTGTTATGAAAATATTCTGCAAGTTCGTTACAACGTTGGTCTGTAGCTAAGGGAGTATCGGGGAGAGAAGGAGCTCTCAGTAAATTCTTTGCAATTCTAAATGTTTCACGGGGGAGTTGGCTGCTAAGGACATTTTTTTCTCAAAGTAAGAGGCCTGGGATTTTTTAATTTCGAGCTTGTAGATTTTGATAGCCTCTCTATATTCCTTTTTCTTGTTCGGGGAGAAGTCCTTTCTCCAAACTCTTTCAATTTTTTTGCAGATTTGTTTTAATTCTCTGAGTTTGGGGGTATACCAGGCCGTTCTATTGGGCCCTTTATGCGACTGAGTGATTGTTTTAGGAAGGACCTGGTCTAAAGTCCCCTCAATCCAATTGTTGAATCTTTCATTAGCCACCACTGTATCGATGTCAGGGAGAGGCTTTGAATTTTCCAGTGCCGATACCCAATTTTCTGTGGGAAGTTTTGACCAGCGGCGGGACTTAATTTGCGTTGGCCGAGTTGGGGGGTAGCATGGCTGGGAGACCAGCGGAATGGGATAAGGAAGTGGACCGACCAGGGAATAGGGGCCGGTTTCTGACAGAAGAGATCCTCCAGATTAGAAAAAATGGGATCGAGGAGGTGCCCTTTTGAATGTGTTACATATAGCACCTTCTGAGTGAGCTGAAAGGCCGCTAGGTCCAGGGACAGCTCAGATGCAGCCTTCAATGTCGGATCATCGAAGTGGACATTGAAGTCGCCCAAAATAGTGAAATTTGCAGCGGTGCTAGTCAGTTTGGGGACTATTTCAGATAGTGATTTGCAGAATTGGCCCATAGATCCAGGGGGGCGGTAAATTAGGATGCCCGATAGGGAGAGCATAGGTGTAAATCCTATTGAGAAATGGATGCTCTCACAGTCAAGTAAGGGGCTCCCAAAAGTTCGACAAGTGAGGTGGCTTTTCAAGATGATGGCAATGCCACTCCCTTTTGGCTAAAAAGCACAGTTAAGGAGGCAAAAGGAAGCAAAGGTCAGGGACAACGAGGGTTAAGAACGCAGGGTGTGGAAAAACAATGGTATAGAAAACTGGCAGAACAGTGTAGTCTTGAGCAGAAGGCTTGGCCTTTGACAGTGGTGGGGAGCATCAGAAAAATGCAGTTTACAGAAAACAGTTGAAAGAAAGGAGGCAAAAGTCAGATCAAAAGCACAGTTAAGAGGAGGCAAAAGTCAGATAAAAAGCACAGTTAAGAGGAGAGAAAATGCGGATAAAAAGCACCGTTAAAGGGCGGCAAAGGTCAGAAAAAAAGCACAGTTAAGGGGGCAAAAGGAGGCAAAAGTTGGATAAAATAGCACAGTTAAGAGGAGGCAAAAGTCAGAAAAAAAGCACAGTTAAGGGGGCAAAAGGAGGAAAAAGTTGGATAAAACAGCACAGTTAAGAGGAGGCAAAAGTGAGATAAAAAGCACAGTTAAGTGGAGGCAAAAGTCAGATAAAAGCACAGTTAAGAGGACAAAAGGAGGCAAAAGTGGGATAAAATGCATGGTTAAGGGGGCAAAAGGTGGCAAGAGTTAATAAAAAGCCCCGTTAAGGGAGCAAAAGGAAGCAAAAGTTGGATAAAAAAACTTTGTCTATACTTCTCCAAGCTTGGAGGTAAGCCAGCCAGGGCTTCAATATCCACCCCACACAGGGAAACTAAAGAAGCTTCTGTATATCCTCTGGCCTCTCCAGAGTAAATTTCCACCTCAATCCTATGCTAACCAACCTCTTGGATTGTCCACCACTAGGGGACCTTTGGAGCATGCTGCATCTCCTTTCTTGTGACCCGCCAGATGACAGTCATGACACAACTCAGAAGCCTTTGCTGGATCGCAGTTTTTACACTGATACACTTTATTTTTTGTCTGGGAGAAGTCAAAGGGCTCACCTTCCTGAGAAAAACTTTGCAAGCCTTCAGAGAAATCCTTCTTTTTATCCTGTTTGTTGCTCACCTCCTTTCCCTCCTGGGAAGTCTGAGCACCCTTCTTGTGGTCACTCCCACCATGGGTCTTCCTGGACATCCTGGTTTGGATCAGTTTGTCAACTATCCTCCCCAGCTCTCTTTGAGAAGGCAACTTGGAATTCACCAAAAGCTGATGCAATTTCTCAGTGGTACAATTAGTTAAAATGTGCTCCTTCATACTTAAATTATACGGCTCGTCATAAGTGTCCACCTCATTGCTTTTTATCAAGCCTTCTAGTGCTTTACCTGAAGAGTCCACAAAGTCCACCCATGTCTGGGTATCCCTAAACTTCAATCTGTATTCCTCTGTGAAGGGTACAAATCCTTCTATCAAGGCCTCCTTCATATGCTGATAAGACTCAGCCACATTTTCATTAAGGGTCAGCAGTTTAGCTCTGTCCTGTACTGAGAATAATTCCCAAAAAAGAGAACCCAGTATTGGCAAAAATCCTCATCATTTTGCAGGCCCTCTCAAAGGCTGCAAGCCACTTATCACTGTCATCACCATCACTAAACTTGGGGGCAATCCCTTTGGGGATTTGATTGTCGAAACATTCATCTTTTTCCCTATTTGAGTTTTGCTACCTTCGGGCTACAAGCCCATCTTGACCCTTCTTTCTTCAAGAGCTAGTCTCCTTTCCCCAAGTTCAAGTTTTCTCTCCTCTACTGAGAGTAGGTCAAGCTGATCCTCAAGGCTTGATACCACCTTACCAACAGTAGTGGCTGGCACGGATCGGAGCTGGGGGGGCGGGGTCTGGGAGGGGGCAGTGGGATTGTAACATTTAAAAAAAAAAAAAGTACCTTATCACTGTGTCTCTCATTGCCCCTCCTAGTCGTCCCTCTGCTCTGTCAGAAAGCTCCCAGGCTCCCCATAGCCAATCACAAAACTGCAGCGTGGTTATTGGTCTGAGTGTCGTTTTTCGGCACTCAGCCAGGGACTGTGGGCTTCGGCCTGTAGCCCGAACTGCCAAGCCAGGTCCTCCCTGGACCGTAAACAAGCATCCTAGGACCGGTTTCGGACTTTCACCCCTCATCAGCCAGCATAGCTTGAATCCAGTGGCACAGTGAGCCTGGGATCCACGTCTGGGCATACTCGGTGCACTAAGGACGAGAAAGCAAAAGACACACAATTGATGGAGGGAATGCAGAACAAATCAAAACATTCACCCCAGTCAAGAGATCTGGGAAAAATCCATCATTCTTTTGCTCACCATGCCACCCCAGTTTAGACCTGGCCATACGCAAATCAGTCTTGACCCTTTGCATCATGGAGACAGTCCAGCCCGAACTGCCAAGCAATGTCCTCCCTGGACCAGAAACCAGCATCCTAGGACCGGTTTCGGGGTTTCACCCCTCATCAGCCAGGTTAGCTTGAATCCAGTGGCACAGTGAGCCCGGGACCTACGTCTGGGCATACCCAGAGCACTTAGGGCGAGACAGCAAAAGACGCACAATTGATGGACGGAATGCAGAACAAATCAAAACATTCACCCCCAGTCAGGAGATCTGGGATAAATCCATCGTTCTTTTGCTCACCATGCCACCCCAGTTTAGACCTGGCCATACGCAAATCAGTCTTGACACTGTGCCTCATGGGAACAGTCCAGCCCGAACTGCCAAGCCAGGTCCTCCCTGGACCAGAAGCAAGCATTCTAGGAACGGTTTCAGGGTTTCACCCCTCATCAGCCAGGATAGCATGAATCCAGTGGCACAGTGAGCCCGGGACCCACGTCTGGGCATACCCGGCGCACTTAGGGCGAGACAGCAAAAAACACACAATTCATGGATGGAATGCAGAACAAATCAAAACATTCACCCCCATTCAAGAGATCTGGGATAAATCCATAATTCTTTTGCTCACCATGCCACTGCACTTTAGACCTGGCCATACGCAAATCAGTCTTGTCCCTGTGCCTCATGGGAACAGTCCAGCCCGAACTGCCAAGCCAGGTCCTCCCTGGACCGGAAACAAGCATCCTAGGACCGGTTTCGGGGGTTCACCCCTCATCAGCCAGCATAGCTTGAATTCAGTGGCACAGTGAGCCTGGGACCCACGTCTGGGCATACCCGGCGCACTTAGGATGAGAGAGCAAGAGACACACAATTGATTGACGGAATGCAGAACAAATCAAAACATTCACCCTCAGTCAAGGGATCTGGGATAAATCCATCATTCTTTTGCTCACCATGCCATCCCAGTTTAGACCTGGCCATACACAAATCAGTCTTGACCCTGTGCCTCATGGGAACAGTCCACCCGAACTGCCAAGCCATGTCCTCCCTGGACCGGAAACAAGCATCCTAGGACCGGCTTCGGAGTTTTACACCTCATCAGCTTGGATAGCTTGAATGCAGTGGCATTGTGTGCCCGGGACCTATGTTTGGGCATACCCGGCGCACTTAGGGCAAGAAAGCAAAAGACACACAATTGATGGACAGAATGCTGAACAAATCAAAACATTCACCCCCAGTCAAGAGATCTGGGATAAATCCATCATTCTTTTGCTCACTATGCCACCCCAGTCATGCACACTGATAACAGTGCATACCACTCCCCGTGGGTGCCTGTTGTCCCCCCTGGCCTTATTATGTGGTGATGCTGGTTAGGCTTCACCAAGCAATACTCTCACAGACTCCAAAGATGGTCCTTGGATTCTCAATCATAAATCCTTAGCTCAGTCCTGGTAGTGTGGCAAAGAGCAGTCAAGCTTAACTAGAGGAACCTGTGTTATGCATTTCTGTGTACCCACATGTATGATAAGTAATTGACATGACTCAATAGAAATTTAACACCAATTTATAAAAATAAAGTGTATTTGTATCTTAATTTAGACACCCAAAAAATTTGATCAGATACATATAACTGGAATTGTGGATTTTAGAAGAAAACATAAATCACAGCAATTCAATACTGCAGAACTTTTGCATTGCGGTCAATTTTGATAAAGTGGTAGTGGCAATCAGTCACTTGCAGGTCAAGTTGCGTGGAACCCAAGGACGGTAAAGGTGATGTGGGTCCCAGGAAAAGCCAAGACAGTCAGTTCACAGCAGAGCTGCTTTTTACTGTGTATACGGTGCTCCAGGGATAAGATGCAAAAAAACAACAACAGGGCAGCAGCTGAGGTTGAACGAAAGTTGGATGGAGTTCTTTCTAGATGCAGCATCGAGTGCAGAGGTGAATTGACGGACTGGCAACCAACATGCCTCAGTAGCGGTAAGGACAGCAGATGCTTACTTCGACATCCGGTGGTTCCGTGGAACACTAGCTACCTGAAACTTCATGGAAGGAAGTACTAAAGTTCCCGCAGTGTACTAGACCATCTGGATTTGGGCGATCCCTCAGAGAGCCCGATGGCCAGCAATTCTTCTGATCCAGAGCATCGTTTTACCTGGAGTTTGCAAGGGACTAGTGCCACTAGTCCAGGGGAGTCTGAGGGTGCTTCAGGCTCTCACAGGGATCTCTCTGTCTGTGGGAACCGAGATTTAGCTAAGGACGAGTCTCGATCAGACAGTTCCAGGAGTGTCGCCGCAGGTGCAGAGTATCCCTCGTTTGGTTTGTGCAAGTCCTGCTGTCGCAGACACAGGCCTCTACTTTGTCCTCTTCGATGCAAGTTGATTCAGAACCAAGGCTCTAGTGTGAGGGTGTAAGAAACTGGCTCTATATATACTGCACCAAAGTGAGGTACAGTGTGTATAGAGTCCAAGAGTCCCCAAAGGTAGGCAGAGGTTAAAGTTAGATAGAACCTTACTCTCTAATAGTGGTAGCTTGGTCGAGCAGTAAGGCAGTATCAGAGGACAGTGTTAAGCATTTGATGTACACACTCAGTCAGCAAATGAATTCACACACTCAAGAACTGAACTCTAGGCCAATTGTTTTTGTATAAAAAATATACAGTTATTTTATTTTAGAACCAAGCAAGCCTGATACAGGTAAGCATTCAATTCTTTTCAGTAATAAGTTACTTGTTGTACACAGTTTTAAAAAGCAATGAAGATTGTACTTGATTTGATTTACAGGGGATGCAGTAGGTTGCAATACTTAGTAAATGCAGTACATTGAAATGAATGGCTTTTTAAGGTAAATGCAGGTAAAATTACTTTTGCGTCACTTTTGTAATCCAGTGCTGGACTCCTAGATTCAGCACTGGGACATTTACTTAAAACAGGTAAGTAATTACGTTTTTGTAGTTTGTACGATTTTTAGAGAATATTTTCAGATTTCAAAAGTCCACACTTTTTGGACCAGTACATTGAAATACATAGGCTTTTCCTGTAAATTGCAGGTAAGTTACTTTTCGGATTACTTTTTCTAACACAGTGCTGGATCCTAGATTCAGCACTGGGACATTTCCTGAAAACAGTTGAGAAAATGCGTTTTAGTTAGATGTACGATTTTTAAAGAATATTCTTGTATTTCAAAAGTTGACAGAAACTTTTTCACATAGAACCACGAATGTTATCCTATGGAAGGAAATTCAATTCACAGGTAAGTTACTTTTACGTTACTTTTCCTACTCAGTGCTGGATACCTAGATTCAGCACTGGGACCTTTCCTGCAAATAGCTGAGAAAATTCGTTTAGGTTATTTGTGCGATTTTTAAGGAATATTCTTAGTTTTCAAAAGTCGACAACTTTTTGGGAGAAAAAAGTGTCAATGTTATCCTATGAGGAAAAACAGGTTATCGGTTTCGAGGTAAGTATTCGGTCTTTGGAGTTAGGGTTCTGGGGTCAGACTCAGGGGTCTCCCAGGGTCAGTGATGCACTGTTGTTGTACCCTCAGCCGCACTAGGGCGGCCGGGTGCAGAGTGTTGAGGCCCAATGTTATCCTAGGGAGGATAGGGGGTCTCCGGTTGGTGGCTGCTGGCAAGCAGGCCACTGGGTTGGGGGAGCAAAGCTCCTAGGGTTTAGGTCAGGGCAAAAGGGGAAACAAGTAGGCACAAAAGGTGCACCCTCAGCGGCACTGGGGCGGCCGGGTGCAGAGTGCTGTTTCGACATCAGACGCCCTGTTGTTTTCTATGGAGAGCCTCCGGTTTGAAGAAGCACTGCAGGCTCTGGGACGAGGACCTTCTGGGTGCGACCACCACTTCGAGGGGTAAGTTGGGATGTCTTGGGTTGGTTAGGCACCGTTGGTTGGGGCACATAAGGCCGTGGGGCGTCGGGTGCAGGGGTGCCTTTTAGGGTCGGATTTTCTTACCCGCTCTGGTCGGGGTAGAGGGAGACCTCTGGATTGAGGCTGCAGGCGTCGTCTGGAGGCTTGAGGCAGGTCAGGAGTCGCCGGATCTCGGGTCAGGATCACCGGGGTGACCTTCTTGTGGTGTTTTTCCACTCGAGCTCGGGCCGGGTTCGGCTGGTGCAGAGTGGGCTGGATTCGCGGTGTCCGGCCGGAGCCGGAAGCTGCAGTTTAAACACGACCGGTGTTCACGGGAGAAACAGTCTTGGAAAGTGAAGGCAGGCAGGTCCTCCGGGGTTTGTGAGGTTGCTGGCTGCTGGGCACGCCGGGATTTCGCAGAAGCACGTTCGAGGGGAGACAGGCCTGTAGGGCTGGGGCCAAGTCAGTGGGCGTTGTCCTCTTGTTAGCTCTGCACGGCTCTTCATCCTTCTTCTTCTTTTCTTCTGGTTGGTAGGCTGGATCTGCCTTCCTGGTTCAGGGCTGCCCCCTAAATACTGTATTTAGGGGGCGTTTTAGGGGTCTTGAGGTCAGTAGCCAATGGGCTACTGACCTTAGGGTGACTACACCCTTGGTGTGCTCACCCCACATGGGTGAGTGAGCACAATCCCTAGTCCTGATTGGGGAGTGCCTGCCATCTGCAAGATGGCGAGCACTGGAGAGTGGGCTTCACCTCGCCTCCCCCACCTGAGGGGTGGAGTTGACAGAGGTGGGCACACCTCCTGGGCTGGCTAGTTTTTCCCGCCTGTCGTCCCGTCGAAAGGGAGGGGAGACAGGAAGGGGGCCTGCTCCTGATAGCAGGAGAGGCTGGGGGGTCGCATTACAAAGGCTGCCAGGCCTTTGAAGCTCCCCTGCCACAGATGGCTCTTCCTGGTCTGGGGGAGGTGTGTACACCTCCGCCCAGGTAAGGCTTTGTTTCTGGGCTCAGGGAGTGTAGGCTCCCACCCTAGGGGTCCAGAAACATGTCTTGTGGTGGCAGGCTGGTGTGTACCAGTCAGGGAACCCACCAGAGGCTGGTCGTTTTTCAGGTGGCATCTCAAAGATGCCCTCTGTGTGCATTTTTCATTAAATCCCACACTGGCATCAGTGTGGGTTTAATGTGCTGAGAAGTTTGATACCAAACTTCTCAGTTTTCAGTGCAGCCATTATGGTGCTGTGGAGTTCATAATGACAAACTCCCAGCACCATATACTCTTAATGGCAGCACTGCACTTACAATGTCTAAGAATGGACTTAGACACTGTAGGGGTACAGGGCTCATGCACCTGTACCCTCACCACTGGTATAGTGCACCCAGCTAGAGGGGTGACTGACCTATGCCAGGGCAGTGGGTTGGAGGCATGGCCCACAAAGGTGTGAGCCATGTCGACTGTTCACTTTGTTCTGCACCAAAACACGCAGCCTGCAAAGGCAGTGTGTGTGTGTAAAGGTACAGGGCCTCTAAGGGTGGCACAATAAGTGCTGCAGCCCTTAGAGGTCTTCCCTGGTCACAGTGCCCTGGGTACCTGTGGTACCATTTACCAGGGGCTGACCTGTGGCCAGAGATGCCAATTGGGTACAGTTTTGGGGAAAGAACACAGGCCCTGGGAACCTGATTGGCAGGGACCCAGGGCACATCAAGTCAAAGTGCATCAGTTGTCTGGCAAAAAGTGGGGGGGTTACTGCAACAGAAACCCACTTCCATACAGAGGGGTAGTCCTTAAATCCTATATTCATGGGCGTTAGGGGTGTGGGTGCAAGTGGCCAATGGGCTACTTGGTCCAGTGGCTAATCTGCCCTTGAGGTGACCACATCTGTGGGAGTAGATCACCTTTTCTACCCAGAACACACTCTTTCTATCACTTTTAAAAAATGGCAGAAGTCTTTCTTACCTCTACAGATAAGGCAGCCCACCCTAGAGCTGTGGCTAGCCTTCTGAGGGTGTACACCTCCTACATACCTAATTTCCAAATGTGCCAGGGTCAGAGGGAGGGTTGTTTCTTCCTTTGGGAGGCAGCCCTGATGCATATCAGAGGTGGTGTAGCCTATGAAGTGTACCACCTTGATGTGCCACTTCGCTAGCCATCCTGAGAGGGTCGAGGTGTGACTTCCTCTCTGCTCAGGCCTTTGTTTCTAATTACTGGGAATGTTCCCACTGCCTGGCAGGAGGCCAAAATCCTGTCTTGGTGGCAGCAGCTGTGGGCTGGCAACCAGACTTTAGGGAAGCTGAGGAACCAGGTGGGCAACCTCTAAGGTAACCACCTGGGTTCATGCCACATCGCCCTCAAAATGATATTCGCGTCAGGGATGAAAAGGCACATTTTTTGATGCAAAACTAAACATATTCAGGTGGTATCATAATGGAGCTACCAACCCTGGGTTTGCCCGGGTGCTAACCCATGTTATCCTATGGACTACCTGTTGGAAAAGGGCCCACTCTGAAGGGTCGCCACAAATTATGCCCATTTTCTTCCTCTATTTTCTGATTCTTTTTGTTGGCCTTAGGACTCTGAGCACTTTGCTACTGCTGACTAGTGCTAAAGTGCATTTGCTTCTCCCCTAAACATGATAACAATGGTGTATGCACAATTGGCATATTTTATTCACTTGTAACTCACTAGTAAAGTGGTATACCATATACCTAGGGCCTGCAAATTGAATGCTACTAGTGGGCCTTCAGCACTGATTGTTCCGCCCACATAGGTAGCCCTTGAAACGTGTCTCAGGCCTGCCACTGCAGAGCCTGTGTGTGCAGTTTACTGCCATTTCAGCATTTAACACTGTTTGTCAAGCCTTAAACTCCCCTTTTATTACACATAAGTCACCCGTAAGGTAGGCCCTCGGTAGCCCATAGGGCAGGGTGCTGAATAAGTAAAAGGTAGGACATGCACTTTTATCTTTTACATGTCCAGGTAGTTAAAAACACGTACATTTGTTTTTCACTAATGTCAGGCGCACTCCTCTTATAGGTTATCATTAGGAATTCCTTATTACACTTTTAAGCTGTATTTCCTGATTGAGAAAGAGTAGTTCTGTCATGTTTTATATCATTGGAATAATAATGATAAATCCTCTTTACTGGTAAAGTTGGATTTAACATTACTATTTTGGAAATGTCACTTTCAGAAAGTTCAAAAATAACACAAATGCCAAGACTGACCCTCTTTCAAACACTACACTTAATTTCACACACTTTAATCAATAACAGCGGTTACTAAGTTAATAAATTACCCATCATTTTTTTATTTTAATGAACCTGAGCAGGGAGTGTTCTGTCCCCACACTAAGGGTTGATTACCCCACCTGTAGTGAGTCTGATTCCAGGGCTGGAAAGAAAGGACCCCTGTGTACTTCAAAGACCCATCTTTGAAGACACCCCCACTTCAAAGGCACAACTGGGTATAAGTACTGGTTCTCTGGCCCCACAAAAGCAGGCACTTCTAGACCTATAAACAATATCTGCCAGAAGAACTGCTGTACTGCTACAAGGACTGACACTCTTCTGGACTGCTGATCTGGAAGACCTGCTTTTCTGCTGTGCTGCCCTGCTGCTTGCTGCTCTCTGACTCTAGTGAGGGAGAGCTGAACTCTGCCTTTCTACTGAAGTGATCTCCAAGGGCTTTTTGGCTTGCCTCCTGTTACTTGAGACTCAGGACTATCAAAGCCTCTTACCCTGCTCCTGTGCCTGGTTCACTGGAAGTGAACCCAGATATTTGCATCAGAGAAATCAACACATTTCCAGTCTGTGTGTAGCAGAACCGGCCCATCACCTATGTTGCCGGAGTAGAATCGGAGCATTGCTCTCAAAACCAACACATCACCCTGAGAGCCTGACGCATTGGAACCATTCATCGCTGGCACAGCAGTGTGAAGAGATTGATGCATGCTCTCGACTGCGCAAAGAAATCCGGTGCATCGCTTTCGGAACCAACGAATCTCGGCACATCGCTTCGTCTACGGATCTGACCCATCTCCACCACTGCATAAAGAAAATTGGTGCATCACCTCGATTGTGGGTTTGACATTGACGCATTGCTCATCTGCACTTCACATCTAGCTTTGCAGCCAGGGTCAAGGTTCTCTGGGGCATATGTACAAGCCCCTATCGCCACCACAAAGTCCCTTTTACCGACATTGTGGTAGCGATAGGGGCTGCGCCTTATATACAAGGCAGTGTTAAGCCACTTAACGTGGCTTAACGCTGCCTTGTACATAAGGCCCCCTTTCACGCTATGGTTAGCGTGAAAGGGGTGAGTATTGGGTGTTGCGGTGGGCATTCCACCGCAACACCCATTCATTTTGACGCTGCCTCCTATGTACAAGGGTGGCGTACATAGGAGGCAGCGCCAAAATTAAGACCAGGTAAATCCTGGTCTTAAGTTGGCGAAACGAGGAAAAATGCATTATTTCTCCTCGTTTTAGCTTTTTCCATGTGTGCTGCCTTGTGCAGCACAAATGGAAAAAGCAAAATGCCATGGATTGTTTATGTACAGGAAGGTGTCCCTTCCTGTACATAAAATATCTTTACAAAAAAATGCAATTTTGTCACTTTCATGTGTGCTGCATGAAGCAGCACACATGAAAGTGACAGAATGGCATTTTAGGATTGTTTATGTGCAGGAAGGGACACCTTCCTACACTTTAACAATCCTCCCCTGCACGCAGACACCTTTGCACTATGGTGCAAGGGTGCCTGCGTTGGCGCTAAGTTGCTAAACTTAGCGCCATCGCAGGGGAAGACGCAAGGCTGCACCACATTCTTGTAAATATGGTGCAGCCTTGCGTTTCAGAAGTGGCGGAGCGCGGCGTTAAGCCAAGGAGGCTAACGCCGCGCTCCGCCACTTCCTTGTACATATCCCCCTCTGTTTCCCTGGCCTGCGTGGCTCCTGTATCTGCCCATGCTCCATTGTGGTCGACCTGAACTGTTGACTTTGCCACAGTCCAGCATGACCAGATAAACCCCATTGGCGCTCATTGCTTATCAGCACTGGAACTCTTTTCATTCTTTAAAAATTCATATCTTGACTTCTACTGATTGAATTTTTGCTGTTTTGGTGACGTTTTTTTCACTATATTAAGTTCTATTTTTCTAACTAGGCGTGGTATCTTTTTGTGTGGTGTTTTTTCAGTTTTACTGTTTGAAGTGTTGCACAAATACTTTACACATTGCCTCTTAAGTTAAGCCTGACTGCACTGTGCCAAGCTACCAGAGGGTGAGCACAGATTAATTTAGAGTGTGTATCTGACTTACCCAGACTGGGATTGTGGTTCCAGCTTGGACAAGTTGCATACTTCTGCCAACCAGAAAATCAATTTCTAACACTTATAGTGTGCTTTAATGGTAAAAGCCATTATAGGGACATATACTATTCCACTTTCATGCCCACACCTTTGATATAAGGCACCCTGCTTTCTGGGCTCAGGAGGCCTTGCTTAGGGATGAGTGGCATATATTAAAAGCAGTGCATTGACTTTGCCACACATGGTGAGGGCAAAGTTGAAATAGAGCAGTTTACACTGTTCCGGCAGTCTGCAATGGCAGGCCTGCTGTTGGCAGTTTACACTCAGGGTGGCACAAACAGTGCAAAAAGCCCTGGGGACCCCTTTACCACCCATGCCCTGGGTACCACTGGTACCATACACTAGGAATTTATAAGGGGGTAAAGTCCTTGTAAATTTGGCTTGCCAATTTACACATAACAGTTTTAGGGAGAGAACACAGGGGTCTGGGCAGCAGGCTCCAGTGCACTTTTAGGGGTATATTCACAAGAACGTGTGATAACTACCGCAAGAGTAGCATAACGCAACTTTCAATATCACAACCCATCGCAGGAAAATATCCACGTGTCAACGTTGAATTCACAACAAGGCGGTACCATGCAATGGTCTGCCGAACCCGCGGACAAAGTCCGCGATACAACCACCACGATGGAGATAAAAACACGAACCACAACACCAAAAAACACGTGATGGGCCAAAGCGTGATGAGGAAACCAGCGACAAGCAGCGCCAGGCCTGCAACACACACCTGGCAGGCGACAGAAACCGCCATAAAAGCAGGAAAAAAAAACCACACACAAACTGACCAACACACAAGCACCATGGAGGCAGCTGGAGCAGGCGCAGAGGACGAGCGCAACCCCACAAGCACCCCGGACGACCAGCCTGGGACCTCGGGGACAGGGAAGGGCAAGGACAAGAAGACCAGGAAGACCAAGTTCAGTCCGCAGGCGAACAGGATCATAGTCACGGAGGTGATGGAACACCATCAACAACACTTCGTCACCTCCAACGTGTCATTGGGCACCAAAATGGAATATGGCGGGACATCGTCGACAAGGTGAATGCCGTTGGAGAGCACAAGCGGACAATGGACGAGGTCAAGAGGCGATGGAATGAAATCAAGCGGAAGACCAAGGATAAACTCTCCGCCAACCTGAAGGCAGCAACGCAGACCGGAGGTGGGGGCCCAGCGCCACAGCTGGAGCTGGATGACATGGAGGAGCTGGTGTCGACAGTCATCAGTGTGGAGACTGTGGCCGGAGCCAGGGGACCGGACACTGCTCGACAGGACACAACACAACCGCAACAGGGTGAGTGACCACCAGGTACTGGGGAACGGGGGAGATGGCCACAATGGCACACATGCACAAGCAAGCAGGGCACAGTGCACACCCACAATCACTCTGGGTCCTCGCCCAGACCCACACACTGTCACAATGTACAATGCCATGCTGTCTGAATGTCAGCCTGTACCATGCGGCTACATACATGCGGACACATTGTAATACACCGTCTCCCCTTCACATCGCAGGGGCATCTTCAACACCTCCTGCAGAGCAGTCACAGCCACTCTTCACTGATGAAGAGGAGGAGGACAACACCAGCATCGACATCCAAACCATCCAAGACCTCATTGACCACCTCCGCAACTCACCTCCAGGATCAGGGCAGCCCAGCTACATCCATGAGACCCCACCCACCACCCAAACCACCCAGCAGTAGGCACCCACAGCCCCCGCACCCTCCCAAGACCCCCAGGAACAACAAATGGCCTTCCAACGCTGTGTGCTGGAGGGCCAGAGGGAGATGGCCGAGCGGGTCCGGGTGGGGTTCGAGCTCATGGCTAACAAACTGGACGCCATCCTTGGGTGTCTATGTCCGCCCCATGGTCTCCAGCGAGCCCTGATTGACATCTCTGGAGTCATGACGTGGAAGGAAGAATACCTGTCCGCTCACAGTGGCCCCAGCGATGCCAGCCTTGAGCTGGCACACATGCGGAGGCTCATGGAGGACATGGTGCGGATGGAGGCGGAAAGGATGGCACCCTCCGGTGCACATCAGCGTAATGTAGCTGGGATCTACCATGCCCTGCATGTCCTCATCATGGCATTGCTGCCACAAGGCGTGGCGATGATGAATGCTGCTGCCCCCACACCATTCACATCTCCGCCCCCTGGTGTGTCAGTGCCTCCCAGTGCGGCAGGCGTATCCACTCTGGCACCTGATGTGTCACTGCCACACAGTGAGGCCGACAATCCTCCTCCAGCCCCTGATGAGTCAGTGGCACACAGTGCCTCAGCCGGCACTGCAACACCCACAGGTGGGGCAGGGCACACACCCGGGGATGAGGACATGGATGGGACTGTGGTCAGGAGGGTCATCCACTAGCATCCATTACTGCCACCTTGCCTGTTTCTGCTTGGTGCCGCACATGGCCTCAAGACCTACCACTGACCCCCGATACACTCCAAGGCACTCACCTTGGACAGCGACATGGACTGCCACATGCTGTTTGACGACCAATGACACAGCGGACAGACTGCGGACTGTACCTTTCCTCTTCTGCGGTACAGGTCATCCTGGGATGGACACTGGCTGGCCCTCCACGGGCCCATATTGTGTGGTGTGCTTGGCATTGCCCTGTACCGCTCCAGCTGCATGACTGCACTGGATGTGCAAATAAACATCCAGTGACGCACTGCTGTGTGATGTCTTACGTCATTCCTGTGTGGATGTGTGGATGAATGTGGGGACAGTGCCTTCCCTTGCGTCAATGATGTTCATCCTGTGATATGCCAGTAAGGGGGTGCGACATTGCATCTTGTGTAGCGGGTTCCGTGAACACTGCAGCAGGGACACACGCATCAGTCACTTCCTTGTCCTGACATGGACTGGACCACGCCCAGAGCCCACAAGTCATTGTTGCAGGCCCTGCGCTGGTCCGGCGTACGGCAGGCCAGTCCACTCCGCTTACGTACCGAGGGGGGGCCCTCATTGCTAACTGTCGCAGCCGTACTCGCTGGTGGTGTGCGGGTCACTGGTCTAGTTGTCAGCATGTCACGGCCACTCCCTGAGGGCAGGTTTTCACACACACCACACCCATCCGGCACAGGCATCACAGGCCATGTGACTCTGCCAACATAAGGGTCCGACGACGTCACATTCCCCTCTTCCGGTGGTGACTGGCTGACGGACGCCCCACGGTTCGCACTCATATGGGGCCCATGACTTGCTGCGCACAGGGTTAGTGGCATCCGAGGCCTGGAGTTTGGCACGGGCCTACCACCACGTGGCGCAGACTGGGGTTGCACAGGGTTAGTGGCATCCGAGGCCTTGCGGACAGCACAGGCACCCCGCCACGGGACGGTGACTTTGGGTGCACTGAGTCAGTGGCACCTTGAGCTGCTGAGCGGGTGTGCAGCCTGCGATGATGCCCGGTCCCGGCGGTCCGGAGAGCTTAGGTCTTTTGTGCCCTGCTGGACCGCAGTGTAGGCCAGAGCCAGCGGGCAGCGCGGGCCTACTGCCCCGTGGTGTCGCTTCCGGGATGCCAGAGTTGGTGGCACCCATTGGGCTGAGCGGGTGTGCAGCCTGCGAAGATGCCGGGTGCACTGGTATGTCCTCTGCCATGGAGTAATCAAGACCCAGCACCAAACGTGAGACCTGGTGGCCTGCGGAGCGTGGCTGCATGATGTGGAGGGTGCCATGTCCGCGGGCCTGGGCTTGTGGCTTGCAGCGGCACGTGGTGGGACCTCCTGTCTACGCGCCGGTGGCGGAAGGTGAGCATTGAGGCCTGGGTGTGCATGGGCCGGCATGCTCCGATGGGCGGCGGGAGGGGTTGGGGTGCCTCTGCCTGGGTGTGCATGGGCGGGCAGGCGATGTTGTCTTGTGCAAGTGTGTGTACTGTGCCAGTCATGTATCTGGGCTCTGTTTCAGCTGACGGCTCTGAATGAGATGTGTGACCTGGTGAACTGCCCTACATACCTGCACGTGGTTGGAGACACACTGGTGGCAGCAGGTGAGCAGTGTGGCCTGGGTGCGCAGGGGCAGCACTCTCTCTCTCTCTCCCTCTCTTCCTCTCTCTCTCTCTCCCTCTCTTCCTCTCTCTCTCTCTCCCTCTCTTCCTCTCTCTCTCTCCCTCTCTCTTCCTCTCTCTCTCCTCTTCTCTCTCTCTCTCTCTCCCTCTCTTCCTCTCTCTCTCCCTCCCACTCTTCCTCTCTCTCTCCTTCGCTCTCTCTCTGTCCTCTGATGTGCGCAGGACACACCTTCTCATCATGTTTTTTGTCTTACAGGCTGTGACCTACGTATTGTCCGGAGGGGAGCGGCCATGTGTCTTCATTTCATTTTGTTGTTCATTTTAATAAAGTTTAATTTGTTGCTTCGAGAGTGAATGTGTGCTGGTCATTTCTGTGACGACACATCCATGTCACCAGTTGTGATTGTGCGGCATCAGGTGGAATATTTTGTACATGTTTAGGTGTGGCTGATGTGGCATGTCTTTGGTTGGGGGGGGTGCCAGGGAGGGGTGGTCCTGGGGTGGTGGCGGTGGGTGTTGTGGCCCTCTTGGGTGTCCGGGCTGCATGATGTGTGGCTCAATGGCATCTGTTGCCCTTCGGATGTGGCCCTGGGCTGTGCTCCCTTTTGTGGTGCTTGATGCCGTCCGACTTTACACCAGGTCAGAGCAGGTGTAGATTTCCTGGTGCTAACGCGCCTTATCGCCTGTTTTGTGTTTTTATCGCGGATGTGGCTGGTGGTTTTGAATGTTGAGGTGTGCTGTTGTCTCTGCTTTTGTTACGGGAATGCCTACTCTGCATCTCATTAGCGATATTTGCGAGGGTCCTCTGTAGCGATGTTTTTTGCGCTGCTATCGCGGGTAAAATGGTGCTGTGGGCTGTTAACACCGGCTTGTGAATGGGGGGTAAATTTATCACGACTTTGGCTGCGATAAAGTGCCGTTAATTCGGCAATAGCTCCTTGTGAATATGCCCCTTAGAGTCATAAACATCAGTGTGAGGCGGATCGGAACCAATCCCTGCACGCTCCTCTACAAAACACCAAAGACACATCTATGTATAAAAAAGGAGTCCTGTCTCTTTAAACAGAACACCGATTCCTGCCTAGAAGAGAGCCAATGGTGGTCATCGAGCGGAGTAGAAAAAGACTCCGTCATCGGTAACCAGGCGCACATGTCTGGAAGCAGGACACTGGAAGAAGGAACACGCCTTGTTTGCCTGGTGGAGGACCTCAGGAGCGCAGAAGGAAGAGAAGATGTCAGGACCGACGAAGATGCCGTAAACTTGATTGGTGCCACTGGTTTGGAAGTTGACACCGAGGAGTGTACCGAAGATTGGTGGCTACCCCTGGAGGATGTTGAGAGGCCTGCTGCAACTCAAGAGAGTTGCGGGGTTGCGGGTGAGTCCGAATAAACGAGGGTTGAATGGGTTTTGGCAGGGAGGAGGGACGGAGATCTCACGGGATGGGCACTTGGGTGTAACATGGGGTTGAGTACTACCAAGGAACCCCTCTCACTGTGCCAGCTCTTTGTTTCACTTTCTTCTTGTTTTCACGTATACCAAAGTCCAAAACTAGGGTAAACAGACCAAACCCTGAGGTAATTTTGGCATAAAAAGAAAAGAGAGCATAAGACGTCCAAAGGATATATGCTCCCACCTTTCTATTATTTAAGGTACTTTTTTTTCTTCTTTTCTTCACATTATTTCCACCAGTTATTCATAAAACAAGACCCAGGAAGCAGAAGTGCATGTTATTAGGAGGAAAACTCCCAAGAGGAGAAGAAACTCCCCAGAGTGGTGAAAGAAAACCCACTCTTCTGCCTAGTAATTAATTTTTACACGACCAAGGATGAGGTAACGGGAATCCTAAATAAACCCAGGAAAGAAACAAAATATTTACTGCTGCTGTTTCTCTTTCCTACAAGACTCCAGGCACCATACCATCTGGCGGACTATCCCAGAAGAAAGAGGAAACGAGAAGGAGAGAGTCAGGAACAACAACTCCATACCATACTTGCCAACTATAGCTCTTGAGAAATCTAGTCATCAGTTTCTTTTCAAATTGGGTTCTCTAATAAACTATCATTGAGAATAAACAGCCGCCTCCTTGTCTATACATCCGCCCATCCCGCTTACAAGTGGTGTCAGACGTGGGATCCGGAGGTATGGAGGCTGCTATTAACAAGATGGCAGAGAGCCAAGAAAAGCTTAAGAGGGTAATGGAAAAATTCCTTACCGTAGAAGCAGAGTATTGTGAAGCTATCCATAAAACCTTGACTAATCAATCACAATCCAAGAGACTGCAATAGGGAGGCTTGCAGATCCTTTTGGACAACAAAGAGGACACACTGCCTTTCCCTCAGTAGTCCTCCAGAAGTATACAAGCGGTGAGGGTCCCTATCACTTCTTTAATAACTATGAGACGATGACACAGGCAGCTGCCTGGCCAGTAGATCGATGAGGACAATATCTAGAACCATTATTGACCGGAGAATTGCAATCCGCCTATCAGGCCTCAAATCCACAGGGAACCACCCCCTATGTAGATATTAAGAAGAGTATTCTAGAACATTTAGGGGTAGACTACGAGACATATGGCATCAGACTTCACCAGATTAAGGAAGAAAACCCAGAAGCTATTTATTATAGAGTCAAGGACATGGCAGACCGCTGGCTTAAGCCTCTTACGTCTACAAATGAAGATATCATTGAAAAGATCTATATGGAACAATACCTCTCTTCTCTTCACCCCAGTCCAAAAATGGGTACGATAACATACCCAATTAACATTAGAAAGAGCAGTAGATACTGCTAACACCTATCTTAGAGCTAGAGAACCCCACAGGATGAGAGAAGGCATTGGATGGAGAGAGCATGGATCCAACCCCTGCTGGGCACGTCTGCGAGCTCCAGTCGTGAAGAAACAGGAAAGTGCCACCATGATATCAGGGCCCATTCCCAGGCTCTCATTCACTCCTTCAGGACCCCACTGTTATCAATGTGGTGTTTTCTGACTCATCGCTCGGTTTTGTCCACAGAAAGAAAAAGAGGAACCAATGCAAATCAGAATGGTTCGCTCTTTATATTGTACATCCACAGAAAAACAACCACCTTATCATTGTCAACCCCATGTAAATGGAGAAGCAGTAAACGCACTGGTCGATACAGGCTGGTTACAAAGCGTTGTACGACCGCAAGCGCTTCAAGCGGGCATCCCTACCCTAGCCCCACCAGAACAGTGGACATACAGTGTGTTCATGGGGACATTAAAAGGTATCCTACTACAGAAGTACAGGTGTAAAACCCCTCTTGTCCTCTAGCACCCCTATGCATTGGAGTAATTCCGAAATTACTGGGACCCTTAATCGTTGGGAATGATTATCCACATCTAGAGAACTTGGTTCAGGAGATGTGGAAGGACTGTAACAATTGGTGCTCCTCTGCGCCCGTCTCCCATGATACAGACCATGAATGGCCTCCCTCGAAACTCAGAAAAAGTAAAAGACAGAGGAGAGAAGAAAAGAAAAAGAAAACCCCTCAATCTGTATTTCCTATATATGCTGATGGATATATATGGGACACAGATACAAATTTTAGGGCGGCACAACGTGAAGAACCTACCTTCAAAGAAGCATGGAACACTGCTACCGATCAAGTTGACCCCATGAAAGTAGGTCCCCAATTCTTTTTGAAGGACGGGTTAATATATAGCAAGGGGGGGAACAGAACCATCCCAGTTACTGGTACCAGTTCCTTTTTGAGAAAAAAGTGTTGTTTTTAGCCCGTAGTCACTTACTAAGAGGACATTTTAGTATCAAAATAACAGAAAAGTCCATATTGGAAAGGTTTTACTGGCCTGAGATATACCAGCAAGTAAAGAACTATTGTAAAAAATGTGCTGTATTTCAAAAGAGCAGTTCACCTAGACCAGTTAAAGTCCCCTTCTTGCCTCTCCCAATAATAGAAGAACCCTTCAGCAGGGTGGGTATGGATATCCTAGGACCTCTCCTTCCCTCCCGAACTGGCTGTCGCTATGCGTTGGTTCTTGTCAATTATGCCACAAGATTCTCCGAAGCTGTAGCTTTATGACAACCCAATACAACTAATGTAGCTAAAGCAATGATTAACGAGTTCTCTTGTGTAGGATTCCCTAAAGAAATTCTAACAGACCAAGGTACACCTTTTGTGTCTAAACTAATGAAACAGGTATGTTGTCAGTTAAGAATTAAGCCAATCCAAACAGCAGCCTATCACCCACAAACTGATGGTATGATAGAGCAATATTATGCCACACTAAAAACTACCCTAAAAAAACTGCTTGACCTGGAGACCCGAAGATGGGAAGACATGTTACTTTATTCGCTTTCCGGTGTAAGATACAAAGCAGTACAGGGTACTCCCCTTTTGAGTTACTTTATGGAAGACAGCCCCAATCCCTCTTAGATATGGCCAAAGAGGGGTGGGAACCAGAAGAAGATGGAACCAAACCCCTATTAGAAAATGTGACAAACATTAAAACTCATTTCGGACAGATCCGAGTAATAGTGAAAAACAATCTAGAACAAGCCCAGGCAGCCCAGAAAGTACAATATGACAAGAAAGTAAAAGAAAGGTCCTTCCAAGTAGGGGATTATGTATTGCTTATGTTAGCCTCCCCGGATCATAAACTTCTGGGGCAGTGACAGGGCCCTTATCAAGTATTAGAGAAGGTCACCCCGTTACATACTGCATTGAGTTGGATTCACAGAAAAAGACTAATCTGGTATATCACATCAATCTTTTGAAGAAATGGGAGGGTCCAGCTACCCTAATGGTGGGGGTCTTTAATTCAAAAGAACCTTTATATCTCTAGAGTATTGATCCTGATCTCCCAAACCACCTCAAACAGGAGTTTGTACAGCAACTTCACACATGTCAAGAGGTTTTTTCATTAATACCAGGGAAAACCGATATCATAGAACACCCCATCAATACCCTACCTGGGAAAAAGGTGCGGTTAAGGCCTTACTGCATACCCAAAGCCAGGAGGACCGTCATAGCACAGGAAGTTGATCAGATGTTGCACATGGGAGTTATCGAGCCCGCCTGTAGCGAATGGAACTCCCTAATTGTGTGAGTTCCCAAACCAGACGGATAAGTCAGATTCTTTATTAACTTCCGTGAAGTCAACGAAATTTCCCAGTTTGATGCTTATCCACTCCCGCGAGTGGACGAAATAGTAGAAAATTTAGATGAGGCCCAGTATATTAGTACCCTTGACGTATGCAAAGGGTACTGGCAAGCCCCCTTAAGAAAGTGTCACAGAGGAAAAACAGCCTTCTCAAAACCAGGGGACCTATATCAGTTTAAGTTCCTACCTTTCGGACTTCATGGAGCCCCCACAACCTTTCAGTGTATGATGAACGCTATACTCCGCTCTCATGAACAGTACGCAGCAGCCTATTTAGATGACATCATTATCTACAGCTCCACATGGGAACAACATTTACAACACTTACAAGTAGTTATACAAGATTTAGACAAATGTGGCCTTAGAATAATCCATCCAAAAGCCTTTTGACCGCACGCAAAGTAAAATCCTTGGGCTTTCTCTTGGGTAAAGAGCATATTAAAACCCAAACAGAAAAAATAGCGGCCATTTCTAGTGTTCCTGTCCCTAAAACAAGAAACAAACGTAGGCCTTTTCTAGGACTATTAGGATATTATCGTCGGTTTATACCCCAGTTTTCTCAGATCACAACCCCCCTAACTGATTTGTTGCAAAAAAACTTGAAAACTGAACAGGTGGTAAAAACTCCTAATTCTCAGATTTTAGATGCCTTTTATCAACTAAAGCAGGTCCTACTCTCTGAACCGATTCTGATCAGTCCTGATTATCAGAAACCCTTCATACTCCAGACTGATGCCCCAGACGTGGGCCTTGGGCCGTTCTCTCTCAGGTTGACAACAAAGGGCTAAAACAACCCATTATATTCATTAGCAGGAAACTCTTCTCTAGAGAGAGAAAATATACAGTTGTGGAAAAGGAGGCTCTTTCCATTAAATGGGCCATCGATAATCTCGGCTACTATCTGGAAGGAAGGGAATTGACACTCTTTACTGATCACACTCCAATGCATTGGATGTCCCAGAATAAGAACAACAAGGAATGCATCATGAGATTTTTGGCCCTACAGCCTTTTTGATTTCAAAACTTACACAGAGAGGGTGTTGAACAAGCAAATGCAGACCATTTGTCCAGGTACCCCAAGACAGTGTTCTTACCAGTAAGAATCTAAGGGAAGAGGGATGTGAGACAGATCGGAACCAATCCCTGCACTCTCCTTATAAAACCCCAAAGACACATCTATGTATAAAAAGGAGTCCTGTCTCTTTAACCAGAACACAAATTCCTGTCTGAAAGAGAGCAAATGGTGGTCATCGGAAGGACTAGAAAAAGACTCCGTCATCGGTAACCAGGCACGCATGTCCGGCAGCAGGACACAGGAAGAAGGAAGACACCTTGTTTGCCTGGAGGAGGACCTTCGGGAGCGCAGAAGGCAGAGAAGACATCGGGAATGACTGAGGCGCCGTAAACTTGATCGACGCCACTGGTTTAGAAGCCGACACCGAGGAGTGGACCGAAGATTGGTGGCTACCCCTGGAGGACGCTGAGAGGCCTGCTGCAACTCATAGGCCACCCACCGACCTACACTACGGACCACGTAAAGCAACTTTATTGGGCATGGGTTGATCAGAATAAATTTGTACAATCCAAACAGGGCTCCTTAGCTGATGCCTTTATGGACTCAAAACCCAACTGTTCCCTAGAAAGCTTCTTTGAGGTCATCAAGGTCCCAGCCGACAAGAAATTGTACATCCAGTTTAGGCATGGCAGCCTACCTATTATTGCTTTTACTAATTCTTGGATGAATAATAAAACTCGATCCAAGGGCTGTCCTTCTTGTGCTTGTCAATACGAACCAACTGGCCATGTCCTTTTTGCCTGCCCAGCTTACGTGAAACCAAGGAGTAAATGGTTAGCTCCTGTGTGCAGCCAACTAGGGACCCGAAATTCAGAGGAGGCCATGCGCATTTTAAAATCAGATGCCAGACCCTTGTTTTCTTGCACAGCTGCGAAATATTTAGGTCACTGCTGGGCGATTAGAAGGAAGGCATTGTTGAAATCCTTGCCTGGCCCTGATAGATAAAATGGCAACCGCGATGACCCTGCAAGCGAGGACTAATCTGTAATTTGAAATGTATGTTTTTAAGCTGTATATATCTGCTTTTATGGAATTATTTTATGCACAGCAATATTGTTAATGCTGGATCTTGCACAAGGGCGTTACCAAGGGGTAAAAGGGGCGTTAATGCATTGTTTATTTCGTTTGGGTTAACAATCTGATGATTGTTCTATGTAATTGCTGCCAATGCACTAGCACTTTATTCATGTGGCCCTATTCCCCCGCCCTGTATGGCCGGCGATAACATAATTATGATATGCCACCTTATTATGTACACCAGAGTACTTCTCATCATTCACTTGCGCATTTTTCTCTTTGACTGTCTTATAACTTAGAATGTTTTAACTTGACTTGTGTGGCTGTACCTTTTTATGGTTTTTATCAACCGAAATAAAGAGACCTTGATGATGATGGCCTGCTGCAACTCAGGAGAGTTGCGGCGTAGTATGTGAGTCCAAATAAACGAGGGTTGATTGGGTTTTGGCAGGGAGGAGGGACAGAAATCTCATGGGATGGGCACTTCGGTGTAACAATGGATCCGGTATTACCAAAGAACCACTCTCACTGTGCCGGCCCTTTATTTTCACTTTCTTCTTGTTTTCACGTAAACCAAAAGTCCAAAACTAGGGTAAACAGACCAAAACCTGAGGTAATTTTGGCGTAAAAAGAAAAGAGAGCATAAGACGTCCAAAGGATATATGCTCACGCCTTTCTATTATTTCAGGTACTTATTTTTTTCTTTTCTTCGCATTATTTCCACCAGTTCTTTATAAAACCAGACTCACTAAGTAGAAGTGCATGTTATTTGGAGGAAAACTCCCAAGAGGATAAGAAACTCCTCAGACTGGTGAAAGAAAACCCACTCTTCTGCCTAGTGATTAATTTTTACATGACCAAGGGTGAGGTAACGGGTATTCTAAATAAACCCAGAAAAGAAATAAAATACTTACCGCTGCTGTTTCTCTTTCCTCCGAGACTCCAGGCGTCATACAATCTTGCGGACGTTCCTAGAAAAAAGGGGAAAGGAGAAGAAGAGAGTCAGGAACAACAACACCATACCATATTTATCAGCTATAGCTCATGAAAAACCTAGTCATCAGTTTCTTGACAAATTGGGTTCTCTAATAAAGCATCATTGAGACTAAACAGCCACTTCCTCATCTGTACATCCGCCCATCCCTCTTACAATCAGCATTGGAGCAAAAATTGGGGTGACCTTAATAAAAGGGTACTTTCCTATAGGGACCACGACCTGTTGGCCACCAGATAGAGTCCCAGGGGGATTTCCCGTTTACAAAGATCAATGCTTTCATCTTGTCGGAGTTAAGTTTCCCGGCAGTTGGTTTTCATCCACTCTGCTACATTGAGCATGGATTGGGTGGAGTTGGTTCTGTTGTTAGTGGACTTATCAGACATTGATAAGATGAGTTGGGTGTCATAGGCGTAGGAAGCAAAAAAGATGCAGTGTGCTCTGATGACATCAGAGAGAGGTATCATGTAAATGTTGAACAGGGTTGGGAAGAGTGATGAGCCCTGGGGGGACTCCACAATTCAAGTTCTTGGGTTCTGATGTGTAGGTTGGGAGTCTGACTTTCCATGTTCTTCCTTAAACGAAGGAGCATAGTCAGTTGAGGGCAGGTCCTTGGATGCCTTTGTTGTGCAGTCTTCAGATGAGGCTGCAGTGTAATATGGCATTGAATGCAGCTGAGAGGTCAAGCAGTATAACGGTGGCGTTTTTCCATGGTCCAGAATGGTGTGGATCTCATCTGTGGCAACAATGAATGCTGCCTCCATGCTATGATTGTTTCGAAAACCAGATTGGGTGTGGGTGAGTAGGTTGTGAAGTTCAAGCATGTTTGGTGAGTTTTTGGTTGGTTGTCTTCTCTATCACTTTGGCTAGGTATGAGAGCAGGGAGAAAGGACAGAAGTTGCTCATCTCACTGGGGTGGGCCAAAGGTTTTTTGTGGAGGACCATAACTGCTGCATGTTTCTAGTCTTCAGGAAAGTTGCAGACTTGATGGAGGAGTTGCTGAGGATTTTCCTGATCAGTGGTCCTCCCATGTTGTAGATGTGATGGGGCAAGGGTCTGTTAGGAACCCAGAGTAGACAGTTGTCATGATTGCAGTGGTGTCTTCTCAGTGGGTGTTCTCCACTTGGTTAGGAGAGTGCCTTGGCTGGCAGTGTCCAGGTTGATGATGATGGCCTTGGGGTTTCAAGTTACTGTAGATCCTATTGATTTTGCTGTGAAAGAAGTTGGACAGGATGTTGAAGTTTCTGAGAAGGAGTGATGGAGTTGACTGTGGCCTTTGGGATGGTGAACTCCTTGGTGATAGAGAAGAACTCTTTGCAGTTCCTGGAGCTACCCTCAATCCTTTCAGTAAGGGCCCTTCTCTTGGTATCTCTCAGGAGATGGTGGTAGTGCCTGAGTGTGGCCTTTTAGGTAGATCTGGTGTTGGCTTCATTGTTGGATCGCCATTTTCTTTTCAGTTGTTAGCAGTATCTTTCGGAGTCCCAGAATTTATCTGTGTACCAGGTGGGTTGTCTGTTGGTTCTGCAATTTTTATGAATGTTGATGATTGGAGTGAGTCTGCACAGCAAACACAAGGAGATAATGGACGGAGCGCTGAAACATTTCAGACACTCAACCCCAGTCACAGATCTGGGTTGAATCGTTTTTTAGATCACTTCGCCACCTCAGTTCAGACCCAGCTATATGCAAATCAGTCTTGACCATGTGCTTCATGAGAACAGTCCAGCCCGAACTGCCAAGCCAGGTCTTCCCTGAATCAGAAACAAGCATCCTGGGACCGGTTTCGGGCTAACACCCCTCATCCGCCAGGCTAGCTTGAATCCAGTGGCAAAGTGAGCAAGGGACCCACGTCTGGGCATACCCTGCCAACTTAGGGTGAACAAAGCAAACACAAGGAGATGATGGACGGAGCGCTGAAACTTTTCAGACACTCACCCCCAGTCACAGATCTGGGTTGAATCCATCATCGTTCTTTAGCTCACTTTTCCACCTCAGTTCAGATCCAGCTATATGCAAATCAGTCTTAACCCTGTGCCTCATAGCAACAGTCCAGCCCGAACTGCCAAGCCAGTTCTTCCCTGAACCGAAAACAAACATCCTGGGACCGGTTTCAGAGTAACACCCCTCATCAGCCAGGCTAGCTTGAATCCAGTGGCAGTGAGTCTGCACAGGTCTTGATCCACTAGTTGAATTTGGTGATATTCCTTTCAAGGTTGTTTGTGGTGTCGAGTTGCTCTATTTCAGGGTCGTTGCACCAGTTAGCTTCTGTTATTTTGTTACAGTTTTGGCTTGACAGTTTGATGCTTGTGGTTGCTTTGGCTTGCGGTTTAGAGATTTGAACTGTATGATGGAGTGGTCGGTCCAAGTAAGCAGTGAGGCAGAGTTGTATTTAATGTTGTTGCCGGGGGCAAAGATGGGATCTAGGATGTGCCTTGCGATGTGTGTGGGGTCTGTAATGAGCTGGGAAAGTCCAATGTCATTCAGGAGGTCAGTAGAGGAGAAATTGGTGGAGTCTTCCAGGTGGAAATTGAAGTGGCTGAGTAGTATGAAGTCCTTGGAGTTAATGGTTAGGTGAGCCATGAAGTGTGAAATGAGGTTGCTGAAGTTTGTTCATGGTTCTGGTAGTAAGTATGGTTTCAGGGTGAAGCTACCACTTGTTTGGAGGCTGTGCACATGTTCCATTAAGGGGGTGTCTGAGTCCATGGTTGAGGCATGTTTGTTGGTTTCCCTGTAGAAATTGCAAGTCCACCTCCCCTTTGGTAAATATGGTCTTGCTGTGTGAATTTGTTTCCTGTCAGGATGGCCACAGCGATTTTGGGAGATGACAATGGGTTCAGCCAGGTTTCCTTCAGGAAGAGGAGGTCTGGTGCGCCGTTGCTGAGGAGGTACCAGATTTCAATGGACTGTTTGCTGGAAAAGTGAGTGATGAGGATCATGAACGTGAGCATTTGTTGAGAGTCAAATGCGGCATGTTGAGAGTTGCTGGTCTGAGAAATTAAATTAATTGTGCATTAATTCAAATATATGTAACTTTCAAACCATATTCTTTGAAGAATAATTAAAAAAGATTCTCACCCACAATAACATGCTTTTTTATTTAATATGTACTACATTTTTTTAAACGTTGGTTTAAAATCATTTAGTTTCAATTTTGTAACACGTTTTTCATTTATTCTTTTTTTTTGTTTTTAAATTAAGCTTACATATACATTGTGAAACAATAACATAATTGCTTCATATTTATATAATTTGAAATGCCTAATTATTTTTATTTATTTAACATTACTGCCTTGGGGGGAATGAGGGGAAACATGGCGTCCGCTAGTTGAGCGGAGCGCGCGTCCGGAGAGTACTCTCTACCCCTGACTGTTATGTTACCGGCAAAGAAGTGATCTTTTGTCTATCGGGAGTTTATGGAGCTCGGTGTAGCTCTATGAGGATCTCAGGGAGGTCTCGCTGCGGAAATATCGGTGTGTACATACCTCAGCTGAATGTGTGTCGGGTCTTTCGTCCAGACTTCAGGAGTTCCGCGTCTGACACGTCCGCTTCACCTCCTACGCTGGTACGGAGCCGCCCTGGAGTTGAGGCGTGGTCGCAGAGCGGCGGCCCGCGGTCTCCTCCCGGGTTGGCAGCGGTAGCGCCAGCATCAGCCAATTCTTTGGGGTGACGGCTGGCGAGAGAGTGAGATCTGCGGCGGTTGCTGGTTGCGCCGGAGGTGGTGTGGGGCTCGATTCGGAGGAATGCTTGGTGCGGTCAGTTCCAGGCGTCTTTTCTTTTTCAGCTGCTCCTAGTAACATCACTGGCGGTAAGAAGGCGGAAACTCCTGTGCAAGAGGCGGATTATGTTATAGCCACTTCAAAGGAGAAGCATGAACATCGAGAAGGGGAAGGGGGTCCTACAACCCAGGTAACTTGGTGGTAGCTGCAAATAAAAAAGCGGAAAGAAGAGAGGAAATTGTAGGCAGAGGGAGGTTGGCTGCAGAAAAACGAACATTAAAGGAAAAGATACTGGGTTACTGGAGCCACACTTAGGGGGTGTCAGGCTTTAGTGAATACGAGGGACGATAGTATTATACCCTCTAACCAAGATACAGCCTTCCAGAACTACCAAGTTAAGGGAAGAAGTGTAAAAAGAGGGAGGAATAAGAGTGTCTCCTCGCACTGCAAAGTAAGAGTTACCCCCTCACTACGGTCATTTTTAGGGTGCAACCGGAAGTCTTGACTGTTACAAAGCAGGGGGGCTCTGGAATTCACTCCATCAGCTCCACTGGCTCTGTAGCTGGGGTTTCTCGAGTTAATATGGATAATCTGGGTTCTTCCAGCCAGAGCGATATACCTATCAGTTTACCTATAGTAGCCCCTGTGTTGCGGTCTGAATCACAGTCAGGGGAGGTAGCGGAGTCAGAAGCCCAGAATCCGGGGAAGTTGTCAATCATTCCCTAGGAGCCTCGATCGAAGCCTTGTTTACTTCATTAAAGGAAGATATAAAACAGGGCTTTGCAGTTTCTGCAGATAACCAAAGTGAAATAAGAAATGTGTGTGAGACTTTGGAGAGAAAGGTTGACCTCTTAAATTCTAGAACCGAATCGTTAGAGAGCTCAGTTGAGGTACTCAAGACGAATTTGGGGTCAGCAGAGGAAAAGATACAAAGCCTACAGAGAGGAGAAGTTGCTTTGCGGGACAGAATGGAGATCTTGGAGAATAATTCCCGCAGAAATAATCTGCGGGTTATGAATATTCCAGAAGGGAAAGAAGGGGCAGACATTAAGACTTTTATGATCGCCCTGCTTAAGGAGGCCCTATCACTCGAAGAAACAACAGAGTTCTTAGAAAGGGATATTCAAAGAATCCATAGGGACCCATTTCGCCACAACCCTAAGAGGGCAAAGCCCAGGAAGATCCTTATTAACTTTCTCACTTATTCTGTTAAAGAGAAAATTCTGAATTTGGCTTTGAAGGCTAAAACAGTAAAAAGTAGGGACTTCTCCTTTGAGGTTCGTTCGGATCTTTCCAAAGCCACACTGGAGAGACAATGGGAACTGGGTCAAAGAATGGAAAACTTTAGGAAGGCCGGTGCAGTAGTACAGCTTAAGTTCCCGGCCTTCTTGAAAGTTATGCACAATAATAAGATGCATAACATTAGATCAACCCAAGAGGCAGATGAATTACTTGATTTCATCAATAGGCAGGCCTCTAAAAGCCTTTAGAGCTTCCTCTGGTTTTCTTTAGGGTGTAAAAATGTCAGATTAGAGAGACACAAGTGCTCCCTTTTTTATGGATAACCTTATTTCTCCTATCTTACTCCCTATCATCCCCTAAGTTATGTATCGGCAAGTTTTTTTCTTTTTCTAAAGAGCTCAGGGAAGGTGGGAAATAGGCTATATATTGGTTTTTTTTGTGTTTTTTTCTGTTTTTTGGGTAAGAAAGGGGAAGAATAGAGTGAGTAGGGAGGAAAGGTAAGGAAAAAAGAGGAAAAAATATATATAAAATAAAATAAATAAATAAATAAATACATATAAATATTATCATATACATATATATATATATGTTTGGGGACATATAGACACAATAGAAATAGAGGGGCAGGGTGGCTCACGGACGCAATAGCTGGTCAACACCAGACCAGAGAAATGGGGGAAGGGTTTCCCAAGGGGAGGAGGAGTGGGTGGGGGGAAGGGGAGCACAGGGGGATAAATAATAAAAATACCTCATTTGCCTCAACCGGTTCAGTTCTAGGAACTTCAATGAGCAGTAATAATGGGAAAACTGGAAGGTCTCTCGGCCTATGTCCTTGTTTTTGTCCAGTCAGGACGGAATATGTTAATGCTAATTTTAAAATAACATGACAATACTCCAGATTTTGTCCTGGAATGTCAATGGCCTGCGCATGAGGGCACGAAGAGCTAGAATTTTACAATACCTGAGAGATTCCCCGGCGCAGGTCATTGTCATACAGGAGACTCACCTTCTTAAGACAGAGACAAAAGAACTGTTAAAAAGTCAGAAATGGGTGGACAATTTCATTTGCACCGATCAGACGGCTAATATTAGAGGGGTGTTGATCCTTTTTAAAAACCAGGCTAGAGCTCAGATTCTACAATATAGTGAAGATTTTAGTGGTAGGTGGCTGATTTTGAAGATTACCTTAATGGGTATCCTCTTTACCTTAGTTGGATATTATGGTCCAAACCAGGACGATCCTTCCTATATAAATTCCATTCGCTCTCATCTCCTGGATTTTCCAGAGCCAGTGATATGGGCAGGAGACTTTAATATTGTCCTGGACCCTAAACTAGATAAATCCCCTAATAGTAGAGCAGAAGTTCCTTCTAAATCTAGGGCGTCCTTGTTGACAACGATGGCCCAATTGGGGCTATCCGATATTTGGAGGGAAAGATCGGGAGACCAACCAGGAGTATCTTTTAGAAATTTTAGATACAAACACAAGTCGAGAATAGACTATATTTTGCTTAGTTATAATCTAAAAGATAGAGTTAAAGATATAAAATACCTACCCTCGCACCTTTCGGACCACTCAGGAGTTATATTAGCTATTGAGTGTATACAGTCACAGCAGTCTAGAACATGGTCATTCGATCGAACAATACTGCTCGAAGAAGAAGAGACTGCCTTTTTTCTACTGAGACCAAGCACTTTTTAGAGAATAACCTAGGAACAGCCGACATTACAACTGTCTGGGACACCTTTAAAGCTTTCCTAAGGGGTAATATTACCAATAGATCGAGTTATAGGAAAAAAAATATAGGGAAGCGACCTTAGTTCTGGAAATTGAAATGAGGGAAATCGAGGAAAAAATGAATAGCCAGATCGGCATTGGCCAGAAGGAAGATTTGGATAGGCTCGTTCAATTAAAAGAAGAGCTGAAGAGTATTCTTCAAAAGAGGCTGATGCGTAGGTGGGAGGCTAGCAAGATTGCCCATTTCGAGTATGGGGAAGGAGCAGGAAAACTACTTGCTTGGAAAACCAAAATGGACCAGCTCCGGAACCATATAAAAGAAATAAAGGTGGATGATGAGGCACCCTCCCTTTCCTCGGACAAAGATATCGGCGAGGTTTTTTGGGGTTATTTCCAAGATATCTATAAGGATACTTGCATAGAAGACAGAGCAAAAGTGAAGCTCTGGTTGGATGAGATTACATTACCATCTATTAGCCCCAAGCAACAGATAGATTTGGAATGTGCTATCACAGAAGAGGAGGTGAGGAAAGTTATTGCAGGGAGTAAAAGAGGGAAAGCGGCTGGGCCTGATGGCCTACCTGCAGAAATATATCGCGTCTTGCAGGATGTCATAATCTCAGTACTCACTCAACTGTATAATAAGATTTTATTGGAAGGAGTTAGCCCCCTCGTTCTTGGGATGATGCTACGGTGGTCTTAATTTTAAAACCTGGCAAGAATCCGGCTAGGTGTGATTCATATCGACCGATATCACTTTTAAATACAGACTACAAATTTTTCTCTTCTATTTTAGCAACTAGGTTGGGGATGGTGGCAAATGACATCTTTCACCCAGACCAAAAAGGGTTTGTAAAAGGGCGACAATTAGCAGACTTAACATACGATCTGGTCGGAGCAATTGATATCGCTTCCACCTATGCCCTCCCGTTGGCAGCCCTAACTCTGGATGCTACCAAGGCTTTTGACAGGGTAAATTGGGGATACCTGTCGGAAGTCATGGCAAGATTTAATTTGGGAGACAAATTCCGCCGTACCATTCAGTTGTTATACCAGGCACCGTCAGCCAGGTTGCTGGTTAATGGCATTTTGACTGAGGCATTTAAGATAACTAGGGGAACGAGACAGGGTTGCCCTCTCTCTCCCCTGCTCTTCAATATGTATATAGAGCCTTTTGCACAGAAACTCAGAGATAACTCTAACATCATCCCTTTTAAATATGAGGAGTGGGAGAAGAGGGTGGCCCTGTATGCAGATGATATCCTTATACTGTCAGCAGACTTGGATTCAGCCTTTCCGACAGTTATAAAACTGGCAGAAGAATTCGGTCAAATATCGGGTTATGAAATAAACGCGGGAAAGACGGAAATCATGACGTGGAATATTAGAGAAACCCATTTCCAGATCAGTTCAGGTATGCGATACTTGGGGGTCAGAATAGTGCAGGAAGTAGGAAATATCGCAGAAATAAATTTAGTGAGAGTTTTCAGAGAGTGTCAGAAATTGATGAAGTCATGGGCCCATCTCCCCTTATCCATCTTGGGGAGGGTAAATCTGGTCAAAATGACAATTTTACCTAAGATCACATTCCTTTTTAATACGATCCCCCTTTTTTTGACAAACCCCTGATAGTTAAATTTCAACAGGACATAAACTCCTTTATCTGGAAATATAGATCAACCAGGATAGCCTGGAAAAAACTAAGGAGAAGGAGAGAGAAAGGAGGACTGGCGCTACCTGACTTGCAATACTATGCCTGGGCCTTCCAGCTTTCACATTCTAGAATGTTATTAAAAATGCCTCTGAGCACAGGAGGGGGAGACATGTTTCGGGCTATGTTAAGGGGTGCTGGTATATCGGAAGAAGGCTTTATGTTTAAATTTAGGGACCAAAATTCTTTAAAAGGTTAAACTTAAGGTCCTTCATACAATAGCAAAACGTGGGCCAGATTAAGAACTGTGGTAGGGCTTCACTACTTTTCAAACTTTGCACCTCTCTGGGATTCACCAGGTTTGCCGGAGTGCCTCCAGGATAGTTTGGCGATACCACTAAGAGAAGCCGGGGTAAAAGTGTGGGGAGATCTGATTAATGAAGATTCGTTTGTTTCATGGGAACACCTAAGTAAGAGAGTAGGGACGGGCCTCTCAAAGTTCAAGTATATCCAGTTAAAAAGCTGGGCACAATCCCAGCTAAATCAGAAAAAACATTTTGGCAAGGGCAGCAGCCTGGAACAACAGCTAGTTGAAAGGCCGGCAGGAAAGAGGGAGGTTTCATTATGGTATTGGGCTATTGAAGAGGCAGCAGACGGAGAATTTAAGCTTGCAGACGAGCTATGGGGTGAACAGATCCCGAATACACTGTGTGAGTCTCTATGGCAAGACTCGTTTAGAATTCTCTTTAGATTAGTTAAACCTGCTTGGTTGAAGCGGAATCACTTGTTCACCGCCCACAGGGCATACCTATCCCCTCTTAGATTATCTAAATTTTTGAAAGGATCCCAAGTTGTATGTAAAAAATGTGGGTTGGCTGAAGCATCGGATACACATATGTTTTTGGACTGCCCTTTTATTGCTTCTTTTTGGGAAGAGGTGAGGAAGACACTTGAGAGCGTTTTAAGAGCACCAATTCATATAAACCTGTCCTTGATAATCTTCGGTCTTAATAGCGATATTGTAGGCCCTGCCAGATCTTTGCTATTTTACTCAATACTAATGGCTAGGAGACAAATCTGTAAATATTGGGTAGATCCAGCTCCCCCAACCATTCAGACTGGCTGACCTCATTATATGAGGTCTCCAAGATGGACATGTCTAGAACCTGCAGTAATAAAAAACTCGCATATTGGGACTTGCTTATTCGGTGGAGGTAGTTTTTTTTTTTTTTTTTTTTTTTTTTTGGGTCCTATGATTAAGCCTTTTTGGATACTCCCTGGACTATTGCATGCCTTCTAGGCTATCGATAAATGTCCATCAGGTTTTTTCAAAGACCTAGTTGGAGTAAATCCGGCCTAAAATTGTACCTTCACAGGCTGAGGCACAGAGAGACCCCATATGTAAAGCCAAGGATATCCCAGGGTATCAAAGTAAGGTTACAAAAAGGCGGTTGGTTTAAGGTGGTTGAAGGCGAATGAGGACTAAAAAAAAAAAAAGACAAAAACAAAAAAAAACATTACTGCCTTGGGGATGTTATTTTAAGTTCCTGTCACCATATTTTTTATGAGAGTGGCCGTCTATGGGGTTTGACATACTCCAAGGTTGAGCTGGAGTATATTTACTAATGTTATCTCACTTTCAATATAACGTTTACTTATTAAGTGTACTTTGTTAATAGCAATGTGTTTACTATTTTTTTGTGAGTAGATGTATCTAGTAGCTTGTCCCTTTCTAAACCCATCCCATCTTTAGCAGATATTTAACCTTTTCCCCAAATTCCCCTAGTCCCTCCCAACTTTACTATTAAGTAGGAAACTTAGATGTGTGGAGATGTCCCAAATCGGAAATCTCGGAGAGGTGCATGTGGAAATTTCCACTTGTAGGTTTGTGAATTGCATTTTGTAGTAAGTAGTCCTATGTTGTACACTACAAAATGCAGTTTGTGAACCAGGCCCTAAGTGTCTAGCTGCTAGGGCGGCAGCTCTACTGTCAGAAACAAGTTCAATAACCCAAAACTTAACGAGGCAGGGAAAGCCTAAGTTAAGCAGGGCTAGAGAACTGACGTTTCATGGCACGTCTTACATTTCACCAAACCCTAAATAATCCCATTAGTCTGTGTTCCACTGTTGGATTCTGGTTCATGCAACATTTCTAGAAAGCCTGTTTTTCTTTTTAATAAAAGGAGAACACATTTAATGCAGAGATGATTGTCTTACCGTGGGCAGGTCGTGCTACCTTTCATTATGTGCTTCTGTTATGTTTCGTATATAGGCCCTAATGTAGACCCGTTCATATATGCCATAATGTAGAAATACTCGTATATGCCCTATTATGGTCATACTCATATATGCCCTATTATGGTCATACTCGTATATGCCCTATTATGGTCATACTCGTATATGCCCTATTATGGTCATACTCATACATGCCCTATTATAGTCATGGCTCCTAATATAGGCATGATATTTCACCTACGTTAGTTCCCTACAGTACACAACGAGCTCTGAGGGTTGAACATTATCTAGTCTGTGGTTAGAACACTGCAAGGTCTTTCCAGAACACAGGCCTACAATGTACTCATAAATTATGCATGAGCATTCACCAGCTACATCTCCCGCATAATATGTATGTACAAAGTTCACCCTGACGTCTTCCTCATGTCTAACAAAGACCAAAACAAACCATACTGAGGGACAGAGACACTTTAGGGTATAAATACACCACATCTTGCCACGGTAAGATAGAGGGAACCGAGACTTCCATGCTGACACACTGACCAGAGACGCTGAGGCTCCTGCATGCAGTCGCTCCAGCTGACAGCGGTCTAACACAGCCCTTGCGGGGTGTCCAACTCGAGACCAGGATGGGGTCCCACACTCTCTCCATTCAGGTATGGCAGTTCGACTAAATCCTAGAGGGATTCTTGGCTCTTAGGCTTTTAGACCTACACATATGCTAGGTACACTCAGGTACATCTAGTTAGGCATCGTAGGAGTACGCACATTTTCATAATGCTTTTTATATTCATGTATGTATTCATGATTGTTGCAATATGGTAGAACTATTCTATCACTTCACTTTTATCGTACTGCTGATAATATATCTCTGCTATTGTCTGCTGGTTGCTGCAGCACATATATTTTACACTAGAATAACAACTGTTCAATAAATACTTATTGAAACGCCCAGACTGTTTATTCTGTGTAACTCTCTGAGACAAACCGAATAAGTAAGCACGAGTGACTGAGCGAAAGGTAGTACATTGTTTCCACGATTCTGAGGAACCAGGGTTGTCATGGTCTAAGGTTGCCAGGAACTAATCTCTCCCCGATAAGAGGAGATTCTAGTGGCACTGTGAGCTAGCTAATGCAAATACGGCAAAAATATACGGTGGGGGTGCACAGAGTCAGTCTAACACCAAGCCCACAGTTTATGTTATCCAAACGCGCAGGTCCTGCAGGGGTACTATAGGAACTACACGACATGGTGCCCAACGTTGGTTGGGTACTTATTTAACAGTAGAATCTGAGTAGTTCAGTCATGCTATTCTCATAGAACCTACTCACAAAACCCCAGAGACGTCTGGGGTGGGTGGGCACAAACTCCGCCACAGCTGAGTAGGCGAGATATCCTATTTATCGGCTGTTGGTTATTCAAGCTTGAAGGACATTTAGTTCCTAAAATTGTGCCTAAAACCTTATCATAGTTTCTTTGAAACATTAGTCTGTGTTCTATACACAATGTCTACCACGGTCATAGATCCTCTAAAAATGCCTCCTGAGGAAGCAATACAGATTGCACCAAAATTCAGAAGGACAGTCACCATAAGACTATTAGAAAATGGCTTACAAGCCAAGGGTGGCATTGTAATTTTCGTGATTGAGGCACACGAATCAAACAAAACAGAGGTATTCTATTCATGGGTTACACTCCCAGCAGCAAATGCCAAAACAAAGACATTTCACTACTATGTAGCAGGAGATGCACCACCGTAATATGCCCCGTTTGAGGACATAGAGATTCCACTCACTTACCAGGAACATTATTACTGGTTTAATGGCGCCCTACCCCACATAAGAAACAGAGTAAGGTTAGGCCCGCTCGGAGGAGACGGGGCCACATGGCCAATACTAGCGGCTTACACACCGCATCCTGACATTGGAACAATGCCACAGCCAGAATTTCTCATACAACACAGAGATTTAATTAAAATCTACAGAAACCTGACACAATTCGTCATGAGGACTTTAACAATCCAACCTGCACCAGGTGCAGCAAATAGTACTCCAGCTCAGGGTACAGGAAATAAAATTACTCCTCAAACATTACACGCCGTAATGGGCAAAATGCCTGCAAAACGCGAACAAATCCCATTCTGGATAGCTCAGAAAATAACTCAGCTTGAGGCGGTATTCCCAAATACTACCACCTATGATAAACACAGAATTCTAACAATCTGCTTGCCCATGGGGATCACACCACAAGTAGAGGATTGCACCTCTTGGGGTTCAGTCTTTGCTGCCATATATACCAGAACACATGGTATCCCATCCTTAGCAGTAGCGCCAGACGTATTGAAACAGATACAAAATGAGTACGGAGCAGAGCCTGCCCTAAACTTAGGGATGAAGTTACTAAACAACTGTGATCAGGTATCAGCCATAATACTAGCTAACATTAAGGGGGAAGCAACTTCAGTGGCGATCCGCCAACGCCTAAGGGAGTTCAGTCCAATAGATCAACAACACGAACTACCGGAAATAATTGAAACTGCATATGCAGAACTAGGCAGAGACAGTCTAGGTGGAAAAGCATTAAAACCACAACTGGTGGGCAGTCCTGAAAAGGACACTACAAAGCAGACACCTACTTCTTCTAAAAAGAAGTGGGAAAATAAAAAGCAACAAAAGTCTAAAGACAACAGATCTCAATCCCGAGGCAGGTCTCCTCAACAGGAGCTCCTCTGAAAGGAGGTATAACCTCAGGAATAGGGATAATATTAAAAAACCTGACAGGTATCAGGATACTGATACACGTTCCTCTCGTTCCTTTCAGGGTTCGTCAAGAAACTCCGAGAGGGAAGGACGGTCAGAACACAGACAAGAGGAGCGTACAAAGTCCAGAGACACGCAACGCGCTGCGGACTACGCACCTAAAAAAGAGGATAAACAAAAACAAAAACCTGAGTTCAAAAAGAAGAAGGTAGCAGGTCTCAAGATCAGACATGCCCAGAACACAGCTTCTGAACGGGGAATGGGCTCTGACGATGCTAGACAGCGCGGCAGAAGTAACAATAGCTCACCAGAACCTGAAGGAATTTCTGGTGACAGCGGAGTTGAGTGAGTATATCACGGTGGAAACACCTGATACTCGGGTAAGTGTCCCACATAAGTTACATAAGTTACATGAGATAACACTCCGGATGGAGGGGGACAAGCCCAGGAAAGTTAAAGGTCTATTTTGGGAAAATTTGTCATCTGGATATGACATCCTATTAGCAGAGCAAGACTGGCCGCTAGCATTCATCATGGAGTGCCCAAAGGGAGAAAGGGTAATTTTTCCAGCATTTTCTGACATCGTTCCCATACATTTAAAACATGCATATGCGCAGGAGTGGGCGGTTGCCCTAGCTCCAGCATTGTACAAAAATCATGCTGGTTGGGATGAGGATTCAACCCACCACGTGATCCCGTTAAAAGTTTCCCCAAATGCTCAAAGGCAATACCCTATAAAGCAGGAAACTAAACAACAAGTCAGGGAGATCCTAGATCAACTGGAATACCAGGGGGTGATAGAAAATTGCACTTCACCTATGAACAATCCTTTGTTTCCCGTATCAAAACCCGACAACGCATATCGTCTAGTTTTAGATTACAGACATTTAAACACCTGCACAAAGACATTTGCAGTTCAAAATGCACACAGTGCCGCATTAATGAATAACATTGTGCGACAAAAATACAAAACAACACTTGATATCTCAAATGGATTTTCCTGCCAAAATATAGCGCCTGAAAGCAGGTATCTGACCGCATTCTCAGCGCTAGGGTCTCACCAGCAATTTTGTCGACTCCCCCAAGGGTATGAGAATAGCCCGGGGTTGTTTTCAGCAAAGGTAACAGAGTTACTCCAAAATTTGGATGAAGAAGCATTGTCCTATGTGGATGATATTTATCTGACGGACGATGACTTTCCGAGGCACTTGACCAGGGTGAGCATCATTATTATGGGATTCGCCACTGAGGGCTATAAATTTCATTTAAAAAAATAAAAAATTGCCCATCTCAATGTCCTATTTTTAGCGTATGAGCTGTCAAGTGAAGGAAAAAGCTTAGCAGCTAACTTTTTAGAAAAGTGTGCGCTGCTCCAACCTCCAAAATCATTAAAGAATTTACAATCAATTCTGGGATTCCTAAATTTTGGTCGAACATACATTTTGGATTACGCAGAAAGAGTGAAACCTTTCTACGACTTAATAAAACCTGATTTTTCAGTCAGACAATGGACACAGGAACATACAAATATCCTACGTTCCCTACAGGAAGACATGATAGCTTCTAAACATTTACAGACACGCGTAAACGTACGCGACTTAGTGATCTGAGTAATAGCGGGTCAATGCGGGTACACTTATTTAACTTTCAATGAATGCGAAACGGTACCAATCGCATACAAATCACACCTGTACACAAACGCAGAGATGCGTTTCACTTCAACAGAAAAAATCCTGACAGCAGTGCAGACCGTTGTAGCAAGAGAAAGAGCTCTGGCTCAGGGTAAACGCATAATTGTCGTGACCCCAGTACCAGCTTTAGAAGCTGTTACAAAAGCTAGCATTCCAAATGCGAAAGCCTTACATCCCAGATGGATACAATGGGCTAATTCTCTTACTGCAACGGATGTTGAATACAGATTTGATCCAAGTTTAAAAACACAAGCATTTCTGCAATACGAACAAGAATATCCTCTACCAAATGAAATTTTGCCTCTAGATCAGTATGAATACATTATTTACACTGACAGATCTGCTCAACCAGCCATAGGGAGTAAGCAAGCTTACAGCGCGGCGTGTGCAATCGTTAAAGGTTGCATGCGCGATGGAAAGTTCCATCCCAGTAGCACTAAAACGCAATCTCTAGGAGACTGCACGGCTCAGTTAGCAGAATTAAAAGCACTGATACTGGCACTTGTAAATACAGTACACGAATTCCCCACACTAATTGTGTGTGATTTCTTTTACTGTGTACAGTCGTACAATGAATATTTACATAATTGGGAACAAAACAGGTTTAAAGACGCAAAAGGTGGCACAATTAAGCATAAAATGCTAAGGGGACAGGTAGTGGAGTTGAGAAACGAACTACCAAGGGCTCACGTGATACATACACTGAGTCATCAGCGTGATGGCGTTCACGTTGAAGGGAATTCATTGGCTGATGAAGCCGCAAAGGGGATGTACGCACAGCGTCCTTAGCTGCAATCACTCATTCAAAAACGAGAATAGACGGCGAGATTTTGGTAGCTGTCAATGCTTCACGCAAAGGCAGCACAGCAGTACCTAAAAAATTTCCACTCAAGTACTCCTACAAGTTAGATGCACAAAACATTCCATATGCTCAGATTCCTGGAGTGGGGGATAGAGTAATACCAAATATGGATCGTAGGCAAGGCTTAATTCTAGCAGCACACAAGGGTTTGGGTTCTGCACATACAGGCGTTACAGCGACTATTTCTTTACTGAAACAGCGCTACTGGTGGCCAGGGTTAACAAAGCAGACCAAAGACTATGTCTTGAAAGTGCGACATCTGCCAGCAGATGAAAGGCTCCACCGTAACACGCCCAGCGCAGACACCATTACTAAAATCAGACAAACCTCTCGCATGTGTATATTTGGACCACTGCGGACCCCTACAATCGGATGGGGCCAAGAAATATATCATGGTTGCAGTGGATTCCTGCTCTAGATTCCTATGGGTTTGGCCTCAGCGCTGTGCTGACGCTCGAACTGTTATAAAAGATTTGCGAGTCTTTATCGTCACATACGCAGTTGGCACGTTACATTCTGACCGTGGCCCGGCGTTTAGCTCTCGGGCTTACAAAGAGGCCATGGAAGGAATGGGCGTAGCATTGCGGTACTCCTCTCCGTACCATCCTGAGGGAAATTCTGTTGTGGAGAGGAAAAACCGTGACTTAAAGCAGTCTTTAACAGCTAGGATATTAGGCAAAGGCGGTAGATGAGTCGATCACCTTTATGGGGTCCAACGAGCAATAAACAATCAGCCAAGAAGCTCTTTAGGGGTGTCACTCCTTACGAGGTCCTATTTGGGACAAGAATGTGGGTACCTGATCTTGATTGTGAAGGCACAGTGGCGGATGAAAAACCATTTGATATCCATGATCGTTTGGCTGTTTTACAGGATCTAAATGAATCCAGGACACAACAAAGCAACGTCCATTTAAAACAGACCGCCACTGAGGAAGTCAAGGCAGTAACGGCAAGACCTGTCTGGAGCCCAAAAGTTGGAGATCTGGTCAGAGAGAAGATTGCAGACAAGAAAGAATTTGGGCCATCCTACAGAAAGCCTGTACCGGTCCTAGCAATCCAAGGCACAAGAACTGTACTTCTGCCGCCTCTTGCCGGGAAAAAGGAGAAAAGATTTGTCTCAATTGACTTAATCAAACCACACTATGTGGCCGATACTAAACAGTAGGCCTCGTGGACTCCACAGTAGCAGGCACCCTCCTCTCGCTACAATCCAAGAAGTCCAAACAGAAAGACTCATCACGTTTGAAGAGCCACCTGTACGGAATGAAGGACTAAGCAACAATGCTATGGAACTCGTTCCACTTCAACAAGAAGAAAATCAACTTAACAACCAAGTTGCAATCAGACCGACTACAGACGTCTACGTCAACATGCCTCGTCAAGAGCAAAATCCAATTTCAACAAATCCCGTTGCAATTCCAACAATTGATCGAACTGCTTCTGGCTATTTCATGAACTTTGATATGTTTTCACTGGATCCAAGTGAGCCGGATACGACGCCAGCCAAAAAATCACTCAAACAGAAACTCACTGACTTTTTGAACGTTTTTAGAAAGACTTACCTGGTGTCACCTTGGATTGAACTATGGTATATCACTGGGATTTTATTTTTTCTTTTCTGGCTAGGTTTGATAATAATTTTTAGTATGCTTATTAATGGACAATACCTCCAGCAGAGCTCGACAGCCCAAAAGAGTCAATTTGATTTTAAAACCACACCAGTCTTCACATCGTGAACCAAGAGACTTGTCTTCAGTGAACATCACAGCAGTTCCTATACCGGACGGTATAGTATGGAACAAGATTGATTATGATATATTCAGTCCGACTGAACTTTTAAAGCTTAAACATGTATTTAAAATTTCTTTAAGTGATATCATTACCTCCAGTACATTTTCTGATGATTGGGACACTGAAACTGTGAATAATTTAATGTCTGACTTAGAAAGAACTACAGCATTTCCGAACAATGAAATGTTAGAAGGTACTTCAGACTATGATACATTGTACTGTTATCAACACTATGGTCATCATTTCTTGCACAAATCCATAACACCTAGAAATGTATTTGAATACCACCAGTGGGAACACTGCCCAACACCTCCAAAAGGTAGTTCGCAAACTTTTGCACAGAAATTCACATACTTTTCAGGGTTTAATACATCTGACCCGAAGTCATTTTATTACAAAGTGGCAACAACATCAGCACAGAAAATTATGTTGACTAACACCAAACAGATTTACTCTGCTTCCTTTATGGCCCAGTTGTCTACACAGGGTTTCGACCTATGGAAGGACACTATAGATTTAAAATCATTCTGGGGTTCTAGGGACTGGCAGGTCCAGGGAACAGAAGCGCTTATTAGAGCATGCCTCATTCCACAGCAGATAATATTTCTGAATGAAACTGTGCAACAGACATCCTGTCTTGGACTAGCCAAGAACAAGGAAATGAACACACTGGGTTTCCAACACCATCACAGATGGGTGAGGGGCAGAATTCAACTACACAATGGGTAAGATTAGATGACATTCTCCAGTACAACAGGTCAGATCCCAATTGGACAGGATGGCTGATTTGGCCCATTGACACGAACACTTGTCAACAGAGATTCCTAGGTACACCCGAGGGATTTAGTATCCATAGGCCAGATCCTCGCTATGTACAGAGACAACACCCAGGGGTAGTGACATCCTATAGTGTTGGGAAGTTGTGCCTTGATTGGCTAGAGACCTCAACACTCACAGAAGTAAAACATCACTTGACCTTACTCACACCTGATGTAGACCTTAGGGATTTCTTACTAGGCCCAAGGAAAACACGTCAGAAACGTTTCATATATGCTGGCCTTTATGCCTATTATAATGAAAACTGGAAAATATCCCAACAGGAGGCCGCAGAAAGAATACGGAAATAGACCGTATTAACTTAGAGAAGGCATTAGCTGTAGTGGATAATGGGTTAACAACTTTGACCTCCAGGATTTACTCCTTAGGCAACATTGTGTCTTCGGCAATCGACATATTAGAACAAGATCTGGCCTTGTTACAACACGGGCAATCTCAGCTACGTTCTATTATGATGTTAAGCTGCACGCTGCAATCTTTGCGTGCAGGCTATGTGCCCTGGCGTTTTATAAACACAACGTCTCTGTTTTCAGAATACAATCTAACCGATAAACAGACAGAAATGGCACAGAGGGGAGCCAAATATACAATGCTGCGTATTGAGAAACTGGAAAGGTTACCATTCACTGTAGCCGAATCACCATCAACCGAATGGCTAATTCATGGCCAAATCACTCTGCCGGTCACTACGTTTCAGTTTCAATATTGCCTTGAGCAAAGGCAGGCAGGCAAATATGAAAAGATGGCTAAGGGATACATCAAGGAAACCTGGGAGTTACCCTACCGATATCGATGCCGGAGCGGGGATCGAGAAGTGTATCTGAGTGGTACAAACTGCAAGAACGCTTTGAGCGGTTCTCTCATGTGTCAGGATATTTCTCTACATGGAGCATGTAGTGGTTCGGTAGTGAACTTATCTTGTCACATGTCAGGGACCCCAGCGGCCATGATCACGCCGGTTTTCCAGCTGCTCTCGAATGGGAGTTACTTAATGCTAAATGATCAAGGTTGCTTCCCGGGCGTCGCCTATCTGGTCACTGTTAACTCCAGGGTTACTTGCTGTATGCAAGTATTGTTTCCACCACTGAATACAGTCAGGGAGGCGACATTATGGCCTTCGTTGAATGTTTCCTTTATACAATTTGATACTTTGAGCAGACTGAAAGCCATGCTTTTACAGCAACCCGTGCCCTTAACCTCCGCTCGAGAAATCTTTGAACTTCAAGTTGCAAGGACCTCGACTGAGATACAAGCGCTTATACGTACAAACTGCCCCTTTCATTTCGCAGAAATGGCGGGTCGTATCTTTAACATGTCTGATACGAGCGGTATTGTACACCTATTTAAGACCATAGGGTCAGGACTATTAAGCACCTTTCAGACAGTCCTCGGAGTAATCCCAAATTTTATACACTCCGTATTGGGAAGCGTCTTTGGAGGTCTCCCGCTTATCCTGTTCCTAATTGCAGGAGTCCTGATTGTAATATTACTGCTACGCAATGGACGGCCCCATTTCCGAGGAAATGGCGAACACGCTCATGGAACGGAAATATCGTGAACGCATGGTGCAGCTTCTGGGCATACCTTGCCTAAGAGAACTGAACGCCTCTTGGTTTCTATCATTTAGACCAGTCTGGGTGGACTGCATCTTACCTGTTCTTCGATGCCTGTTCTGCGGAGAAGAATGCACGTTGGATCTCTGTCTAACGTTTCCATCGGATACGCCACTGGACCTAGATGCTATGCTGGACCCCCTAAAGGCCCATGCTCTGCGTTGTCCCCAGCGTCTTCCAATTCTGATGAATGCATTCCTTGAGAATCCACAGGTGCCGTTTGCTCCTGCTGGGTTAGGTGGCTCCTCCACAGGCACCGAGGTAACAACTGTTGCACAAGCTGCCGCAGCACTGACTGTTGGCAGTGCCGAATTCCATCTATGTGTGATTGACGTTCTCTGTGAAGCGTTGGATTTGTCGTCTGCAGTAGCTAACACCGATAATGCTGTATCTCCCAGCCAGGACACTTAATCTTGGATTGGCTCATCGCGTCCTGGGAAAGAATTCGGCTTCTCCACTTCGTTTCATAAATAAACAAACAAAATTTGGAACATGTCCTAAATTGACACTTTCGCTTGAAAAGCATGGCCTTCTTCAGCTTATGGTGATGCAACTTTTATAAATGGGACAGAATTGACTTTTTCAAGTGGTAACTAAGAAATTGCTGATTTTTAAAAAAAAATTAAAAAAAATTAACGTCTTTTAAAAAAACAAACACGTTTTAGCTGTTCTTAAATGAATAATTTTAAATTGTCCAGATTTTAAGTATGATCATTGTCATCCAATTCGGAAGTGGAGTGGGTGTTATTTTTCGTATATAGGCCCTAATGTAGACCCGTTCATATATGCCATAATGTAGAAATACTCGTATATGCCCTATTATGGTCATACTCGTATATGCCCTATTATGGTCATACTCGTATATGCCCTATTATGGTCATACTCGTATATGCCCTATTATGGTCATACTCATACATGCCCTATTATAGTCATGGCTCCTAATATCGGCATGATCTTTCACCTACATTAGTTCCCTACAGTACACAACGAGCTCTGAGGGTTGAACGTTATCTAGTCTGTGGTTAGAACACTGCAAGGTCTTTCCAGAACACAGGCCTACAATGTACTCATAAATTATGCATGAGCATTCACCAGCTACATCTCCCGCATAATATGTATGTACAAAGTTCACCCCTGACGTCTTCCTCATGTCTAACAAAGACCAATACAAACCATACTGAGGGACGAGACACTTTAGGGTATAAATACACCACATCTTGCCATGGTAAGATAGAGGGAACCGAGACTTCCATGCTGACACACTGACCAGAGACGCTGAGGCTCCTGCATGCAGTCGCTCCAGCTGACAGCGGTCTAACACAGCCCTTGCGGGGTGTCCAACTCGAGACCAGGACGGGGTCCCACACTCTCTCCATTCAGGTATGGCGGTTCGACTAAATCCTAGAGGGATTCTTGGCTCTTAGGCTTTTAGACCTACACATATGCTAGGTACACTCAGGTACATCTAGTTAGGCATCGTAGGAGTACGCACATTTTCATAATGCTTTTTATATTCATGTATGTATTCATGATTATTGCAATATGGTAGAACTATTCTATCCCTTCACTTTTATCGTACTGCTGATAATATATCTCTGCTATTGTCTGCTGGTTGCTGCAGCACATATATTTTATACTAGAATAACAACTGTTCAATAAATACTTATTGAAGCGCCCAGACTGTTTATTCTGTGTAACTCTCTGAGACAAACCGAATAAGTAAGCACGAGTGACTGAGCGAAAGGTAGTACATTGTTTCCACGATTCTAAGGAACCAGGGTTGTTATGGTCTAAGGTTGCCAGGAACTAATCTCTCCCCGATAAGAGGAGATTCTAGTGGCACTGTGAGCTAGCTAATGCAAATCCAGCTAACATATACGGTGGGGGTGCACAGAGTCAGTCTAACACCAAGCCCACAGTTTATGTTATCCAAATGCGCAGGTCCTGCAGGGGTACTATAGGAACTACACGCCACTTCAGCTTGATAAGATGATTTAGTTGAAAGCTTTATTTACTCTTTTGAATTACCCATCTAAAAAACCCTTAGTTTCTGAAGCAACACTTCCTTTTCTCTTTACTAAAAGGGTGCACCGTAATCCACGGGAAACAATTGTTTTCTCTTTCTGCCAGCTTGTTTAGGCTTGGCTCCAACACACCGAGGGGCAGATTTACAAGCCCCTTGCGACACATTTGCGCCGCCGTTGTGTCACTTCTGTGACGCAGCAGCGTCGTAAACAATGCGCCACGTTGCGACATATTTACAACGTGACGCATCTAGGGAGATGCGTCACGTTGTAAAGCCCTGCGCTACATTATACGTGCGTCAGGTATAATGTATGCAGGGTGGGCGTTCTGTCGCAAGAAAGCCTCGTAAAAGTGATGCAGTGAAGAGTCACTTTTACGACGCCGCTGCATCAAAACCTTACGCCTGCTTGAAGCAGGCATAAGGAGTGACGCAGCATGATAGGAATAGGCTGCCCCTGAGCATTGCTGGAGTTGCGTCGCGCTTGCGACACGACTCCAGCAATGCGCTGCCCTTACGACAAAAGATGCGACACGGATCTGTATATCCTTGCGCCACGGTGCGCCGCATTGTAAATTCGACGCATCTGTGGTGGCGCAAGGGTATTTTTGCGTGTCGCATCTTTACTGGCGCATCCCTGCTAATATGTAGAGATGCACCAGTCCTTGTAAATCTGCCCCTGAGTTGCTTTTACTTGCTTTACTTTCTTATTTCTCGGTCGGATCACAGGGAAACCTAAGCTCCAGATTCAAGATGTTCTCTGCTGGCTGGGTCTCAGCCTGCCCTGTCAGTCACTTCTGAGTGGCACAGATAAGTCTAGCAGAAAGCACTAAACTCAGTGCAATGAGCCAGTGTTAGAGCAGGGAGATGGGTGAGGCAAAAATATGGTTAATAAGACAGAAATGCTTCTGTATTTAATTTTGTTGGTCTTTCACTTTAAAGTAACTACATATAAAATACTACAAGCACTTTAAATGAACAATGCAAATTCAAATTATTGGGTGGGAAATGCACTCTTTTGCATTACAATATCTCTGCAGATGCCTTTTTGTGTGTAACCAGCAAGAAACAGAAAATAATCCTGGTTGGCGTTGTAGGTAAAAATGACTTGTCTACTTAGAGTGCTACGAGGTCTAATCTTTCAACTAAGAAAGCAAAAAACTGAGACCCATATTTATTATGGGTTTGCATCGCCCTTGTGCCACGCATGGGGACGCAAGGACGTAGCAAAATCTTAAATGATATTTACCAAGCCACGCAAGGCCTCCTTGCATGGCCCTGCGTGGCTTGGTAAATGTGGAGTAACACAAAGCAGCACAAATCGCTGTGTTGCATTACTCTTACCCAGGGAGGAGTCACATGGATGGAACATGGGTATTCGCACGCATCCACCCATGTATTTTGACGCATTCCCAGATTTAACATTAATGGTATACTTGGGAATGTGTTGAATTCATACGCCTCCCCAGCGGAGGTGTAACACGGAGAAATATTTTATTTCTCATCGTTTTTTCCTCTTTTTACGTGTGCTGCATTCTGCAGACCAATTAGAAAGAGGAAAATGCATCTGAGGATTGTTTTTGTGCAGGATGGTGTCTCTTCCTGCACAAAAACAATTCTGCCTATAACCCAGGCACCCTTGCACCATGGTGCAAGGGTGCCTGCATTGGTGCTGGGCAGCCAAAAGTACACCAGCGCTAGGAAACTACAGTAATGCACCATAAAATGTTAAATACTGTGCATTCCTGCCCTTTCACATAGCACAGCAAGGTGGCTTGTTGCGTTGCAGATATGTATGGTAAATATGGCCTTGTTGTGCAAGTCATTAATTGTATAACAGACAGTAAAAGATAAGTGTCACGCAAAATGTTTACCATTTGGCCGGAGAATGTCACTCATATGTTCATAGAAATCATGGAAATATCGAACCCACAAGCAATGTGAAAACCTGGCAGCTATGGGGAAAACACACAAGGGGGAAAGTAGAAGGTACAGAAAACCCTAGCAAAGGGAGAAAGCAGGAACTTGCAAGGGTCAGATAAAGGGGCAGGGAATGTCTGGTGATAGATTAAAGAGGCATGCAGTTTAATCAAGACTAGCCAGCATTGATATTGGCAAGGTAGACATTTAATAGTGCAGGCCATTGAGCAAAACATTGGGCCCAAGCATGTATTCTTTTATAAATGTAGCACTGATCTCAGGAACATTATATAATTATAATAACTCATATTCTTTAGAGCAGGAATCTTCAATGAGCAGCTCATAAGCTAATGGTAGCTCTTCACTTACCTAGAAGTAGCTGTCCTGTATGCGTCCCAGCCTACTAAATTTGAAGCTTTTGCCTGACTGAATTCATATTTGTGTGCCAAAATTAAAAAGTGTATATTTAAGATGAAATTGTGTGCATTTTTAGAACTTATAAACTAAAGTTTTGAGAAACATGGTTGAATGTATTTCCAAAATAAATGTAAAACTGATATTCGAGTGATAACTCATGTGGCATTGGGGAGACCTAGTACTAATAATACCTAGGTACCGGGGGCGTCGCAGCTGTGGCTTTTGCGTAATACCAATGTAAAGGCATTCCACATTAACAAAGCCTTGTTTATATTACTGCTGACAATCATGCCTGATGAGTTTGAATGATTACTGATATTACTGATATAATGATGACAAGATACCGCCCATGAAAACTGCTAATATCACTGGGGGTGCGCCAAGGTCTGTTCTGGAGGCCATTTTAAGGCTATGTTACTCAATACATGTTCCCTGTAGAAACACGAATTTCAGATCTCTGATCTTCTGCATGAATCTCATCCTGATTGAATGTTTCTTACAGAGACTTGGCTGACGCAGTCCTCTAACCCCACACTCGCAGCAGCGATTCCTCCCGGCTATAAGGTCCTCAGGTTGGACCACCTGGTCGGCAAAGGTGGGGGAGTTGCGATTGTTTATAAAGAAGAATTTGTATGCAACTCTATTTCTTTGGGGAATTTGGAGGGTGCAGAGTGCCTAGGCTTCCACTGCGCCCTATTGGCACAGCAATCTCTTGCAGGAGCTCTGATTTACAGGCCCCCGGGCCCAGCAAGTGCCTTTTTGAACTCTAAAAATGAAGTGATTGCACCCCAAGCCCTCGGTTACAGCCATTTTATGATTTTGGGTGCTCTCAACATCCACATGGATATATCCACAGACCCGGAAGCCATCTTTCTGACTGAATCTCTCTCAGTGCTCAACCTCGTTCCTTTCGTCCTTCCTCCTACTCACAATAAGGGCCACATCCTCGACCAGATCTTTACAAACCTAGAGCTTGAGGTGGATGTGCCCCTTCCCTTGACATGGTCCGACCACTATTTGATTAGTTTTAGGGTACCTAAGCTAGGAAGAGCTCGTCAATCTCCCATATCTAAAAAAGGAAACATGTTCAGAGCCTTCCACTGAGTTACAGCCTCTGCGCTTGGGGAGGCGCTGGAAGCTTCCACCCCATTACTCTCTGGGCATCCTGAAAGTGATGCTCTTCTGCTGGAATCTTGGGTGCGCCATAGCGCTCACGATTTAGCCCCACTTCAGACATGTACCCCTAAGAAAATCAGATCCTCCACTCCCTGGTTTAATGAGGCGCTTAGAACTAGTAAGTGTGGCTGTAAACGTCTAGAAAGGAAGTGGAGGAAAAATTTCGACCCTGGTGCTAAGTGTGAGTATAAACAGGCGCTGAAGTCCCACTATACTAAGGTTTATGAGGCAAAAAAAAACTATTTGACAGTCAAAATCGAGTCATCTAGCAACAATAGCAAGGAGCTGTTTAATATTGTTAAAGCCTTTACAGCCCCGCCTTCAACGGCCAAATCTCGTCCGCTCTCTTCTGATTAGACCAACCAACTAGCAACCTTCTTCCACGGGAAAATTGTGACTGTTCAAGAATACTTTACCAGGGATCACCCCATGTTCAGGAAGTTTTGTCAGCCTCCACCCTAGAACCGACATCTGGAGCTACCCCTGCTCTCCTGCAATTTCCCTGGCTACAACCTAAAATATCACTGGATATTATTAAGGACCTCAGGTCTGGATCCCTCACCGACCCTTCCCTGCTAAATTGTTAGCTACTGTGGCTACGGCCATAAATCCGATAGTAAATAAAATACATAATTCCTCGTTAGCCTCAGGTCATTTACCTTCTATATGGAAGCAGACTAAAATGTTGCCTTTACTTAAAAAGCCTTCTGCTGATCCCAAAGTGTTGGCAAATTACAGGCCTATTTCTCTGCTGCCGGCTTTTTCCAAAGTCCTGGAGAAATACGTGAACATGGTTATCACGTACTACGCGGAAATGAATATCCTTTTTCATATCAGTCAGTCTGCCTTTAGAGCTACCTACAGCACTGAGTCTGCATTATTAGAGGTCTCTGAACATATTAAAGAGTGCCTCGATGTGGGAGCCATCTTGATCTTATTAGATCTGTCAGCGGCCTTTGATACCGTTCCCCATAACAGGCTCCTGAACGGGTTGCAGGATCTCGGTATCGGCGGCTCAGTTCGGAAATGGCTCTCCTCCTTTTTGGAAGATAGAGGTCAGGAGGTGTGGACTCCGCCCTTTGCGGCCATAATCCCCAGTCTCAATGTGGGGGTCCTGCAGGGCACTATTTTAAGTCCCATGCAATTTAATTTGTATATGTCCCCTCTTGCTTCCCTGACTGAAGCGTACGGTGCTAAAATCATCGCATACACCAACGATACGCAGCTCCTGTTCACCTGTGACAGGGGTGAGAGCTTTGAGGGTGAGAAGATCAAAAACTGCCTCACTAATGTGTTTGCGTGGTTTAGGACCAACCAACTGAAATGTAACCCGGAGAAGTCAGAAATTATTTTTTGGGCTCTCCTCCTTCAGATGAATGGAGACACTGGTGGCCAGAAGACATGTCACCTCCACTCTCTGCCCAACACACAGTTAAAAATCTGGGCATCATTATAGATGGTTCCCTATCGATGAGAGCCCAAGTCCAGTCGGTAGTGGGTACCTGCTTCTGCCTATTGCGGATGCTGAGAACATTTCTCCCACTTTTGCCTTTGGACTCTAGGAAGACTGTGGTCCAGGCATTGGCTTTTTCCAGACTGGATTATGTCAATGTCCTGTATCTTGGCCTTCCGGAAATCCTGCTGAGGCGCCTGCAGGTGGCCCAAAACACAGCCAACAGAGCAGTTCTCATGCTGAAGCCAAGGACCCATATTTCCCCACATCTTAAAGCTCTTCACTGGCTTCCAATGAAAAAGAGGATCAGGTTCAAGGCTTTGGTCCTATTTTTCAAGGCCTTTCATGGGAGTGGCGCGGGCTACCTTAACAAAAGAGTAACCCAATACGCGCCACCCAGAACCCTGAGATCCTCCTCTCTGAATTTGGCTGCTGTCCCGAGAATTTTCCGTGCCCGTTCGGGGGGAATCTCTTTCAGGTTCTTAGGAGCACAGGCATGGAACTCGCTCCCTTTGCCATTGAGATCTGTGACGGTCTTAGCCACATTTAGGAAATTGCTTAAAACCTGGTTATTCCGTCAATGAACTTTTATCCTTCAGCAGTTTCCTGCAGCTTTGGCATTTGGTGGTTCATTGGATAGGTTGTAGGGAAGGCTTTCCAGAACCCCGGGACACTCTTTTGAGTAGCTGTGCGCTATATAAATGTCTTTATTAATTAATTAATTAATTCACTGCTTGTGTCTTGCATATGCTTGCCACTAATATAATCTTGTCTGATGTGGTCACTGTTAAAACAGAAGTAATATTAGTAGCTCAGGATGATTTTCATTCAACATAAATAGCTGCGAATACAGGAAAGATTGGAGACCCTGCTTTAGAGAATTTACCATTTAGCCCCTTTCTCTGTGCTGACCAGCAACACAAGTTTCACTTGAATTAGCACTTCAGCTGTGGTAAAACTAGACTCAGAGATTCAACCAGAGCTTCAAAATGAAGTCGCATTGATAGAAAAGTGGCCTAGGGTACTACAATGGGAAACCTTTTAAATGCATGACGTATAACTAGGTCAATGATGACTTAGCTCATGAGGTCAGAAGAAGTCCCTATTGTGGAAAACTGGAGGAGAAAGTTGAAATACATCATGCATAAGGAAAAATATTTTTTACAAGCTGATTGGACTGGCTCCTAAATTTCAGAATATTTGGGCCCTCTTTGACGGTAAAATAGAATTTGATACCCAAAGTTGATATTATCGCACAAACACTTTAATTCTGATAGGTAACTCATTATGCACACTAACGATAGGTTAAGTTTATTAGAGAAGTCCGATCTTCTCAAACACAGTTTGAATTTTCATCCATGTTCTCTTATTACTTTTTATCATTCTATTGTATATTACTGGTCTCTGCTGTTCGATCATACGGGAAAACAGTGACCGCAAACATAAAAGCTCTGTAATTTGTAAATGGTATCAAAATGTGTAATGTATTTGTCAGAAGCCATGGGACACGCAGGGATTACTGGGCCCAACAGTGGGGGGGTTAAGGCCTTTTACACCTGATGTCCTGGGGCCCAACCTATTATGGATCCTGAACAACTGAGCCAACTTCCTTTTCTGCCCTTTACTCTCAGTGGTAGACGTGAACGAGCAGTCTAAGGCTCCCTCAGTAGGGAGCTGTGGATACAGATTAGTAAACACGAATCATAACTCAAAGAGCATGCAGCATTAGCAATAAATCAATGTCCAGTTAAATACTTATTTTTATAGTAAAATGAAGTATTTTATTTTTAGCTCTACTCATGCAATGGAAGGTTGCAATATTTATACACAACAGCACATTACTCTTTGAGGTCAGGGCTCTAGTGTTTCAATGGCAAATCCCTCTCCCACCTTCAGAAAATGCTTGCTAGCAGGACTTAATGCAAGAGTCCACTTCAAGTCTTAGCAAATGGTCAAAAATGTCTTAGTGCCTCAGTGCTCTTAGCAACAAGTCTCCTGAGGCTCGGTAGGTCCATTCTGAGTCTTATCTGCTCCAGCATGGAGGAGCTTGCATCATTTCGGAGAATGTCCTGTTGTGAGCACTCTCACAGCTCAGGTCCTGCTCGTTAAGTCAACCTCATACGGGAGGCAGGGCAGTACACGGAAGGCACAGGCTCTCCTCTGAGCCTAGGTGGTCAGCTCTGGCAGAAACCAGAGATGTTTCCGTGCTCCTCCTTCAAGGTAAGTTTTGGTGTTAGCCAAGAGGGTGGGGTGATTCCAATGCTCCTGATCTTGATCCCAGTGATACAGTGATGCGTCCACGGCATCCTCATTAGGTTTAGGAGGTTGGCTCAGTTGCATTTCTAGTTGCTCCATATGGCCCATGGGTTCAGTGTTCTCATCCTTCAGCCCAATCTGCAAGGCACAATTGTTTCTGGCAGCCCCTCCTGGCATACAGGGTTGCCACACCACTGCTACCCAAGGTGTAGGCACTCGCCGTATGGCAATTACACCACAGCAGTACCTCCTGGCATACAAGGTCTCTGCTACAGTCCCGGACAATCTTCGAGCCACTTCAACAGGCAATGTCTTCTATGGCGGCCCCTGCCAGCATATGGGGCCCCGTAACGGTGCCGGGCAGGCTTCGCCCTAACCACATGCCACTCGTATCATGGCTATCTTCATGACGGCCCTCTCTTGGCATACAGGGATCACTGACTTGAATCTGCAGATGGGCAACAACCCAATCGGTGCAGCAGCCATCTCCTCACACCGGGAGTCCACCCTACAGGGCTTACCCACTGGACCTCGCGTCCTCCAATGGTCTCCTCTTCCTCATAGGGCACGCCGGTCTTGGCAAGCAGGCAGGCACTGGCCGTCCAGGCTCCAGAACAGGTGCTCTTGGTTTCCAAAAGAGCTGTCCCCTCACCCAGGAGGGAGACTAGTAAGCATTGGTCCACAGTCCTGGTCACTGGCAGAAGTCCTGCAAAGCTTCCCCTCCTCACACAGCCCATCTGGCTGCTTGACAGATGATCATCTTTTGGGTCTCACCATGCGCACACTGCTCAGAGCTGTAGCCTTTCTGAATTGTGCCACTTTCAGGTACACATGCATCCAGAGCACACATTCACCATGTACATGCAGCACAACACTGCACCCTTTTGTATTTTTCTCCTTGCAAGTACACATACCCCTAGTATATGCATGCACTGCATATCACTATATCTTTCATGTACTGCACTCCTCACAGTTATGCTTACACCCAGTACATGCACTCGCCATTCATGCACTGCACAGTACTGCTCTAACCCTGTACTGTACCCCTCCCAGGCACACCTACAACCAGGGCAGAGTCACCACGCCTGCATTGTGCAGCACTTCACTTCTAGTCGATGTAGGCCAAGGGGCGAGTTAAACACACTGCAGGCCTCACTCCATTGACAAGTTTAAAAGGACCTGTTCACTCCTACTGATCACTACATGATATGCTGCTACGACTGCGCTTGAGCTGCTTCTCGTGAAGGTAGTAACCTTTCACCACTGTGAGGCTAGCACTTTGGGCGCCCTCCTGATCCAACAAGATCACAATCTGTGAGACAGGCCTATGTCATGGTACACATACATGATCTGTGTTTGCCTTTGACAATAAAAATCAGCATTAGGGATCCAGACAACAGTACAGTTGGGCACTCATGGCAAGGGTACATTCCGTCATCATACAGAGGACTTTCCCGTCCCAACAGTATTCATATATGTATACATTTGGTATGATAATTAAAACTGCATTTAGCTTGTTCTGCAAATAAGAAAATATTTTCTACTTCATAAGTAGTTCTCAAAGATTTGTCTCTTCCTGTGCTCATCAGAAATATTAGCATAGGCAGAGATTGAGATTTAATTTTAAGATTTCATCTAAACATAACTCAGTTTCTCTGCTACTGATCTTGGAGCCATGAAGTAAACAGAAGGTGCATTGGATGTTTTCTTGTTCTGTATTTACAGGTTCTGGATAGAAGGAATTTATATCTGGGTCAAATCAGTATATTCTGGGTCATTTAATGTTTACCAGAGAGGGAGCTTTGCTATAAATGTGTATGGTCTCTGATTTGCTAAAATACATAATTCCTCCACCTCATTTAGATCTAGGGAAACTGGTTGGTTTCTGACTCAGGAGCGTCATCTGGCTCTGCTTTAGAAACGTTTAGGTCTAACGGGTTAAGCGTCTGCCAGTGACTTTTCCTCCCAAGGCCTACCATACTATCTAGACCCATGAAGGAAAGAGAGAAATGTCCCTGCTGCACTTGTAGAAATTTCCCCTCACACCGGAAACAATTTAATTTGCTTTTTTTTAAAAACGCTTTGGGTTTTGGGTCTAAAAACTAAAAGAAATGGCATGTGAGCTGCATCAGCACAACATCCTGTTGGCATTAAGCTGGGATGAAAGAGCATCTGTTACAGTTGTTCTGGCTTGATAGTTCAAGTGTATTTTGGAGGGACAAAGGGTTATCCTTAGAAACTCTTACCATAAACATACTCAATTGTCAAGGGTTTGTAGAGAACAATTCAAACAGGGAAGAGCCAGCAGATCCCAAAAGGGAAAACAAGGGAGCAGAAGCTGTGCAAAAGAAAACACAGAGCTTATTAAAGACAAATAAAACTCCAAGCTAAGTAGAGAAGTGAGCAAAAATCAAGGAGGAAAAAACACTCTCAAGAGGGAACAAAGAGAGACAGCCCACCTCTGATGGTGGGACTATCAGGGAGCATACAGTTAACACCTGAACCAGGATAATAAGCAGACCCCAGCAATTTTCCCCAACAGTAGAACTGCAAGGGAAAATGGACACCAGAAAAATCTCAACTTCAAAAGTGAGCCAGGACCGAGCTTAAATTACAGAAAGAGTGCACAGGTGCAGCAAGATGCATGCAATACAGTGTGAGAAGTTGAGAGCAATGGAAGGAAGCAATCAATGCCTCAATCAACAGAAAATTGCATGTTCAGGACAAGCTGCCTTAAACAATCTAGGAGGCTGACAGGCTGCTACTGAGGTCTGAGGGAATGCTGGCAACCAAGTTCCCCATTAATAATGAATCCCAATCAATGAGATCAGAGAAGACCAAACCAACTCCAACACTATCAAGGCGAAGGTGAGACCGAAAAAGGACACCAACAATCCCATGGGTGGAACAAAAAGGACACAAACTTCCTAATCCAGGACCAAGAAATAGACAAAGAACAAGGTGCAGGGTTCGAGGTTTGAGGAGCTCGCCCACTGTAACAAGAAACAAAGCTGTGCCAAGACAAGAAGCCTCGAGAAAAGGGACCGCAGCAATTAGACATATACTCCAGAAAAGGGGCAGTAGGACTAAAAACCAAAAGACATCCCAGAAGCTTAAAATGTGGCAAGACACGTGCAAAGAGCAGCACCAGCCAGGAAGCCAAACAGCATACCTGAGGACCAGAAGGACCAATAAAAACCCAGGTACACCACATGAAATCACAAAAGGCAAGAAAGAGGGAGACAGAAAACAAACCAGCACCAAAGCAGTCTGTGAAGTAAAGAGGCACACTCATGACACAGGTCAAAATCACTGAAACACAGCTGAACTAGCTTTCCCTGTCAGTCCCAACAGACACCTGAGAAGGTCCATTGACCAGCCTAGATACAAGCAGAGAGGAAGAGAGTAACAATAGGCACCAGGCCAAGCTCTACAGCAGGCTTGGTACGGACAAAGATACAAAGAACTTAAACAAAGAGCCCCAACAAAAGAAAAACCAGAAGACAAGTACAATAATCCCAGAAGCAACAACCATATGGTGCGTAGGAAGGGAGCAGCACCAAAAGAAACACCTACACTCTCTTTTCAGAGATGCCAATGGGCAAGAAACAGAGTAGGGAACTAACACATTGGAAAGAATGATAGCCCGCCACCAGCTGCCAACCGCAGAGAGGTCTTATCAATAGGAGTGCAGAAGAGAAGTCTCAGAGATGTTCAGGGTGTTAGAAAAAGAAAACCCAAAAGCCACCAGGGAATAAATAACAGAAATCAGGGTAGACAGGGAACTGAAATTGCTCAGGTATTCAAATCAAGAACAGAAGGTGGTCCGAGAGCTCAGAAGAGCTAGCCCAAGGCAACAGGGAAGAAAAAGATGGTGCCATAATATTGCTGGCAATTGCGTAGGACAAGCCAGAAGGCAGAGAATGAAACCCACACAGACTACCACCACCACAAGAGTGGATGATACTTATCTGAGTACAAAACGAAAATCTTAAAAGGAGGAAGTACCCTCCGCATTCATGGAAGGAAAGAAAGAGTGTGTGTCTGCAAAAACCAATATCCGGAGCTACCCCAAGTGCACCAGACATAATGAAGCTGCAAAAAAGAAGAGCGCGTACCGAGGCCATAACCACAGACACAAACTCATCTGACAAATGGCAGACCAGGGGTGAAGACAGGAGCGTCAGGGAGGACCAACCACAGAGACAGAGTGGACTGGAAAACAACAACTGTGGGGTACTAAGCACAGACAACTGGAACCAGGAGGACACATAATCAGTGGAGCACCTAGGCACCTGGAAGCCTAAACACATACTGATAAAGAAGAGCAGACAGATATCTGAATCTCAGTAAGATCAGAGATGGTGCAGTTAAAAAACAATTCTGTCCCCCTCCACCAAAGAAAGTAGGCAAGTCCAGCCAGGCCCTCAACATAGGTATTAGGCCCTATGAGATGCGGGGCTAAGACACACAGAACCTGTAGCATGGCCAGAAACATCAATCAGAGGGAAAGGGTTACAGAACCCCTTAGGAAGATGGGCCAAAGACACCATGCCGTCACACAGAGAATGATAGTGTGGCAGTTAATGAGTCTCCTTAATGTCACTAATACTGGGGTACTCAAGGAATTGTCAATTCTGGGGATAAATTAAAAACTGCTGATAAGTGAGTCACTGAGGGCTCCCTTAGAAATAAGGATTTTCAAGGGAAATGTGGTAATTGTGGTCCCAAACACCTCAGGTAATTGCCCATTTCCTCTCAGTATTTCACCACGGGACATCACCTGTTTTTAGGAGGCGAAGTCTCCGGTTGAAAGACACAACATACACTGAATTACCATGAAACTTTTACTTTTGGTGTGCCCCATTTAAACTAAAAGAACACTCGCCGAGAGGACTAGAGACTTGTAACTGGTTTAACCTCACTGTGTTTGCACCTTACCGAGAGCTGAAAAACAGAGAGCTGAGACCTGTGAAAGACTGTGACTTTATTTTTTGCATTCTGCTCTTATACTTTCGACTAAGAGGTGTTCAGCCTTGGATCTAGAAAAACACTGCTCGGGCTCAACTTCAGTCCTAGCCCTGCCCATCTTGCCTAAAAAGCATGCTGATTGCTGCCAGAATGACTGGTTAAATATTTAACCATGTGGTGTTTGCACCTTATGCATTGGGAAATGAGAGCTGAGAAATAATGTTGCTTTTTTTTTTTCAATTAACTGGCAACTTATTTGACCTCACTGTGGGGCATATTTACAAGCCCCTATCGCCACTGGAACGTCACTTTTTATGACGTTCCTGTGGCGATAGGGGCTTCGCCTTATTTACAAGGCAGCGTTAAGCCACTTAACGTGGCTTAACGCTGCCTTGTAAATAAGACCCCCTTTCACGCTATGCTTTGTGTGAAAGGGGAGGGAAATGGGTGCTGCAGTGGGCGTGGCACCGCAACACCCATTGATTCTGATGCTGCCCGCTATTTACAAGGGAGGCTTAAATAGGAGGCAGCGTCAAAATTAAGACCAGGGAAAACCTGGTCTTACCCTGGTGCAACGAGGAGAAATGTTTCATTTCTCCTCGATTTTGCTGTTTTCATGTGTGCTGCTTTGTGCAGCACACATGAAAACAACAAAAGGCCAATGATTGTTTATGTACAGGAAGGTCCCTCTTCCTGCACATAAACAATCATTTAAAAAAAATGCTGTTTTGCAACTTCTGTGTGTGCTGCATTAAGCAACACACATAGAAGTTCCAAAACGACATTTCAAGATTGTTTATGTGCAGGAAGGGGGACCTTCCTGTACATAAACAATCTTCCCATGCACACAGACACCCTTGCACTATGGTTGTTATGTGGCTCAGCTTTTAGAAAAGCAATTAGACTTTCTTCAAGTGTAGTGTATTTGTAAAGTATGAGTTTCAGGAGCTGCTAAGTGGTAATTCGCTTACAGCTGGTTCACAAAACGTGGAGAAAATGGGTGATAACATTTGTTTTAAATGGAATTCATCATGTTTGAATAAAATGGAGCATTCGATTGATCATGACACTTTACTAGAAAAAGATATAAAATGTATTCAATCTGGGCGGATCATACATCTAACATGAGATTTCTTTAAAAAGTGTGCCATCCTATTAAAATTCTTACTGGATCATTTAGACCTTGATGGGGCGGCCTCTTGGTCAGAATAGTAATTTGTTTGTTCCCTCTGGCTGACGACCACTTGTCCTGTCTAAAGATCCCCACCCGGCCACACTCTAAATTTAAACCCTTTGTTTTAATGTTGATTTTGCTGCAGCTATGGAGTCCCAACATTGGATAAACATTACGAAATATTTGTGAATGTCTTTTGCAGCAATCCTACTTAACCCCTTTGCTGCTAGGCCTTTCCCCCCGTGCTAAGCCTTTTTCTGGCTATTTGGGGTAGTTCGCACTTAGGCCCCTGTAACTTTTTGACTAGGCCTGGGCGGAAAACTACGCTACGCTCGCGTAGTTTGCGTAGTTTGCGCAACTACGTGCTGCGCGAATTGCACGTAGCACAGTGCAAAAACGCGTAGCATAGCGGGCATTTTTTGCTTGCTCGCGGTCCTCAACGTCAAGTTGGCGACCGCGAGCGAGCAAAATGACATCCCGGAAAGACTTTTTCCTCGTTCGCGATCAGCAACATCAAGTTGCCGATCGCGAGCGTGGAAAATAAACCTCCCGGCGAGATTCTCAACGCGGGGAGGTCAGGTTTCTCATTGCGAGTGGTCGCGTATGCTCGCGCCCGCTCGCGATGAGAAACTACCAGTCCGCGTTGAGAAAACTGCTGCTCGAGTACAAATCTACTCGAGCGGCAGAAAACGACCGCTTGCACTGTGCAAGATGGCGTTTGCAATGATTGCACAGTACGGACAAGCATCCGGCACTGTGCAATCATTGCGAACAGCATTTCCTACCGCACTACGCAGTTCGAGTAGTGCTACGCGTAGCTCGCGTAGTGCGAAGTGCACTTCGCGTAGCTACGCGTAGCGCTACTACGCGAACTACGCCCAGGGTTTTTTTTGACCACATAAGGTATCCACGCCAAATTTGCGTCCTTTTCTTCCAACATCACAGGGATTCTAAAGATACCCAGGGTTTGTGGATTCCCCTGGAGGGGACCCAGAAATAGCCAAAATACAGCTAAATTTAGTTTTTGGGGGGGAAAAAGGGCTACAGATGAAAGCGTCTGGTTTTTTCCCTGCAAATGGTATCAATAAAGGGGTTGTGGTGCTGAAATCACCATCTTCCCAGCTTTCAGGGACAAGCAGACTTTTGTCAGAAAACCAAATTTTTTACACAGTTTTGGCATTTTTCTGGGACATAGCCTATTTTTGAAATTTTTTGTGCTTTCAACCTCCTTCCAGTTAATGGTAAAACTGGGTATGAAAGCAAGGATGGATCCTGGAAAGCTATACATTTCTTAAAAGTAGACAAAATGTTGAATTCAGCAAGGGGTCATTTGTGTAGATCCTTCAAGGTTTTTGTATAGAAAATAACAGTTGAAAATAGAAAAAATTGAAAATGAGTTAAAAAAACCAGCCATTTGTGCCAACGTTCTCACCTGTAACTTCTACTAAGTATGACATGATTGAAAGCAATATATCGTTACATCCACTGGACCCTTCTGGTTGTGGGGATATGTAGGACTTGTAGGTTCACCAAGAACCCGAGGAACCCAGAGCCAATAATTGAGCAGCATCCTGCAATGGTTTTTTATTGTGTACCGGTATATAGCAATTCATTTGGAAAAATATAAACAGGGAAAAATCGGTATGAAAGTCACCTATGTATTTCGGAAATGGGAACAAAATATAGAGTTTAGAAACAGTAGCTATTCGCACATCTTCGAAATTGTGGGTACCCATATCAGTATGTGAATTATAGGTCATTTTTCAAAGTGACTTATTTTTTTACACATTGTCTTACATTTGGAAGGTAGAAATGCATTGAAAGTCAATAGGTAATAACAGTTGCTCCACAATTTTGTGTTCCCTTGCAAACCTCAAACTTTGTAAAAAAAAACACATTTTCCTCACATTTCTGTTGTGGAAATATCTGGAATCTGCGTGGATCCACAAAATTCCACCCTCCCGGCATTCCCCAAAGTCTTCTGAGAAAAAATGTTGTGGGTAGGCCTAGTTCCCGCGACAGGAAACAGCCCAAAACGCAACGTGGACACACCACATTTTCACAGTGAAAACGGACCCTTTTTTTGCAAAGTGCCTAGCTGTAGATTTTGAACCCTAGCTCTGCCGGCACCTAGGGAAACCTAGCAAACCAATACATTTTTGAAAACTACACACCCAGGGGAATCCACAATAGGGTGACTTGTCTGGCTCTCACCAGGTTCTGTTACCCAGAATCCCTTGCAAACCTCAAAATTTGTCCAAAAAAACACATTTTCCTCACATTTCTGTGGTGGAAAGTTCTGGAATCTGCATGGATCCACAAAATTCCACTTACCCCGCATTTCCCAAAGTCTTCCGAGAAAAATGGTACCTCGCTGGTGTGGGTAGGCCTAGTGCCCGTGACAGGAAACGGTCCAAAACGCAACGTGGACACACCACATTTTCACAGTGAAAACTGACCCTTTTTTTGCAAAGTGTCTAGCTGTAGATTTTGAACCCTAGCTCTGCCGGCACCTAGGGAAACCTAGCAAACCTATACATTTTTAAAAACTAGACACCAAGGGGAATTTAGTATGGGGTGACTTGTCTGTCTCTCACCAGGTTCTGTTACCCAGAATCCCTTGCGAACCTCAAAATCTGTAAAAAAAAACAAATTTTCCTCACATTTCTGTGGTGGAAAGTTCTGGAATCTGCGTTTCTCCACAAAATTCCACCCACCACGCTTTTCCCAAAGTCTTCCGAGAAAAATGGTACCTCACTTGTGTGGGTAGGCCTATTGCCCGAGACAGAAAACAGCCCAAAACGCAACGTGGACACACCACATTTTCACAGAGAAAACGGACCCTTTTTTTGCAAAGTGTCTAGCTGTAGATTTTGAACCCTAGCTCTGCCGGCACCTAGGGAAACCTAGCAAACCTATACATTTTTGAAAAACTAGACACCCAGGGAAATCCAGGATGGGGTGACATGTCTGGCTCTCACCAGGTTCTGTTACCCAGAATCCTTTGCAAACCTCAAAATTTGTCCAAAAAACCAAATTTTCCTCAAAATTCTGTGGTGGAAAGTTTTGGAATCTGCATGAATCCACAAAATTCCACCCACCCCGCATTCCCCAAAGTCTTCCAAGAAAAATGGTACCTCACTTGTGTGGGTAGGCCTAGTGCCCGCGACAGGAAACGGCCCAAAACACAACGTGAACACACCGCATTTTCACAGTGAAAACTGAACCTTTTTTTGCAAAGTGCCTAGCTGTAGATTTTGAACCTTAGCTCTGCCAGCATCTAGGGAAACCTAGCAAAACTATACATTTTTGAAAACTAGACACGCAGGGGAATCCAGGATGGGGTGACTTGTCTGGCTCCCACCAGGTTCTGTTACCCAGAATCCCTTGCAAGCCTCAACATTTGTCAAAAAAATCACATTTTCCTCACATTTCTGTGGTGGAAAGTTCTGGAATCTGTGTGGATCCACAAAATTCCACCCACCCCCCGCATTCCCCAAAGTCTTCTGAGAAAAATGGTACCTCACTTGTGGGGGTAGGCCTAGTGCCAGCGACAGGAAACGGCCCAAAACGCAACGTGGACACACCCCATTTGCACAGTGAAAACTGACCCTTTTTTTGCAAAGTGCCTAGCTGTAGATTTTGAACCCTAGCTCTGCTGGCACTTAGGGAAACCTAGCAAACCTGTACATTTTTGAAAACTAGACACCCAGGGGAATCCAGGATGGAGTGACTTGTCTGGCTCTCACCAGGTTATGTTACCCAGAATCCCTTGCAAACCTCAACATTTGTAAAAAAAAAACCACATTTTCATCACATTTCTGTGGTGGAAAGTTCTGGAATCTGCGTAGATCCACACAATTCCACCCACCCCGCATTCCCCAAAGTCTTCAGAGAAAGATGGTACCTCACTTGTGTGGGTAGTCCTAGTGCCAGCGACAGGAAACGGCCCAAAACGCAACGTGGACACACCCCATTTTCACATTGAAAACGGACCCTTTTTTTGCAAAGTGCCTAGCTGTAGATTTTGAACCCCAGCTCTGCCTGCACCTAGGGAAACCTAGCAAACCTATACATTTTTTAAAACTAGACACCCAGGGGAATCCAGGATGGGGTGACTTGTCTGGCTCTCATCAGGTTCTGTTACCCAGAATCCCTTGCAAACCTCAACATTTGTAAAAAAAAAACACATTTTCCTCACATTTCTGTGGTGGAAAGTTCTGGAATCTGTGTAGATCCACAAATATCCTACCACCCAGCGTTCCCCCAGGTCTCCTAATAAAAATGGTACCTCACTCATGTGGGTGCCCCAAGTACCCGCGATAGGCAAGGGCCCAAAACGTATTCAGGGGATTCAGGGTAGGAAAACGTTGGGTGACCCACAAAAGCCATACCTCGCTGGACTCCCCTGGGTGTCTAGTTTTCAGAAATGTGTGGATTTGGTAGGTTTCCCCAGATGGCCGCCGAGCCCGGGGCCAAAAACCCAGGTGACTCCCCTTGCAAAACCAGGTTGTTTTGTGATAGGTCATTTTGATGTCTCCTCAATAAGTTTTGGGCACTTCACTGTCGTGGGTACTTGACCCACGCACGCGAGTGAGCTACCATTTTTATCGGGAGATCTGGCGGAACGCTGGGTAGTAAGAAATTTGTGTCAGCCCGGTGATCCTGCAACTTTCCCACACACAAATTTGAGAAAAAATTGATTTTTTCATCAAAATTTGAGGTTTGCAGGGGATTCTGGGTAGGGAAACGTTGGGGGATCCACGCAAGCCATACCTCCCTGAGCTCCCCCAGGTCTCTAGTTTTCAGAAATGTGTGGGTTTGGTAGGTTTCACAAGATGGCCGCCAAGCCCGGGACCAAAAACTCATGTGACCCCCCTTCCAAAACCAGGTTGTTTTGTGATAGGTAATTTTGATGTCTCCACAATATGTTTTGGGCCCTTGCCTGTCGCGGGTACTTAATCCACCCACAAAAGTGAGGTACCATTTTTATCGAGAGACCTGGGGGAATACTGGGTGGTAGGAAATTTGTGTCAGCCCAGTGATCCTACAACTTTCCCACACAGAAATTTGGGGAAAAAATGATTTTTTCATCAAAATTTGAGGTTTGCAGGGGATTCTGGGTAGAGAAACGTTGGGGGATCCACGCAAGCCATACCTTCCTGGACTCCCCCAGGTCTCTAGTTTTCAGAAATATGTGTGTTTGGTAGGTTTCCCTAGATGGCTGCCAAGCCCGGGACCAAAAACTCATGTGACCCCCCTTGCAAAACCAGGTCATTTTCGGATACATATGGGGCATCTGCGTTTTTGGTCCCGGGGTCGGCAGCCATCATGGGAAACCTACCAAACCCACACATTTCTGAAAACTAGAGACCCAGTGGAGTCCAGGGAGGTATGGCTTGACAGAGGATCCCCCAACGTTTCCCCACCCAGAATCCCCTGCAAACCTCATATTTTGATGACAAAATCAGATTTTTGACAAATTTCTGTGTGGGAAAGTTCTGGAATCTGCATGGATCCACAAATTTCCTATCACCCAGCATTCCCCCAGGTCTCCTAATAAAAATGGTACCTCACTCGCGTGGGTGGGTCAAGTACCCGCAACAGGCAAGGGCCCAAAACGTATTGAGGAGACATCAAAATGACCTATCACAAAACAACCTGGATTTGCAAGGGGAGTCACCTGGGTTTTTGGCCCCGGGCTCAGCGGTCACCTTGGGAAACCTACCAAACCCACACATTTCTGAAAACTAGACACATGGGGGAGTCCAGCGAGGTATGGCTTGCGTGGGTCCCCCAACGTTTTCCTACCCAGAATCCCCTGCAAAGCTCAAATTTAGCTGAATAAAATCACTTTTTTCTCAAATTTCAGTGTGGGAAAGTTGTGGAATCTACATGGATCCACAAATTTCCTACCACCCAGCATTCCCCAGGTCTCCCGATAAAAATTGTACCTCACTCTTGTGGGTGGGTCAAGTACCCGCGACAGGCAAGGGCCCAAAACCAATTGTGGAGACATCAAAATTACCTATCACAAAACAACCTGGTTTTGCAAGGGGGTCACCTGGGTTTTTGGCCCCGGGCTCGGCGGCCATCTTAGGAAACCTACCAAACCCACACACTTCTGGAAACTATACACCCGGGGGAGTCCAGCGAGGTATGGCAACGTTTTCCTATCCAGAATCCCTGGCAAACCTCAAATTTAGCTGAAGAAACCATATTTCCCACATATTTTCATGTGGAATCACCGTGCCGGCACACATTTCCTACCCCACAGCGTTCCCCTCAGTCTCCCAAGTAAAATGATACCTCACTTGTGTGGGTGGGGCAAGGGCCTGTGACTGGGAAGAGCCCAAAACATAGGGATTTTAAGAGCTACATTTTTTTTAAAATACGTTTTTAGCCGATTCTGCATTCGACACCCACACAAGTGAGGTATCATTTTACTCGGGAGACTGAGGGGAACGCTGTGGGGTAGGACATTTGTGCCGGCACGGTGATTCCATACAAACATATGTGGAAAATGTGGTTTTTTCAGCCCCCGGGAAGCGGGGGAGTTTGCCCCGATATGCCCCCAAGGGCGGCAGAAAGACTGTGGCAATTTGTTTGGGGGTGGGGGCATTGGTATGCCCATTCTGGGCAGCCCCCATGCATAAAAATAAGCCTGCATAATCGCTGGTGCCTAGTGCCCTATCTGACGCCCCCTGGGGGGCAGATCAGGGGCTACTGCCCCATCTATCTCCTGGGGGGACAGAAAGACTGCAGCATTTTTTGAGGGGAGCTGGGGGCATTGGCATGCCCATTCTGAGCAGCCCACACCACCTAAGTTAAAAAAATATTCCCTGCTGCCTATTGGGGTTTCTGCCCCCCCCCAAGAAGCAGATAAGGGGCTTTTGCCCCTATCTTCCTCCCAGGGGGGGGGGCAGAAAGACTGTGGCAATTTCTTTTGGGGTGGGGGCATTGGCATGCCCATTCTGGGCAGCCTCCACCCCTACGTATATAAAAAAAAAATCCCTGGTGCCTTGTGGGCTTTCTGCCCCCCCGGGGGGCAGATCAGGGGCTACAGCCCCATCTGCCTCCTGGGAGGGGCAGAAAGACTGTGGCATTTTTTGGGGGGGCTGGGGGCATTGGCATGCCCATTCTGGGCAGCCTCCGCCCCGAACTATGGAAGAAAAAAAATTCCTGGTGCCTAGCTGGCTTTCTGCCCCCGGGGGGGGGGGCAGATAAGGGGCTATTGCCCCATCTGCCTCCCGGGGGGGTAGAAAGACTGTAGCATTTTTTTTGGGGTGGGGGCATTGGCATGCCCATTGTGGGCAGCCTCCACCCCTACATATATAAAAAAAAAAATCCTGGTGCCTTGTGGGCTTTCTGCCCCCCTGGGAGCCGATCAGGGGCTACTGCCACCATCTGCCTCCTGGGGGGGCAGACAGACTGTGGCATTTTTTGGGGGGGCTGGTGGCATTGGCATGCCCATTCTGGGCAGCCCCCGCCCCAAACTTTGGAAAAGAAAATCCCTGGTGCCTAGTGGGCTTTCTGCCCCCCGGGGGCCAATCAGGGGCTACTACCCCATCTGCCTCCTGGGAGGGGCAGACAGACTGTAGCATTTTTTTTGGGGCGGGGGCATTGGCATGCCCATTCTGGGCAGCATCCACCCGTACGTATATATAAAATAAAAAATCCCTGGGGCCTAGTGGGCTTTCTGCCCCCCCCGGGGGCAGATCAGGGGCTATATTCCCCATCTGCCTCCTGGGGGGGCAGAAAGTCTTGTGCCTTCTTTGGGGGGGTAGGGTGGGGGCATCGGCATGCCCATTCTGGGCAACCCCCACCCCTGGGATATAAAAACAAATCCCTGGCACCTAGGGTGCTTTCTGCCCCCCGGGGGGGCATATTGGGGTCTACTGCCCCCATATGCCTCCCAGGGGGTCAGAAAGGCTGTCTGGCTTAATTTTATAGGGGGGAGCAAAGGCCCTTGCCCAAGGGGCCGCTCCCCCCTCCCTGGTGGCTAGTGGGTGGATCCCTGCTTGGGGATCACCCTCCTGGGGCGATCCCCAAGCAGGGATCCACTAGGGAATGGTACCATTGGAAAGGGGAGATTTTCCCCTTTCCAACGATACCTCTCCCATGTTTTTCGGTGCTCGGGGGGGCTGAGATAGCCACACAAGCACCAAAACTGTGAAACTGAAACTAAGTTTCAGTTTCGTTTTCATTGTAATGACGACAGCGCACCATGCGCGCGATCGTCATTACAATGAAAACAGACACTATGCTTTGGGAGGTTGGGGAAGCTCTTCCCCACCTCCCAGAGCAAAAAAAAAAAAAGGGAAATCCCTCTGCTGTTTACAGCAGAGTGCTTTTTTTAAGGTGTGCTCATGACGGAATGGTTCCGTCATGAGCACACTGGCACTTATGCTCATGACGGAACCATTCCGTCATGAGCATAGAAGGGGTTAAATTATCTTTGCATCCAATGTCCAAAAATTAATTTTAGTTTGCACTATGATGGTCCAGGACACTATTTGGGACATGCAATGGAAAAGAGACATTGCTTGTTGGGCAAGGTCCTGAAACCCTGCCTCATAATATTTTAATTTATCCAACACAAGTAGATTTGAGGATCATATATCTCATCAAATGAACATTTTGTCTGATGTGATGTAATTATGTTTCCGCTGGAAATTCATGCTCAAGATGTAAAATTCTTGGACTAAGCTTATTCTGTATTCTAAATTACTCTTTTGATTGCTTGAGCTATATAGCGGCTTTACATTTATTGTCACAGATTTTAACTAGGGGTGGGCGGAGATTGTGGAATTTCACTCCCCGGAATTCCATGGAGTTACATAAAAATTCAGCGAGATTCCGCAGAGTTCTGCCAGTGGGCAGAATTCGCCACCTTGCACTGCTCGCGCTGATTTTTTGCACCGGGAGCTTGCTCCACGCTGTAAAATCAGCGCAAATGGCACCACACGGCATTCCAGAGGGTGCTGCTTCTTTATGCAGCTCCAGAAGATTTTCTATTGAGCGGCAGCTTTCTCAACTCGAACGGTAGCGACCTGCTGCGACAGCCCATGTTGAGAAATCTCACCAGGAAGCTTTCTATCACCTGAAAATCACGGTAGGGGACACAACTTCTCACTTGTGTAAACCAGCTTAATGTTGGCGAGCTGCGCACGAGAAAAAAGTCCTCAACGTGGCAGTTTGTGGAGTTTTGCCAGAACTCTGCATTCCGACGACGGAGCAGAATTATACACTCTTCACTAATTTCAACTTGATTTACAGTGAGTAATCCATTTATTCTTAGGTTGTGTAATGTGAGGCCGGCATATTTCTATTGTTTTATATCATCTTGTACGTAGTATGTGTAAATTTTTCTGTATCAGTTTGCGCAATGGTCTTTATTTTGCCAACTGTAATATTTTTGGTTAATTTCACTGAGAACGGGCATCTCTGGTCCCAGACACCTAGCAGAAACAGCTCTTCATTAGCCCAGGGGAGTGTGGGCAATGACAATAGATATAAACCATAATTAACACAAGCACAGTAGCAGGGCGGCCCCACACTTGCTTGTCAGAACTTTCGACCTCACGCTCCTGGCTTCTGCAGGGACGCCTCACTTGAAAATGAAAGAGAAAAGGGAAGTAAATCAGAGATAAGAGGAAGTGATGAAAAGAGAAGGAAACAGACAGAGGAAGGACACACAGAAAGAAGAAGAGATGAAGGGTACAAATAGAATGGGCAGACGATTTTCTTCACTCCAGCAGCAACCTGAGGACCACTTGCAGGAAGAAGCACTGACAAGAGAGCACTACTGAGGTTCGGCCTAGGAGAGGGGAGCATGCAAAAAAGGAAGCCGGTACAATGCTTAAACAGATACTACCTAGAGGAGCTGAAGACAAGGAGTGCTGGCCAATCCTTCAAACGCAAGGCAACTACACAGATACCCGGGGGAAGCTCCCATTGCCAGGGCGCGATTCACGCTTCAGAAGGAAACAGCCGGGATCATCGCAAAAGATGTGCTGTCCTCGCCATGACCCAGGATGATTGTGGCACCCACAGATGGGTGTCCTGGATGGAAGATGACATCTTAGGGGAAGAGAAGGGAGTGCGTCTGTAAGACAGCATTGGGGGCAAAAAGACTTAAGAGAGGCCTGTGGTTTTTCAATGTTAAGGGGAGGTTAGGCCACTACAGACCACCAACCAGTGGAGAAAATTTGATTTATGCAGGACTCTGTTTGGCATAAATAAAACAAGCAATGGCAAAGCCAATAGGTCTCGGCAATCTGAGATCTATTGGCCTTGTCAATGTTATAATCTTTTAGTCATGTTTTGCAATGGCACTTACTAAATGTAAGTTCAACCTTCCATCCTTCGGACCAGGAAATGTGGGAGTTCTGTTGGAGAGACTCATGAATTCAAACTTCAGATGTTTCAAATTGTGTTTAGCAAGAGGAAGAGCACTTCTCACATAGTGAATCAGTGGGTTGTGTAACTGTTGCAGAGATCTGTGTGTCCCCCATTAAGTTAGAGGAACGCAACCTTTTATTCAGTTGAGAAGTTTGGAGTGAGTACTGCTGAGCTGGGCAGCAACAACAATATTTTTTACGATTGCCGAAAAACTGAAAATTGGAAGAACATAATTTTTCATTAGCTGGACGGAAGCGCACCAAGACTACGACTTTTTGTGTATGTTGAAGCTTAGGACTGTTGCGGGGATTCTGCACATATACAGAGCTATGCACAGGAAAATAGGACCTCGGTGTATAGTGGTGTACCAACCATGCACCTTAGTACCCACAATCCCAATCCGACTAGCTTTAGCGTCTCATTTGTTCTCCGTACTACAACAAAGCTACCAATGATTAGACATCCCAGAACACGGACTCTCTCAGGAATCGCGGGAGCAAGAACACTCTTTCATTACTCACTCATATTTGTCCACAACGTGCGTAATAAGAGACACAGTATAGTTTAAAATGTTTATTTCAACTATCGTGCTCTAAGATAAAGTACACGTGCCAGTACTATCAGCATAATGCATAACGATAAAATAATAAGCATGGTTACAATTCCATAGAATACAAACGGGGACAGCATTTTATAAAGACAGTGGATATAGGGCTAAATGGCCTTACCACCCTCCCGTGCTAGTAACTAGTTTATTATAAAAATAGAAGACCTTTGGGCTTTGTCAGGCGGACCCCATACCTCAATATCTAGATGCAAGGTTTACATCATCAGACAAGCACAGCTCTTCTCCCTGGAAAGGTTTTTCTCCAAGTGCCACCAACAGGGAGATCACAATATTAAAAGCACACAAATTTCTCCAGTGCAGCTGTATTTCGTGTTATGTCTAAGTGCGAGGGGCTGACCAGATCAGCAATAACAAGGGACGTTGTTTTTCGACCTTGTACATGGTGTGTAGTCGAAACCCACAGGGAACATGAGAAAAGGTGAAAGGCAAAAAGGCAGGCAGTTCTAATATAGCCAGGCACAAATAGAGTCTGGAAAAACTCAGGGGCATATTAACAACCAGGCGATAGTCAATTATCGCCGCTTTAGCGTCCGTTTTCGGACGGAAAGCGGCGATAATTCTATCGCCTAATCAGCTGAGAGTCACGCTATCGCGTGAATCCCTGCACTATCGCCCTTTCCCCAACGCCCATCCTTGCATCTCTAATGAGATGCAAAGTGGGCGTTACTGGCGTACCCGGATGGGCTACGTTGTAAATATCGCCGATGTGCACATCGCGATATTTACAAGGCAGCCCACAGGATTATAGCAGACGTTAGATTTTGGCGAAACGGCCGTTTCGCCAAAATCTAACGTCTGCTATAATCCCGACTTACCTATGTTAGCCATAGGAGGTGGATTCTGCTGATACGACCCTGTGGGTCGTATCAGCAGGTTATACGCCCTTTTGCAGGGAACATCGCTGGAAAACCAGCGATGTTCCCTGCAAAGCGATACTATCGCTATCTCTGGAATTTTTATCGCCCTGGAGTAGCAGCGTTGTTAATAACGCAGCTACCAGGGCGATAAATGCCAGAGATAGCCAGCGATAATATAATTATCGCTAAGCACGGCCAGCGATAATTATCGCTGGCCGTTGTTAATATACCCCTAAGTCACAGAGTAACGTGTGCAAAAAAGGCATCATGGCAGCCAGGCCTAAGCTAACTTAGCAATGTAGACAATGAGGCCACAATCCACACCACACCCTCCCCTGGTCAGTCCACAGTCCAAGACATAGGACGAAGACAGAGTTCAAATAGATGGAGCAGAACGTAAACGTCTATGTATGAAAAGTCCCCATGAAGGACAGTGAATGAAAAAAAGTTCAGGACAAAAAAAAAAATTCCAGATAGGGCCAGAAATCAGGGCACTAAAGGATGATAAAAAACCCAGAAATGCAGTTCGTTGATAGCGAAGGCCCCTAATCCAATAGAGTGTATGTACAGAAAACTGCAACACCTTCCAAGAGGACATCATTGGTATCGTCTGAAAAAAGAGATGCCATCCAGTTCAACAAATGAAAACTGCATTCATGTTCCTCATAATAGGGAGCCATGATCAGCATTGCGGGACAACTTGCGTGATACTCAATATAACTTCGTTGTAGGAGATTCTGAGCAGCCGCCCAGATATCCCATTGCGCCAAAACTCCAAGTGCAGCCGCATGCGCCATCAATCCAGTGCCGGAACATTCCCGTTCATGGGCCACTAAGGGGCCCATCAACTGGCCAAAATCCGGGTCCGACTGAGATGTATTGGAGAGGCAAACATCCAAGGACCAAGAGAAAGGACATCGTAAGCAGGACATCACAGGCACGCAAGTGAAATACGCAAAGCGAAAAGAAAGTCTATAGGACACGCCGAGTGTCGCCAATGGTAGGATGCCGAAGCTGATGAGCATACGTTCACGGAGCATCCAGAGTCGACCTTGGTCGAGTAGGCCCGCAGGAAGTGCAGCCATTGCTCAGCAAACAAATTAAAAGTAATATTCCAGCAGCTAAGGCTAGGAGCAATGGGAAGCCGCCAAAGACGCTGGAAAAAATAGAATGAATAAAAGCCGGAATTACACCAAATATAGTTTAAAAGGAGGTTAAAAGGCCAGAGCCCACAACTTTAAAAAGTGCACAAGACCTTCGGTATTAGAAGCATTGAATACGCGGTGAATCAGTTCACCGAAATGTTGTGGGAGGTTCGTGTTCAAAAGAGCCTGTATCTCACTGTGGGTACTAGCCACCTGGAGGACGAAGGTCTCCCGTGCGGAAGTGAGCATAACCTCCTGGTTTAATAATAGCGCCTTTATTCTGCTCAATTTATTGAAATCCGCCTTCAAAGTGGGTATGGAAGGCCAAATGGAACTATCTATCATTTCGTGCGGGGTGGAAAAAGCACATTTTTGCAGCACACAACATGGTGTGAAACCGTTACAATGTAGGGGATGCCTGCCTGCATTCCACAACAGTCTTGATTATTCAGAAGCAGATAGCTACCATTTGCAAGCACAGTGAAAGTAGGCGATATAACAGGTGCTGGAATGCCCTTTAAAACACAAGCAAGATTCGGAGCAGAAACATTACAAGCCCCGTGCAATTTAATGTTTTTACAAATTAGGGAATGACCCACTGTAGAATCGCAAGACTCTCCCGTTAGGAAGACCTCCTTTCCGTCCCTAAGGCATCTGAACATGAAAGGCAGGGATCAAAGTTCATGCAAGAAGGCACTACCCAAAGGCTGAAAACGGCCAACAGGATAATGTTTCATGCATGAACTGAACTCAAATAAAGAAAAAGGCAATGCGATAACCCCGTGAACTAGCCAAACTGCAGAGTCAGTCTCCGCCACAGAGAATGGTAACGGTTCTATCTTTTCGATATGTAAGAGAGTGTATGTCGCATCTTTCATGGACATGAATTGCTGTTTTTCAGTTCTGCAATGTCCACGCAAACTGCATGACTGAACGCAACTGATTCTGACCATGATATAACACAGACACATCATCTTGTACAATATCAACTACAGATGAAACAATATTCTCCAATGTGTAAATGTGGGAAGACAGGGTATTAATACTATTGTCAACAACAGCAAGCACTTTTTCTAGATTTGCCTGATCGATTTCCCGTAAACGGGAAGCAGCTTCAATTTGCGAAAGCTTCCAGAGTTCATTGTAAGTCTCATAAATAAATCTTTTAGGTCTAGGACCTCGAGGCCCTAGAACAAAATCGGACAGATCAATGTTGCCTGATAAGAGGGATAAATGTTGTTTTACAGAATCTAATGAAGAGTGCTGCAACTACTGTTTACACAATTTACCAACAGAATATGTTGTAACAGTACGAGAGTCAGAAAACCTTGGATCTGGCCTATCCTGTTTGTAACCAGGAGCAGAGTCATGAAAACGTAGTTGGCAGGCATCTGATGCTATGGGCCAAGCCAACCAGGGTGACTGAACAATCGTAGAAATATTAAATGAATTATTTTGAAACAAAGCTTGCAAAGTTGCAAGGGAAATATTGAAATGCAAGCTTTCGTTGGGATTTGAAGACAATACGGGAATGGAGGGTGCATTCAATTGTTTGGAAGTAGCCAAACCCCAACAAGTTGTTTGATAGATCGTACTATTTAAAAATAAAATTTGGGCCGGGATTAGGCAAGCACGGTGTAAGGCTTCCATACCGCGTACCTGCCATGATTTGGTGCCCCAAATAGATTTTAAGTCAATGGTGTCCTTCCAGTGCTCATAATCACCCACGGCTAATGCATCCAGAAAGGAACCGGAATATAGCAATTTGGTGTGTGTCAACATGACCTTCTGATTTGACGAAATGTTCAATTTAAAATAATAGGACCCAGGGTTTGATCTATCAAAGTCTGTAAAGTAAGTAAATTTACCTTTAAGTGTGTGGGAGCTACCTGGAAGAGGGGTTGGACAATGTTCCTATTGGGTGTAATTAAAAGTACCCCGAAGAGTACTTGGTTTGTGGAGAAAATGGTTGCCCCAGTGCTGGTAACAATATAAATCAGCATAATTTGCAGAATTTAAGTACAAATCTTCAGCATTAAAAGCAGCATAATATTTCAAATCAGAGAATAACGATTCAATGGCAGGCGCATCCCAATCGTCAGAATTAATATTTCTTTTCACCACATCACCCATGGAAACACGGAGGACATTCGGTACATTAATAATCTCGGTTGGTCCATGAATGTGGAAATTTACAGCATCCCACACGATGCCATCAGCGACTGGGAATGCGGAAATGTTCACAAATGTGGTGGTCACGCTTCATGATGTGAGATGAAGAATGCGGAGCCAAAGTTCCAGCAACACAGTTCACCGCAGAGCGTTCTGGCAAATAGTGACCATTGATGAGCAAGAAAAAAACTGTCACAAAGCCAATGGACATGAACAGGAAAATTAGGAATAGTACCAACCAGATGTATGTCCATGGTGGGACCAAAAAATTGTCTCTGAACCAGGATAGAAAAATACTGATGCTGGACGGGATAAGTGATGAGGTGGAAGCCGAATCAAAGGAAAAACGGGTTGGGCTCAGTGGTGTTGTAGGTAAATGAGCCACCGACTCGTTGGCTGGGTAAGCATACTCGGTTTCCTCGTTGCAGGAGGAAGCCGGGAAGTTGAGCAGGCGATCAGGCAAAGCGACCATCTCAATGGCAACATCAGTGTCCGTGTAGGCTGGAGGGCCACAAACAGGAGTCCTTGAAATGGCTGGACATAATACCGCAGGTGTCACGCTATTCAGGATCGGCCAGATGTTGTAGCTTGACATTGTCCACTGAGATGTATCTGTTGTCTTTGCGACCAGGTAGCGGTGGTAAGATGACTGTACGAGTACCCTTCAAGCCAAGAACTGGAACCGGTGCACGATAAGAGGGACCAAATTCTTTTTTGTTCTCCACCTTCTCTCGGACCAGATCCCCAACCTTCGGAAGCCAGCCGGCAACCGGAATCTGCAACGCAGCGTCAGTGGCTGAAGGCAAGTGTTCGTTTGCAAGTTTGTCATGGGTCTCTTGTAAGTCCTGCAACATAGTAGAATGATTATCTACGTCAAAGATTGCGGCATTCGCCGCCATGTCTAGACCATCAAGGTCTGGCACAAACATTTGTATGCCAAAGAGCATTTCGTATGGGGTCCGCCCACCCAGAGTTCTTCTAGGGAGATTATTAAGTGCACGTTGCACGCTATACAAGTGGGCCAGCCAGTTTCTGCCAGTACCTAAGACTCTAGCTGTCAAGGATTGCTTTAAGTCACGGTTCATTCGCTCCACAATCGAGTTGCTCTCAAGCCTATATGGAGACGAAAATTGCACCAGCACCCCCAGTGACCTCATCGCGTCCTTGTACGCCTTAGAGGCGAACGCTGGACCCTGGTCAGAATGGAAGGTGCCACAGGCAAAAATTCCCACAAAGACACGCAAATCTTTTATGACATTTCGAGCGTCAGCACTTCGTTGTGGCCAAACCCAGATGAAATGTGTGCATGAATCAACTGCAACTAAGATGTATTGATATGCAGTGTCAGAAGAAAATGGACCGCAGTGATCCAGGTAAACACACCCAAAAGGTTTGTTAGAAATGCAGAGCTGTGTTTGTGGTGGTTGTGTAACCGTGGAAGGCTTAATTTGCTGACAAACGTCACAAGAAAGCACATAAGTACGGGTCTGTTTATATAAACCTCGCCACCAGTAACGCTGCTGCAAGATGGAAACAGTCGCAGACACGCCAGCATGGGCTGAAGCCAAGCCTTCGTGTGCGGCCGTTATCAAGGAAGTTCTGCGGTCCGCGTTGGGAATCAGCTGATCACCAACGTCTGGAATTCTTACGTAAGGAACCTGTTCGGGACTTAAGTGATAAGAGTACTTGGAAGGGAAACCCCGTGGGTAGTTAGCACCTTCCTTTGTTGCAGCAATAGCCGCCAAAATCTCATTATCTATTTTTGTCATGGATCTTGTAACTGCTGCTACTGAGCACGTGGCTACTGCTGATTTGGCAGCTTCATCTGCCAAACTGTTACCGACCGCATGTGCGCCCACACGCTGGTGGCCAAGAGTGTGTATCACCTGTGTGAGAGGCAGACGTTGTTTAAGATCCGCCACTCGAACCCAAAGCATTTTATGCTTAATTGTGCTGCCTTTAGCATCTTTATAGTCATTTTGAGACCAAAAGAATAAGTTGTCATTGAAGGACTGAACACAGTAGTAAGAATCTCATACCAGAAGTGTCATCACGTCTGGATTCGCGAACTCAAGTGCGAGCACCAAAGCATGCAGCTCGGCCAACTGTGCAGTACTGTCTCCTAGTGCCTGCGTGTGCACCACACTCGATTTGAACTCACCGTTCACCATAGTACCTGCAACAATAGCACATGCTGCGGAATAAGCATGCTTAGAACCCGTGGCCGGTTGCGCCGAACCATCGGTGTAAATGACACATTTGTACTCCTCAAGCGGTAGCAAAGACAGAGGAGGAGGATGAACAAATTCATACTGCAAGAACTCCTGTGTCTGAAGAGAGGAATCAAAAATAAAAGTGACATCCGGGGACGTCAGAGACGTAGCCCATTGTATCCAACGGGGGTGCAAAGCCTTAGAGTTTGGTACACTTGCCTTTGTCACTGCCTCAATGGCAGGATATGGTGTTACCACTAAAATGCGTTTTCCCTGTGCCAGTGCGCGTTCCTTAAGAATCGCCATTTGCACTGCAGTCAAAACTTTCTCCACAGTGGAAAAGCGCAACTCCGCTGAAGTGTAAAGATGCGACTTGTATGCAATAGGTACTGTGTCACCTTCGTTAAACGTTAAGTACGTGAAACCCACTGCCCCTGGCACAATTCTTATCACCAGGTTCGTGTGGTTATCACGAGTCAACAAGAACTTAGATTCAAGTAGATCAGACTGCAAAGAGTGCAGTATAGAGGAATGCTCAGGAAGCCAGCATGACTTCGAAAAGTTAGGTTGTATCAAGGCATAAAGAGGCTTGATACGCTGGGCATATTCGGGAATGTAAAAACGCCCGAACTTTAAAAATCCCAGTAATGACTGAAGTTTCTTTAGGGTCGTAGGAGGGCGCAAAAGTGCGCACTTCTCCAAGAGATGGGGAGCTAAGCCCCTACCTTCATTGTTGAGCTCATAGCCCAAAAACAAAACAGTGAATTCTGCGATGTGAGATTTGGCAAAATTAAATTTGTATCCTAAGACCGCAAATTCAAGAATAATGCGGTCCACACGGGAAAGATGCGGCCATAATTCGTCGTCTGTCAGATAGATATCGTCGACGTACGAATACGCATCAGGGTCTATGCTGTCCAACAAAGAGACAACACGGGCGGCGAAGACTCCCGGGCTGTTCTAGTAGCCCATGGGCAAACGCCGAAATTTAAATTATTTTCCACCGGAAGTGAAAGCACTCCATTGGCTACACTCCGGGGACAAATTGTGCGTGTAAAATCCATTGGATAGGTCAAGTGTCGTTTTAAATTTTTTGTGAACAAGACTGTCTACGAGCGCAGAACTTTGGGTATTTTGTACCGCAAAGGTCCGACAATGAGAGTTCAAATGTCGGTAATCCAAAACTAAACGGTACGACCCATCGGGTTTAGAAACCGCAAAAAGGGGATTATTCATCGGTGATACGCATGTTTCAATTACTCCTTGATATTCTAACTGTGTCAGAATGTCTGAAACGGGACCTTTAGCTTCCCGCAGGAGGGGATATTGGGGTTGGGGCTGTGGCAGAGACCCCAAGGGTATATCATGGGGGGGAGAATCCTCATCCCAGCCCACGTGGTTACGGTATAGCGCTGGAGCCAGGGCCCCAGCCCATTCAGCCGCTAACGCCTCCGCTTTGTCCTTGGGGACATGATGCGAAAAGCTCGGAAGGATTACTTCCTCCCCTCTCGGTGCAGCAAGTACGAATGGGGGCGGCCAATCTGCTTCTGCCAACAAAATGTCGTAAGAGGAGGTCAGATTTTCCCAAAAAAATCCCTTTAATAACACGCTCAATGTCACCTTCAATTTGAATGACAATATTAAATAGTCTGAGAGGGGGTGCCACTTGGGTGTCAGCTGTCTCGACAGTAATGAAAGTATCAGTTGCTGTCGCCTCCACATGAGGACGCAGTGCCTCCCGCACTATGGTAACTTCCGCAGCGCTGTCTAGCAGCGTCACTGCCCACGTCCAATTCAGGAGTCTCGTTCTCACCGTCTGTGGCATACCTCGCTGTTAATGCTGCAACTTTTTTCTTCTGAAATTGTGGGAGAGAACGTGTAAATTCGTCTGGTTTCCCTCGGCCTGGTTGTCGAGGTTGGTCTTGCCCCTGTGGGGCCTCACGACCCCTGCCTCTATCCTGGCGATCTCCTCCACCAGTCTGGGAGGTCGATGGTGCCTGTGAAGAACGAGGAGAACGCGGGTCAGGGACTTGAAATCTATCTGGAGATTTAATTCTTGCTCTGTCGCGCAAATCATACGTGCGTTCAGAAGATACGGAAACCGGGGATGCAGCACGCGACCCTGGTTTTGATTGTTGCTTACCCTGTTTCTTCAACTTCCAGTTCTTTTTAGAAAAGAACGGTTTCTCTTCTTTCTCAGACTGTGTTTTTTGTTGTGGTTGTGATTGAGTTTGCATTTTAGCAAAAGGCTTAACCCCCAAACTATTGCGGCCAATGGTTTTATAAGCCTGTGCAATACTTTTCGGTAATTCGCGTGGCTTGTCCGGCTCCGGGACCAAAGCCAAAGCATTAGCGACTTGAAAGTTGACTGCGTCACCCTTGACGTTCGCAAGGATTAGATCAGCCACCACATCGAACACTCCCACCAGTCTCATCCCCAATTCCACAGCCGCTTCAGGGCCATGTTCATCCTGCACCCGTTTAATTACAGAGGGAGAACCGTCATGGAAGGAGTGCCGAAACACTTCGCATACACTGCTGCGAATACCTTGCCCCAGTTGTTGCATTCTGTCAACTCGGGAATTAAGTCTTTCGGCAAACTAATCGTCAAAATCCTGTGTTTGTCCACAGGAGAAGTATTCGGAAAAACAGCCTCCAGCTGGTCAAATTTTTCTGCAAGCCAATAAGGCAAATCATCCTTATTCTGTCGGCGCTTGCCCATCACCGAATTAACCATGACGGGACTTATGGTTACACCGCCCGGTCCAGCTGGATGCGCCGCAACTCCAGGAGGGGCCCCCTGGACGTTGCCTGTAACATATTGTACCAAAGCTCTGTGCACGCGGATTAAAGACGCATGCAACGCACGCAGTTCATCAACTGCAAGCGTCAAATAACGAGGATGTGGGGTATACCCGGCCAAGACTGGCCAAGTGGCCCCCTCTATTGATAAGGGGTCTAAACGAACCGGGGTGACCGGTTGTGGGAGGGCGCCATTAAACCAAATACGGTGTTGCCATGCCGTAAGTGGTACTTCAAGAGCCTGATAAGGCCGATAAGCATTGGGTAGGGCAGTGGGAGCTTAAACATGAAACAAATTGTCAGCTCCTTCCACCGCCGGAAAAGTGACCCAAGAGTAAAACACCTCAAAGTGGTGAGCCGGATCAGCCTGCACCACAAAGATGAGAGCGACACCCACGTCGGGCACTCCATAAGCCAGTAAATGAGCCCGGAGCGCAGCGCGGCTATGTGCCGGGATATTCACATTCGCGGCCATTAAGACCAGGAATGATCGACAACCTAGTGTATGGCAGCGCAATATAGGGTTAACATAAACACCTTTTAATAACTTCAAGCTTGAAAGAACCTATTAAAACATCAATATAGGAGGTATCACCCTCACATACGTTTCCGGAAGCGTAAGCGAAGGTTATTGTGGACAAGCACAAGCACTACTCAAGCCCACCACGTTGGTGGCGCCATGTTGCAGGGATTCTGCACATATACAGAGCTATGCACAGGAAAATAGGACCTCGGTGTATAGTGGTGTACCAACCATGCACCTTAGTACCCACAATCCCAATCCGACTAGCTTTAGCGTCTCATTCATTCTCCGTACTACAGTAAAGCTACCAATGATTAGACATCCCAGAACACGGACTCTCTCAGGAATCGCGGGAGCAAGAACACTCTTTCATTACTCACTCATATTTGTCCACAACGTGCGTAATAAGAGACACAGTATAGTTTAAAATGTTTATTTCAACTATCATGCTCTAAGATAAAGTACACGTGCCAGTACTATCAGCATAATGCATAACGATAAAATAATAAGCATGGTTACAATTCCATAGAATACAAACGGGGACAGCATTTTATAAAGACAGTGGATATAGGGCTAAATGGCCTTACCACCCTCCCCGTGCTAGTAACTAGTTTATTATAAAAATAGAAGACCTCTGGGCTTTGTCAGGCGGACCCCCATATCTCAATATCTAGATGCAAGGTTTACATCATCAGACAAGCACAGCTCTTCTCCCTGGAAAGGTTTTTCTCCAAGTGCCACCAACAGGGAGATCACAATATTAAAAGCACACAAATTTCTCCAGTGCAGCTGTATTTCGTGTTATGTCTAAGTGCGAGGGGCTGACCAGATCAGCAATAACAAGGGACGTTGTTTTTCGACCTTGTACATGGTGTGTAGACGAAACCCACAGGGAACATGAGAAAAGGTGAAAGGCAAAAAGGCAGACAGTTCTAATATAGCCGGGCACAAATAGAGTCTGGAAAAACAAAGTCACAGAGTAACGTGTGCAAAAAAGGCATCATGGCAGCCAGGCCTAAGCTAACTTAGCAATGTAGACAATGAGGCCACAATCCACACAACAGGACTGAGCCACGATGCTTAGAAGAATGGAGTGCTTGTGTGCCTTGTATAAATGGCCTGTGACTAGTCCATCCAGTGTCCTCATCCCGCGTCTTAGGAACATGCAAACATAACTATTCAATAATTAAGTGTGGCAAAGTTTGGGAAGATGCTAAACAAAGAAATGTTTGTCTGCAGAAATCTTCCTTGGGATCTGAAACCAAACACCATTTACAGATTTTGAATAGTGAATGACAGCACTCCCACCCCAAGGATTGGCAAAGCCAATGGGTCTCGGCAATGTGAGAGCTATTGGCTTTGTCAATGTTAATGTCTTCTCGCATTCTGCCTAGAACCTCCCTTTGCAGCGGAAACTAAATCGCTGGCCAAACACCGCAGCATTAAAGGGTTTATCTATATGAGAAGAAAGGGGAAAGGAGAAGGATGGTGGAGAGGGAAATCTAAAGGAAATGAGAGAGGAGAGGAGAAGGGTACAAAAGAGCGATGGGGTGAAATGAGAGAATGAAGCAAGGGAAGAGCTATAGTGGAGGAGTAGAAGGGAGAGTAGGGGTTGAATGGACCCACAAATGAAAGAAGAAATAGTGTAGAAATTAGTTGCGGGGAGAAGAAATGATAAGGGGAGAGGTGGGTAGCAAAAGACAAGAAGAGGGGAGGGCAAGTGAAGGGTTGAAATAAGAAGAAAATGAGTATAAGGAGTGGAAAAAGAGGGGAGGAAGGGGACAAGGTAGAGAGAGGTAAAATAGAGGGCAGGTGGAAGAGGGAGGAAGGCAGGGTGGAAAACAAGAGAAGAAAATGGACAATGTGGTGCAGGTGGGGAGGGAGGCATTATGGAGAGCTGAATGTGAGAGGGAATGAGAGAAAGGAAGGGGGTGGACATGCGGAGACAGAAAATTGAGAGAGGAGCAAAGGGGGAGGTATAGAGGGAAAGAGCTGAGGATAGGGAAGCAGTGGAAAGTAGGAGAGTGGCATAGAGGGCTGATGGAGAAGACAAAATGACGGGGGGTTGACACAGTAAATGCGATATAGTGGAGATGAGAGAGGGAGGTGAACAAGAGGAAAGTTCAGTTGAGAAAGAGGATGGAGAGCAGCTCAGTTTGTGAGTGAAGAGTGGTGAAGCATAGAAAGAGTTTGATGGAGAGCAGAGGTCCAGACAGGAAATGGGAGAAGTGGAGAATATAAGAGGAGAGAGTAGGAAAGGAGGGAAGTAGGCCAATTGGGTGGCGAGAGAGGGTTATGGAGGGAAGGAGATGAAGAGGGAAGGAAGAGAAGAGCTGCGAGGTAGTGGTAATGAAAGGGCGTGAACTTGCCAAAAGTTGACAGCAAGGGAAAGTAGGGAGGGACGAGGGCCGATGGGTAATGTGAGGTGGGATAATGCAGGAGGGAGAGGGGAGAGTAGTGGTAGAGGAGGAGGGACAGTCAGTGAGATAGGAAAAAGTTTAAAAAGAAGGAGAGGTGCGGGGAGAGGGGGCAGACCTTGCAGTAGGTCTTGAGAATGGAGGAGGGAGAGAGGAGCAGGGGATAGCACCAGGGGAAAGAAAGGCGAAGAGGTGGGTACAGGGGATGAAAAGGCAGGAAGAAAAAACACAGGAAATTACAGGACAGGCAGCAAGTGGAAGAAGGCGTGAGGGCAACAGTAGAGGAGTAGGAAGGGACGATGAAAGAGGAGGTGGTGGAAGGCGAAAGTATATTAGAGGGGAAAGAAGTGGTGGAGCTAAAAGGCTGGGTGGTAACTAGAGAAGAATGTGTAAAATTGAGGGGAGAAAGTAGGGTGATGGACATGAGTCAAGGGTCGGGGAGTAGAAGAAGCCAGATGTAAATGAAGGAGGGATAGAGTTGATGTGTAGAGAGGAGAGTAAGAAGATCAAAGCGAGATGGAGCACGAATGGAGAAGGTGAAAGGAATTGTACAAAAACTGAAGAAAAAAAACAGAGAAAGAATGTTAGGCTACTGAAGTAGGGATGTCAGATACTGACTGAACTTATTGGCTGCATTAGCGAACAATATGCTGAAACAAACAGATGGCATTTTGAGCTGCAACATACATCATCTGTATTATTTAACAAAACTAAATAGCAATATATTAATAAAATCAATGTTATCATATACACCGTACAAAGGTTTTGTAAAAGTGAAAGCAGATTTTCAAACACTGAAAGCAACATAAATAAGCATGCAGCGATGCATTGGGAAGAGGAGGAAAGGAGGAACAAGCAGCGACGAGGTGAGAATCCACCAAAAACAAAAAAAAAGGACCTTGATCCGAGAGCGAGTAGTGGAAGGACACAAAGTCATTAATCAGTACTTGGTCATTGTACTCTGTAGGTTCTACGTACAATAGCTCTTAGTATACAAACAGAGGCAATGTGTTCAATATTGCCAGTAGTTACATCTGCTAATGCTCCTGATGTGGAGATCTTTGTGCAGGACACTGATCATGTACTGATGGTGCCAACATAGCTCATAAAGTGGACACTGCAGCACAGATGCATAACAGGCAGGCCAAAGCCCCAGGTAAAGTCATTATTTATATGCAGAGGGTTGATGTGTGTGCATGCATCTTAACATGTTCAAACTGGGCAAGGAATTTCCATTCTAGACAAAATAATGCCAACCTGGTAATTGCAGACTTTGACACAAAACAGTAAATGTTGTGTATTACTGATATGGTTCCCCTTCTCCTTGGTCTCCTCACCTCGGATCCCATCCCTCTGCCCAAAGGACACTAGCACCCGCTCATCGTGCACCTTGAGCATGAGCTGCAGATGGAAACTGAACGTCTTTTCGGTTTTGGGCATGGGGAAGAAAGTGGTTGAGCTGTTAGATGAGCCCCCAGCCTTATTGACAAGGAAGACACTGAATATCAACATTTTGAGGCAGGTGATAAAAATGTCCGCCGATGCTCAGGAACCATCCGGGTAAAGGAGAGTCCATGGCAATAGTTCCTTCAAACAGTGGCTTCCAGGCATAGAGTTGTTAACTACGACTAGAATGCTGACTCAAAATTTGTCAGCTTTGAGCCTATGCTACTGGGGTGACTATTTTTAGGACGTTTCACATTGCTATGTGCAGTACAAAACCTGGCTCTGAAAATGCTTGCTGCTTCTATGAGATGCTGCTGCTTCTAGAAGGAGAGGACCCAAACAGGTTCTAGGTCATAGTCATGCCACTGAGAATAAAAGGTAGTTTTCCACAGGACGGCGATGTTCCCGAACAGCAACAAGATGACTTTGATTCCCAGGCCTTCTCTGATGTGAAAATACAACAGTTCTCCTTATCAGCATTAACTCCCAATGTATCCTCTTCTACCCATGGCTAACTCCTAAAACAAAGGCATTATTGTAACTAACAAGGGCACTTCTTCCACCTGCAACAAAACGTGAGAAAGAACAAATTCCACCATGCACATGAAACTCAAACTGTTAATTCTAATGCAAGAGCTTACAGGAAATGCATTTCAGGCCTACAAAATTCAGCTAACATAAGAGAAATGGAGCAAGAGCTTTATGAAACTGCATAGAGAATGTGGCACATTTGGTTACTTTTCCAACCTACATATAAAATGACACAATTAATAAACGCATATAATAATGAATGATTATCAGTTGTACAACACAAATTCTTCATGTTAGTGTTTTGTACTAGTTACATTTGGTTTCCACATTAATTCTTCACGTTTTTTAATTGACTGTCAAAATACATCACGTTTTATTTTATTACATTACAAGGCCCTAACACCTAGGTTAACACAACAAAGGATTATATGGGGATGCATTCTACACGTGTGATTATAATGCACCCCTACAAATGAAAATGAATTTTGCGCTACATCACTATGTACATTACAAAACCTGGCTCTGAAAAAAGACTTGCTGCCTCTATGAGATGCTGCTGCTTCTAGAAGGAGAGAACCCAAACATGTTCTAGGTCATATGGCATGCCACTGTGAATAAGACAAGGGGATATCGAAATCCCGACGGCGGTCACTGGATTATTTCTTCCATCTCTCCATTTGAGTAGCTACATTATGTTCTTCCTACAGGTGAGTTGTGATACGTTCTAGATCTATTCTAGAATCACAAGTCAATGGTTCTTTTTCTCAGCATGAAAGTGTGGAGGGGAGAGAAATCATTAGCAATGTCAATCAATTCAAAGGCAATTTCTCTAGACACATAGTAACCACAGACCACTAACTACGGTGAGCTAATTTATTACAAAGCCAAAAATAACTGGACATAAAGACACCTCAAGACGAGGGTTTAGAAATACATGGGAATCAACATAAAGTCAAATCTGGGGATAAAGTTGAGTCGGTGTAAATGGCACAAGACAATTAACTCAAGAAATAGTATACAGAAAATCAAAAAGCAGGAGTCCAAATTTCCCTACAGCGAGGGTTGGTGAAAATAAAGCATTAATCTACCCCTACACTGACGCTATCGTGACATGCCTATTTGAGCATTCTTCTAGGCATGTTAGAGAAAAGGCGTCAGCATGTAGAGTCTTCATTCGAAACTCTCCACACCAGTGGGTCAGGCAGTATGGGGCAATTGAGACAGAGCTCGTTCTAAGATGCTCTCTCTCCAAAGGCAGAGAAGAAGTGGGGCTCTTTTCCTACTTGCAACGTTCCAATATTACAGGTGTCTTTTCAGGATTCCTTTCAGGTCATGCCATCCACTCGGACCACGTTCTCTTAGGAAGTTTTCCACAGGACGGCGAAGTTCCCGAACAGCAACAAGATGACTTTGATTCCCAGGCCTTCTCCAGTGTGAAAATACAACAGTTCTCCTTAACAGCATTAACTCCCAATGTATCCTCTTCTACCCTTGGCTAACTCCTAAAACAAAGGCATTATTGTAACAGACAAGGGCGCTTCTTCCACCTGCAACACAAACGTGAGAAAGAACAAATTCCACCATGCACATGAAATTCAAACTGTTAATTCTAATGTGAGAGCTTCCAGGGAAATGCATTTCAGGCCTACAAAATTCAGCTAACATAAGAGAAATGGAGCAAGAGCTTTACGAAATTGCATAGAGAATGCAGCACATTCGGTTACTATTCCCACCTACATATAAAATGACACAAATAATAAACACATTTAATAATGAATGATTATCAGTTGTACAACACAAATTCTTCACGTTAGTGTTTTGTACAGTTACATTTGGTTTCCACATTAATTCTTCACGTTATTTAAATTAACGGGCTAAATACATCACGTTTTATGTTATTACATTACAAGGTCCCAACACTTAGGTTAACACGACAAAGGATTATATGGGGATGCATTCTACACTTGTGATTATAATGCACCCCTACAAATGAATTTTAGCGCTACATCACTATGTACACTATGTAGCGCAAACCTGGCTCTGAAAATGCTTGCTGCCTCTATGAGATGCTGCTGCTTCTAGAAGGAGAGGACCCAAACATGTTCTAGGTCATACAGCATGCCACTGCGAATAAAACAAGGGGATATCGAAATCCCGACAGCGATCACTGTATTATTTCTTCCATCTCTCCATTTGAGGAGCTACATTATGTTCTTCCTTCAGGTGAGTTGTGATGTCACAACTAGATTACAATGAGTAAAATAAGTACACGTGTTTTACAGTTATTTTAGGCCTCCTAGTATTACCTAACTTTCCTGCATGTATGATATAATCAGTAAAGAGGTATATGTATTAAGCTATGGTGTTCTGCAACTATAAATAATGCCTGTACGTACTTTGGTTAGTCTTACCCAGTGTTGAATTTGAGTCACTGTTTGCAGTGGTGGGCACACGCACTCTGTTTTGAGGAAGCAGGACTTAATTTTCATATTCAGACTTTGATGTAAAGCAAGAGACAGGAACACAGAAAGAGAGAAAGAAGGAAGAAGAGAAAAATATGAAAACAGTGACTGAAGGAAAGTAGGGATGAAAATGACCCAGCAAGATAGAATTGGACAGGAAGTGTATTTATTTATTTTACAGATTAACTGCAGTGATTACCTTACCTTCTAAACCACTTTATGCCACATTCATTGGTCAAAAGGCAAGGTGATGTTGGGAACTGGTCCTGTAAGGTCACCTCATATTCTTAGGGCTCATCTATTGGTCAATGACAAAGATCTGGATGGTTGCATTGTTGCAACAGTCAAATTAGAACAACTAATGTTTCATTTTAGTTCCATGAACTTCCTGATAATACCGTCGTTGAGCTTGCAGAGCGCCACTATTTAATGTTTGCATGGGGAAAGCACGAATAGTTTGGAGATACAGGGCCCCATTACGAGTGGCTTAAAGCAGTGTACCCAAGGGGAAACTGCCCCACCTACTTATAGGTTTTGCCCAGTGGGAATGCTCCTGGTAAAACGAAATGCGTTTCCACTGACATTTTCCTCTTGCTGAATTCAAGAGGAAAATGTATGCAGAAACTGACCCAGAATTGGGTATATCGCATTTCAAGGCTGGAAACTCATGAAGGGGCATATTAACTACAAACGGCGATAAACATCGCAAAGCGCGCTTAGCGCTATTACATTTATCGCCGTCTATCGCTGGAATTTATCGCCCAGATAGCGCGTTATTAACAACGCGTTTCTCCAAGGCGATAAATATTCCAGCAATAGCGGCGAAATGCAGGAATATCGCTGAAAATCCAGCGATATTCCTGCAGCGATAGGGAAAACCTTGATGATAGGGAGATGTGGATTCAGCCATAGAATCCACCTCCCATTATATGTATAGCTAAGTCTGGATCTTTGCAGACGTTAGCTTACGGCGATATCCGCGGTTAGCGCGGATTTTCATGTCGGTATTGGTATCCTGGGCCAGCTTGATAATAGGGAGAAGTGCAGTTGGCGATGATTCCCATGTTGTTTTGGGAGGAAACGCCTACTTTGCATCTCATTAGAGATGTGAAGCGAGGCATCGGGAAAACGACTGCTAACATGGGCTAATGCATGTTAGCACCGCCTTGTAAATAGGGCGAAAATGTTATCTCTGCTTTTTTGGCTTTTAAAGCCAAAAAAGCGGAGATAAGGCCCTTGATGATATGCCCCGAAGAAGTCTTTTAACTGGGGTGGAGATACTGGTCAGAATCAATAATTCCAGCTCTGGTACCCCCCTCTCAAATTACCAGGCCCATATCATGGACTATAATGTGTTATAGGATTTGGTACAGACACTTCAGTATGTCAACAGTCCTTCTCAGTAACTAGTAAGTTGTAGCAGATGATGTTATTAAAGGACTGACAATGCTGCCCGTAGTACAGTTAAGTTCATATAAAATTTAGGAGCAGTTTAAGATTTTAAGTATATATAGGTTTTGATGGATGTTTAAGGTGACCTATATTTATTTTAATTTTTAATGAGATGTGACCTCCCAGTGAATGAATGAATGAGAAGTTTCTAGAGCACACAGCTACCTCGGCGGAGGTGTTCCAGCGCTAGCCGATAGTTCACGTGTGAGGCGAGTGGGACAGCGGTTACTGCCTGAAGAGCCAGGTCTTTAAAGCTTTCCGGAATTCAGTTTCTGATTCGAGTTAACGCAGATGGAGAGGAAGCGAGTTCCATAGTTTAGAAGACTGCACCGTGAATGATTTGCCGCCCATTCTTGCTTTGCTAAGACTACAGAGCAGACCATATTGAAACTTTGTATAATATATTGAACTCAGGTACAAATTGTAACGAACTCAGGGGCATATTATCAAGCGGCAGCGATAATTATCGCTGGCCGCGCTTAGCGCAAATTTTCTTATCGCCGGCTATCGCTGGAATTTATCGCCATGCTAGCGCTGTATTAACAACGCATAGCGCAATGGCGATAAATATTCCAGCGATAGCGGGGGAAATGGGCCAACATCGCTGAAAAACCAGCGATGTTGCATGAAAAACAGCGATAACCTTGCTGATACGACCCTGTGGTCGTATCACCATAATCCATCCCCCATGTAATGTATACATAAGTCATGATTTTTGCAGACGTTAGAAAGCAGCGTTAATGCTGAGTTAGCGCGAATATGATTATCGCTTCGCCGGACGGGGCCTCGTTGTAAATATCGTGATGCCCCATTGGCGATATTATTCCATGATGTTTTGTGAGGCATGCCTCCTTTGCATCTCATTAACGATGCGATGCGAGGCGTGCCGTAAACGGGCGCTAAGTCATTGAAACACGCGATAGCGTGTCCTTGTAAATAATGCGATAAAATTATCGCCGCCTTTCGCCCGAAAATGGACGCTAAAGCGGTGAAAATTGTATTGCCAGTCCTTCATAATATGCCCCTCATTGTATTACGTTATATCGATTAGTTTTCAAATATGCCGAGACAAGGTGAATACCATTATGTGTGCCACCTATACCATGGTAATATGCAAACCGTACCCGATTATATCACTGTTGCTTCATTATGGGTGGCTTGAACATTAGATCAAACACTTGTTAATTGAAGACCCTTAAGACTAAGCTAGTAAAACTCAAAAAGGTCAAAATACAAACTAGGAATAATAAGCATACAGTAGGAGCACAGTATCAATGCTACCAGAATGAGTGGGAAGAAGGGACCTGGCTGAGTGCAGGAGCACCAGAGACAAATTGAAGCAGGTCAGGCCTAAGAGCATGTTTAATCAATTTTATAAGGAAGAAGATACACAACAGATGGACAACTGAGCCCAGCATCACTGGGATTGCCCAACAGTGACAACTAAAGCAATGCCAGTGAAAAAGCTTAGGCCTTGATTAGAAGCCACAGGGGAGTAGCCATAAAAAAAAAAACCCACTTGGACCCCCATTTTTGAATTGCTGCGAGCATGACAGTTTCTCTCTATAAGGGCTATTCTTTCATATTTCCTATCTTTTCTCTTTTCACTTCCATCTATGAGCACTCCCTCTCCCAGTAGCGGTCGGTGGTGGGAGTGCCGCCGGGCGCTGACTTGGGGCGGGGGAGGGGCAGGGTGGGGGGTGATAAACTATGGATTACGGCCGATTACAGGTAAGTACACATATAAAGCCAAATCAGAGCCGAAGGGACATCTCACACACAATGCAGCACACACACATAGGAAGCAGAGCACCCCAACATCCAACACAATGTGGTACAAACACCAACAGAACCGAACACAGAACACAAGTGCACCCACTTGTGGCCGGGAAATGGCCATACGCATCTGGCAAAGCACGAAACAGGGACATGATAATTCACAAGTACCAACCCACAGCCCTGATGCGGCAGCAATGCATGTAAGGCAGGGACCCAGATAGGCCGTGACACACACATTGGCATACAAATAAACACTCAACACAGTTGGAGACAAGTGAACGTGAGGAAACTTTATCAACAATTGCGTGTCAGTACGGCCAAGGGAAGTGCCACGACATGCAGACCAATGCAGCAGCATGTCTGAATGAGGAACGTTGGAAAGCGCCCATGTCCACCCCGGGGGAGTCCATCACCAACACAAGTCATTGCCAACCCACGTATGTTGTCCGCGCATGGATCAGGAGTCCAGGCCAATGCAGCCATGTCCACTGTCTCCCAGGGACATGTGACCGGATCCCCAACATGCAACCAGGCATCGGGACACGTGCAATGGGTCACATGCAGTCCTGGCTGCAGTTACCTTGTCACTCGTCCATGAACGCGAGTGCAGCAGCGTAGGCCAACATTTCCAATGCGAGATCGTTGTCCACCACATCTGACATGTCGGCGACGTAACCCATCAGCTGTCCCGGACAGATGTGCTCACTCCAACCCCTGGCACCAATATGCACGAAAGCCCAATCAGGGAGCAGCTCAATGTGGTCACTGCACACGACGACTCCTGCAATCTCCCAGGTCCAGTCCCCAGCATGCATGCCAAACATCCAGGCATGCCATAAACGGGCATCACGGTGACACTCCTGGTCGTGGTCTAACAGGGGGTGCACACTTACGTCGAAATCCAGGTCAGCTACAGTCACGTTGGAGAGGCAGACATCCATGGACCACTCGAATATGCACGAGCAACAGTGCAACACAGGCTGAATGCAGGTGACGTTGGCAAGGCGGAAGCTCAGCCTGTAACTGATCCGCAGCACTGCCAATAGCAGTGCCCCCAGTACATGCAGCAGACGTGCACGGTACAGGTCCACGTGACTGGAGTTGAGCATGTGTCCGGGATGGTCTTCCATTGCGTCAGTGGCTCTGCTTGAAGCGGCACTGTGAGGACCTGCGCCAGTCCTGTGGATGAAACGCCACAGCTCAGAGCAATGAGCAGTGTCTGTGTGCAACAGGTGCAGGCCTGGGGTGTGGTGGGAGTACGAGTGAAGACCATTTCACGCACGCAAACTACGACCAAGGACTTCTGCGTGTGGGATGTGTACACGTTGGCCTCACGTCTGGCAGTGCGTAGTGTGGGAGTCGCCTGGAAATGCTATCCTATCTGTCAGGGGGTGCTGGGCACATGCAAGTCACATCTAGGAGCTGCAGATATGCTACCGCCAGATAGTGCAGACAAAGGACCATTCATCCCTACAGTAATTACACCATCTGCATGCATTCAGGAGACGCACAGAGGCCTGCTGTGGGTGTGGTGGGATGTCTGCGACCCTACGAATCATGGAAGATATGCCCAGCACGTGGCACATGTGCGGCCTCACTGTGTGTTACGTTGCCTCACAGCTGCTCCACCCTCCCACGAGCCCCCACACTTGTGTGCCCTGCGTGGTTGTATCACGTGCACTCCTACGGCACACCATTGAGATGCCTGTCCGCGCATGTCCAGCGGCATGCCACCAACACCGTGACGCTGGCCTTTGAAGGTGTGCGGCCAAGTGAGTGTAGGCCAATGGTCCGGACAGGGCGGACACAAGTGTACAGTCCATTGCTGGCTGTGATCACGCTGCGAATGAGGCTAGGCAACTGACTCATGCAGCCGCAGGACCGATACACATAACACTTGGCATGCATGTGCCAAGACCCCGAGCGGTCTTGCACTCCTACATTTCCCCGTCCGTGCGGGCCCGCCCTCCTGGTGCATGCTACATTGCAACATCGTCTACTGAGGCCCTGGTGGCGACAACACCCCAACACAGAGACACACTTACCGCACATCCTGCCCAAGGCCAGGTCCGAGCCACGCCCTGCTCCCTCTGCCGATGCAGCACACCCCTGCTCTGAACTGACGTACGCCGGACCAGCACACGCTGCTTGTGCATGCAGGGGGGCCGGGCGAAGCTACATGTCCAAGGTCACTGCCAACGCTGAGGTGACATGGTATCGTCCGCTGAGGATAGCACACTGTGATGTTGCAGTGCCGTGCCCATCATGCTGACACAATGACCACACGGACACACTTGCTCAGATGGTGTGAATGGCCCGGCCACATTTATTAGCAGGCACACATATCGAGTGACACCTGTGTTGGATGTGTGTGGGGTGTGTGCACACCAGCCGGCAAGGGCTGCCTGGTGCAGTCAGAAATCGACAACAGTGTACATCGTAAAGGACACAACCATTCAACCGTAAAGGACCCATAACCTGAGCTGCACAGAGTTAGTGGCCCCGGATGCACAGCGTCCTGCACGGGCCTACCGCCACGGGCCGCTGACTTGCGGTGCACTGGGGCAGGGTCACGAGGGCAGACCAGGTTCCCGCAGATGACTAGGGGGGTTGTCGCGGAGTGTCTCGGTGGACAGTGGAAGGAGTACCCCCAGGGCATGATGCCGAGGGCAGAACCACGCAGAAACAGTCACCATGGTGGAGATGAGTGGATCAAACAAATGTCGGACACCAAGTCCGTCCCAGCCAGATGATGATGCAGACAACCCCCAGGCCATGGACTCAGACGACACCAAAGTTCAACCAGAGAGTGCCCATGAGTCATTGCGCACAGGGTTAGTGGCACCTGTGCTGATAGGGGATGCCGCCTGCGATGAGGCGTGTCCAATGGTGTGGACTCCTCCATATCTTACCCAGGACACAGTTCCACATGTGTGGCCTTCTGGACCGCAGTGTAGGCCTGAGGCAGCAGCCAGCAGGGGCCATTCACCGAGTGTCGCCGGGTTAGGTTGGATGGTCCCACCGGCCTGCGTAGTTCAGGTTCAGTGGCACCACAGGACGCGGACTTGCATTGCACAGGATTAGTGGCACCAGGTCAGTTGTTGCTAGTGTTCGGTCACCTCTGTAACGAGGATCCGGCTTTCATCCGGACTGAACCGCATCTTCCTCTTACTCCTCTCCGTGCGGTCACTGGTATGGACTCTGCCATCCATGAATCACGACTGGGTGCTGGATGTGGGGCCTACTGGACCGCAGTGTAGGCCCGGGGCAGCGGTCAGCACGGGCCCACAGACACGTGTCGTGTGCTTGTGATGCATTTGTTTGCTTCACAGATAGCAGGGAGTTTAGTGATATCACCCCTGCAGTAGACATCTGGTCACTGCCATTCATGACTCAGGACACAGTTCCACATGTGGGACCCACTGGGCCGCTGTGTAGGCCTGTGCCCTCATCCACGTGTCGCCGGCTTGCGTTGAACAGGGTTAGTGGCACCATGTGTCGCCGGCTTGCGTTGAACAGGGTTAGTGGCACCACGTGTCGCCGGCCTGCGATATGGAATTATGCCTCACTGATCGAAGGGAGTCTGGTGCTGTGGCCGCTGCCACGGACTTGGGGTCACTGCCATTCATGACTCAGGACACAGTTCCACATGTGGGACCCACTGGGCCGAGGAGGACGCCGGTGGAGTATGTAAATGTGAAAGGAGTACTGTGGGCCTGTGCCGTGGAGGCCAGGGAGGTGCTGCGGAGGCTGCAATGCTCTCGGGCCTGGGGCCTGGAGCTTGCACCGGCACGTGGTGGGCCCTCTTTGACACAGGTCAGTGTCGGCAGGTGAGCGGAGCCTCATTGGTGCGCTGGGGCAGGCATGACGAATCGGCGGCCCAGCGGCCCGGGTTGCAGCAGGCGCACAGGGACGCAGGCCCCGCCGCTGTCGGCGCCGGACTCATGGTGGGCTGAGAGGCGCCGCCCTGGCAGACGCGTTGTCCATTCCGAATGAGGACCACGCCCAGTGCGACGGGCTTTTTGTTCACACCCCTACGCAGGCCTGGCCTACGCAGGGCCAACCCACTCCGCCTGCGCATGCAGGGGGAGATGTAATGTGCGACATTTCCGCGTTCTGCCTCACAGCCTGTGGGGACATGATAGCGTCCACTGGCCACTACACTCCATGCTCCAGCAGTTGATCTCCACATGGCCATTTCCGTGATTTGCACGCTGTGGTCTGTCCGGCATCTCCACGCCACATCTGGCATTGGGTAAGTTCACATTCCTTAGTCACTTGCCGCTCTCGCACATGCCTGCTCCATGCCTCTCCTCACATCCTGCTATTGTATGTCTGTGGTGCCATGCCATGACTGGGTTGTGGGCATGGCAAGGCCAAGTTCCTAATGGTGTCGTGTTGTCGTGTCTGGTCGGTTGGCATGTTGTGTGGCATGTTGAGTGTAGTTGTGCTGCGTGCCCATTGCCAGTGTCGTGAGTTGCATGACTGTGGGCTGGAGGTGTGTGGTGTGTTCATTTGGTACTTACCAACGAGCACTGCATTGCCATGGGTGCCATCCTGGGTGCGCTGGGTGATGATGGGCTGTCGGGAGATGTGTGAATCAGGCACTCTGCCTGGGGAGTTGGCCACGACATTGTTGAGGGGTCCCGGGCGGTCCACTATTGCCTGCACATTCATGGGATGCCTGTGCTTTCAGTTGTGGTAGTTGTGTGCAGGGTCGGCAGGGGGCACGAGGGGTACATGTGTGCAGTTCGCCCTGACACATGAGAGAATCCAGCTATGGCGTAGGGGCCTTGCTTGGTCTCCAGCTGCTCCTGCGCAGTGTGGGTGAAGTGGAGGTGCTGGGGTACCAGGCTGATGTTGGCATCCAGGACAGGTGTGATGCCCTTGGATGGGGCTGGCTGTGTGACTCCTCCGACTCTGGCAGTTGTGGGTTGGATGGTACCAGAGGCGGACATGTGCTGCGCAGCCGTCAGCTTTGTCTGCGGAGGGATGTTGGTTGTTCGCTGGGTTGGTACCGTCAGCAGGTGGGGAATGTGGGTCAGGATGCGGGAGTTGGTTGTCCTTTTGGGCCTGTAGTGGGCAATGTCCTCCTCTGGCGTTGGGTCTGGGCGGCAGGTGCATTTCAGGTGGGTCCGCTGTCTTTGTGTACGCTGCCTCTGTGGTGTTCCCGGGGGGGGCGGGACGGGTCCTTGGGGTGGTGGCGGGCCTGGGGGTGGTGGAGGTGGGTGTTGTGGCCCTCATGGGTATCGGAGCTGCATGATCATTGTCTCAATGGCATCTGTGGGTCTTCAGGTGTGGCTCTTGGCTGGGCTCCCTTTCATGCTGCGGGTAGTCGTCCTGCTTAGCAGCAGCAAAAGGCAGGTGTTAAATCCCTGGTGCTACCGCGGCTTTTCGCCTGTTTTTGGTTCGCATCGCGGATCTGGCAGTTCGTTGTGAAAGTGGTGTTGTGGTTTTTTCGTATGTTTTTGCACGGGAACGCCTACTCTGCATCTCATTAGGGTTAGTTGGTGGTGTCCACCGTGGAGATACATTTTGGGGCAGTTATCTCGGGAATACTGGCGATGTCTGCAGTTTGCACCCGCTTGTGAATGGGGTGTTAAATCTATCGCCACTTTTGCGGCGCTAAAGTGCAGATAAATCGGCGATAAGTCCTTGTGAATATGCCCCACAGTGTGCTGCCTGAGACATGCACAGTATGTCTGCTAAATAAAATGGAGTGTTCCTGTGTGAGGGGACATTAGCTGAACTACACCCCTCAACATGTGCAATTCAGAAATCCAGCTAGAGAGTGTTGTGTTTTAACAGCACTCTGTAGAACACCACTCTGTATCTCGATCAGACCTCAGCCCTCTCAGTCCCCCTCCTCTTCCTGCTGGCATCAGGAGCCTGGAGATGAGATGAGAGGGCTGACCTGTGCACTGGAAGTGTTCATGAAAACACACAAAAGTTGTTTTTTCACGAACACTGCTAAATAAAATGATGCACTGTGTCGGGAGAGGCAAAGTGCAGAATGTGGGGCCTCATAGGAAGCAGGCACCATGGAGCCACTTACCAGGAGCTGCCACTGTTTTCTTTTTAAAGAACCATGGAGAGGAACTAAATCTAGGCTTGCCATCATCAAACAGCTCAAATAAATTAGATCTTTCATATTAGAGAAAATCTCTGATGCAATTTTAATTGCATTTGTGTCGGAGCCAGATCTCAAATGCAGCAGATGTTCAATCCCTATACTATACATGTTGAACATGTCAACAAACACACTTTTTCTAGCAGAAGCCCACCCAACTTCACTCAAAATTACTTTAGAACACTTGGAAGTCAAGGTTTTGAGGGATTAACACTTTGAATATGCCAAAAACGCCATTACCCATTTAATTTGGGACCTTTTCCAGCAAAACCCTTTACAATTATTAAAATTGTCAATGTTTTAAAAAATGAATACCACACTTCCATAAAGCATTTTCGGATAACTTGTTTGTTGATGAGCAATCATCAGTGGTTCTAAAGTGTAACTTCAATACAAACAGTGGAAACAACATTATATATCCATAACCATAAGTGCATGGTTTCTTGGAATTCCCAGTAGAACTTCTTTTGCAAACTCTTAGTAAAATATTTTCCTAAGCACTTACATCATATTTTAGCAGGGTACTCTAAATCAGCATTATGTGCTAGCGATTTTTACACCTTTCCACGGATCCCTCCCATATGCTAGTCATTGCCATCGTATGTCCAGGTGTCCTCCATCATACACCAAAAATACATCATGCGCCTAGATATCCCAAAAATCTGCCAGTGAATGCTTTCATTTGCCCTGCGATTGCTTATAAGGCTCAGAAAAACAAGTATACAATGAGCTTACGGACAGGTTCAGATCCACAGAAAAACACATGATGTGCCTCCTTGAACATGAATATGCAAATTTGCACACAAAACAAATCACACATTATAACCCTCCCTTTGGGTCGATCCCAGTGTGTGTCAAATGACAGGGCCACACATAATTCTCCTGGGGCATTCCTGTTTGGGCTCATATGAATAGAGCCAAGGAACTGACAAAGGGTTTAGTAAAAGAATGAGGCATACATATATGCATAATGCCGAATGCATCAACCATTTTACCCCAGTGAAGAACAGAAGAGAACTCAGAGGTCATAAGTGCAGATTGACTAGCACCCGAATCAAATAAGGCATGAAGTGGGCGTTTTGCTGATGGCACGGGATCAAAGCGTGTATGAGGTAGTCAGCTCTTCTTGGGCTGTTCAAAATTGGTGGATACCCGTTTGGCAGAAAAGGTAGAAGCAGGTAGACCTGTTTTTGCAGCCACACTTCCAATGTCCCAGATGACCGCAAATGAAACAGAAATTGTTACCCAGTGAAAGAATTCTCCCCTTCCCCAACTTTAGCCCCTCATGCTCCTCCATTTTCTTGTGTCCCTTGCCCTCCTCACTCCCTTCCTCGAGCATTTCCTAAAAGAATTGCATTTTCAAAAGCATACATTTTGAGTCTTCCTTTCATTCTTGAAGAGCCACACAATGATTTGTCACATAAACTAATTCAGACAAATTCTTCATTTCAGTTGTTCCTGCACATTAAGTAATAACCCTTGGACAAAATCCACCCTCACCACCTCTTGTGTGGTTCCAGCAGCATTCACAAGACTGTATTATGGTCAAATATACTTTTCAATCTATTCAAGAAGTCAGCGGGTGTTTCACTCTTATTTTCTATGCAGTTGTCAATTTCCATCCATCCGTTTTGGTAGGACAAACCTATGTAATTGTATTCAGTAAAGCATCTTGAGCAATGGCTAATGCATCATTATCTCTAGGGGTTTGCTGTGGTCACTTGGCTTTAGTGACCAACTGGTCTTGGACTTGCAACAATTGGTTCACATCAGCCTGATTAGAATTGTAATGCACAGAAAATGTTTGTAATTCTCTTCCCTTACTTCTGGGTGTTTTCTAGGATTTTTCTGGAGCTGTTGCGTAATATTGAGAACATCAGATGTAGACTCTCCGATTTCTCTAGAACCCAATTTTGCCCTAAGGACAGGAGTGTATCTGGGTGGATGTTTTAAAGGGCACTGGAGCCAACACAGTCATCATCTCTGGGGGACAGGGTTTGTCTACTGGGCCCGAAACATGTTCTGGGTCCCTAGCTATTTGTTAACAAGTTGGTTGCATGCTACTTGGCACCCAACTGCTTCAAGCATGTGCTTTAAAAAGTTGAATTACCGTTCAAGGCTGTGTTAAAAGTGGCAACTGGTATGTGGAGTTGTCACCCTCTCAACTCTTTTGCTTCTCATACTACTGTCAGTCACGCTTGCCTTGCTGCCGTCCGCTGCATTCACAGGACCAATTGCACTCCTCTGCATTGTTGGAAAGTGGGTTACTAGTAGTGGTAAATATGCATCTACCACTGGCAATAAGGCTACGACCACTGTCTAGGGCTCAGTACAGGTCTCAATGAATTATTCCCATGCTCAACCCTGGGCAGCTTGGCTGCGAGCAGGAGACTGGTATGTAAAGCATTTAAAAACACCAATTCAGTAAATAATTAAGACACAACACACAATAAAAATCCCCCAACAATTCATAAGACTAGGAACGATTTTTAGGTCTCGCCTACGCAGCGCGCATGCGCTGCATAGGAGGAGACCTTTAGAAATCGATTCCGTTTTTCAGGCAAAAACGTGCACACATTGCATTGCTTTGAATGGCAACGCGTGCACGTTTGGCGATTCCCTTGCGGGAGCGAGCTTTGAAACCATCTGTTTGTAATTAACAGATGGTTCCTGCTCACTCCCGCAAGGGAAACAGGCGTAGGCCCCCTCCTCTCTCCCCTTCCCCTGCTGCCTCCTCCTCAAACTAGTTTTTTTACTTTCGGCGGAAGGCGCGCGCGCTTGTTTCAACTCTCCCTCCACGCCTTGGTTTTTCCTCCTATTCATGGTTTCGACTTGTGCATCTCACCCTGTCCCCCTTGGATCTATTCCCATCGCTCCATCATTGTTGAAATCTTGGCTACCATGTTTCCACTCCACTATCCGTGCTCTCTTGGGCACTCTTTCCCTTTGCATGCCAGTCCGTCCAGCTGACCCAACTTATCCCTAAGTCCCTACTTGCTGATCTTTCTATAGTGCTACAGAAAGGCGATAACCTGCAAGTCTGGTTTGCAAGCCCATTGCACAGTTAACTTGTCAATCTCTCAACTGTTTGCGCCAGTAGCTTGGATCACAGACAATGCACGTCTGCAGTATACACAACACAACACACCATCAGCTACTGCCAGCTGTGTCATCACAACCTTTGCTTGTGCTGACACTCAGAGGAGGTATCGTGTCTAGAAGAGAAAATGTCTTATCTCGTGATGGCTGACCTCTTGTCCAGTGACTGTGCAAGAAATTTCGGAGCACCAAGTAAAATTACATTTTGCCATTTTAGCTCTCCCCCTCCACTAGAAACAGTGCCATTTTTGGTCCTTTTGTAGCAATCTGGCATGCCCTGGTTGTCTCTATCTACAATCGCTGTTGTGTTGTTGGCTCTGGCGCATATCTGCTTGCGTATTCTTGCCTGTTAAATGCATCAGGTGTAAGTGATCGTAGGGTGTAACCAGGTTACAGAGAAATGCAATTTCAGCACTTTTGCACTTTACATGGTATCATCCATATTAAAATCAATTTTGTTTTATAGGGACTTGTCAACCCCAAATGCAGAAGCTCACCAGAGACAAATGCAATCTCCTGAGGCCTGACATGTCGAGTGAAGCAGCCATTGGGTTGAACGGAGGCCATAATTTATTGTGCTTACTGCCACGAATGTCTGCCAAGAAACCCTTGTTTGGAAATTCACGACTCTTTTAATAAAATGGCTTCATGGACTCAAGCAAACCTGCTGAATAGAATAATTTTGCTTGTGTTCGGTTTGCCATAATTTTCTACATGCTCTAATGGACTAAAGACATGTTAATGGACTAGTGATATATCCGCACGGTAATGAAAGAAGATGACCACATACCAGCACATATTGAGCACTACATTACAATTACACTATAAAAAATGCAACATAAATGCGCTCCATATTATACCACTCAATGCCACATAATTACATAACACATAATTACATTATACTAAATACAACACACACCACACATAATACCACTCAGTGCCACATAATTACATATCACATAATTACACTCTGCTTAATACAGCATCAATACAATCCACATAATATCACTCAGTGCCACATATTAACACACCACATAATTACACTCTAATTAATACAATATAAATACACTCCACACAACAACACTCAAAACCACATAATTAGACCACATATTTACACTCTACTAAATGCAACAAACACCCCACATAATACCACTCAATAACACATAATTACATGCCACATAATTACATAACACATAATTACATTATACTAAATACAACACACACCCAACATAAAACCACTCAGTGCCACATAATTAAATATCACATAATTACACTCTACTCAATACAGCATTAATACAATCCACAGAATATCACTCAGTGCCACGTATTAACACGCCACATAATTAATACAATCCACATATTATCACTCACATAACAATATAAATACACTCAACATAACACCACTCAAAACCACATAATTACATCACATAATTACACGTTGCTATATGCAACATACACTCCACATAATACCACTCACTGCCACATAATTACATAACACATACATTCACTATACTCAATGCAACAAAATTCACTCCATATAATACCACTCAGTGCCACATAATTACACTCCACATAATTATACTGTACTCAATGCAACACAAAATACCACTCCCAAATAATTACATAAAACATAATAACACTATACTAAATGCAACATACATCCCACATAATACCACTCACTGCCACATAATTACATAACACATATTTACACTCCAATAAATGCTACATAAATGTTCTCCACATTATACCACTCAGTGCCACATAATTACATAACACATAATTACACTACAAAAAATGCAACATAAATGCACTTCAAATCATACCACTCAATGCCACATAATTACATAACACATAATTACATTATACTAAATACAACACACACCACACATACCACTCAATACCACATAATTACATGCCACATAATTACATAACACATATTTACACTATACTAAATCCAACACACACCCCACATAAAACCACTCAGTGCCACATAATTGAATATCACATAATTACACTCTACTCAATACAGCATTAATACAATCCACATATTATCACTCACTGCCACCTATTAACAAGCCACATAATTACACTCTACTCAATACAGTATAAATACACTCCACACAACAACACTCAAAACCACATAAATACACCACATAATTAAACTCAACTAAATGCAACATACACCCCACAAATTACCACTCAATACCACATAATTACATGCCACATAATTACACTATACTCAATACAACATAAATACAAACCACATAATATCAATCACAGTCACATAATCACACACCACATAATTACACTTTACTCAATCCAATATAAATACACTCCACATTACAACACTCAAAACTACATAATTACACCACATAATTACAGTCTACTAAATACAACATACACTCCACATAATACCACTTACTAACACATAATTACATGCAACATAATTACACTCTAGTCAAAGCAACATAAATACACTACACATAAAACAAATCAGTGCCACATAATTACACTACACATAATTACACTCTCCTCAATGCAACACAAAACACTGCACATAATACAACTCAGTGCCACATAATTATATGCTACATAATTATACTGCAAAATACACTCCAAATACCACTCACTGCCACATAATTACATGCCACATAATTACACTCTACTAAATGCAACATACACCCCACATAATACCACTCAATGACACATATTTACATGCCACATAATAACACTAAACTCAATACTAAAATAATACAATCCACATAATATCACTCAGTATCACGTAATAACACACCACATATTTATAACTACACTCAATGCAATATAAATACACTATACATAACAACACTCAGTACCACATAATTACACACCACATAATTACACTATACTTAATGCAACATCAATACACTCTGCATAATACCACTAAGTACCACATATAACACTTTGAATTAAAACTTTTCAACATAAAATACATCAGACACAATACTATACAACATAGCAAAAACTTCCCAAAAAAAACTTAAGGTCCCAAAAGCGAGACCTATTGGCTATGCCAATGCTTGTTATATTTAAAATGACACCAAAAATGGCAAGAATCCGAAAGGGGGAACCGGAGATATGAATTTTTAAAGAATAAACACTTTCTAGCACTTAACCAACTTATGGATTTTTTTTTCCAAACTTCTCCAAACTTCGGGAACTTTTTCCGGTAGTTCCTCTTGAGGGTCCACAGGGTCCAAAACACAATCCAAGAATCTGGAAGCTCCAAGAGGGTCCTTGAAAGTTGGGGACCACAATTCCCACAAGCACCTGGCCAAAATCCTTAAACGGCCACTGTAAGTACTCTAGGCAGGGGACTCTTGGTGGAGTTGACGCATAAAGGAGTTGACGCAGATGAGCTCTGTTAACCTGTAGCTTGCAGGGAGCCCACTCTTTATTCCTATTGAAGCACAGTACATCCAAAGGGCTGTAGTTCCAGGTCATGCAGCAGGCACAGTCAGTCAGAATGCAGGGCCTGATTGTGCAAATTAAGTTTCCAGCTTGGGGTCCACTCTTTATTCCTCTTGAAACAAGGTACATCCAAAGGGCTGTAGTTCCAGATAATGCAGCAGGCCCAGTAAGTTAGAATGCAGCGCCTGATGGTGGAAATCAATTTTCCAGCTTGGCAAGCCTTCTTCTTCTCTTAGTTTCAAGCAGCAGAGCTGAGAGCCTCTGCCCCTCTCAGATACTTATTTAGTGTTCGTTGGGGTCAAGCAGGAGGGCACTTCTGTCCAATGGGGGGCAAGGCAACACCCCAGAGCATGATTAGTTCCCCCAAAGTGTGCCATTATGGTCTCCCAGGAATCACTATTCGTCTTGGATGACATCTCAGCAGAGGAGCAAGAACTAGTTAAACTAACCTCCAGTATGGCTCATTTCCATAGCTCTACCCCACCTGAAATCTGCAAATTCCTTCCTAAGCCTGTCAACTGGCTGGGTTCAGAATTCTTTCTGTGCAATATTATTTCTGTTAAAATGAAACAACAGCAATATGTATAAAATAATGGTTACCATACAACCTAATTGGATTATGCACAATTTATAATTTGTTTCTAGAGTGTAATTTAAAATAAAGAACCTTAATCCCATCCAATGACCATAACCAAAAAAAAGAGACCTCTGTAAGTCAGCTAGACAGCTCAAAATCCTGAGCTGGTTTCACCCTAGTATCATCAATGGCACATTCTCGCCACTAGACTACACAGCTACAGCTGGTAACAGAGTGCAAAATGAAGGGGAAAACTCTCAGTATTACTTATTCCTGCAACTCTAACTAGTAAGGATAACTAACTAGTTCAAATCACGATGGTGGTACACGTTCTACTGCATACCTGACATTGCTGACTCTCACATTTAAGGAAATCAGTGGAAGGGCTCACTGATACAAAAATACTTCAAGCTTTAAAATCGAGTAGTCAATACTATACTTTATTAATTATAAATGACTCTACACAAATCATAACTGTTACCACCTAGTCAACATTTTTCACACCAATGTTGATTCTGACACTTTCTTCAGTACCAAATTTGTGAGGCATTGTCTTAAAAACAAGACATTGTATAGAATGACATCAATAGTCAGTCGTGAAAATGTACAAAGGAGACAACCTTGAGTATTATGGACTCAAATCAAAAGTTAAAAGCTACCAATCACAGTCTATTCGGACCTATTTTCTTAGTTCACCCATATTTAAAAAACGAACTGTTCCTGAAAGAGCTTATTTTTGTGTTGTTCAAATTACTTTTGCATTTTGGTTCAAGAATCTAACTCTATTGCTTTAAAGTGAACATATTCTGCACTCACCTATGATATGGACTCATAGAACCAATACCTCCTCGGTACAATCTAATATCTCGGAATAAAGTACATCAAGGAAGCACCCAAGTCATCACTCACAGATGAATCACATTCTTCCCATTATGCCCAGGCAGCCACCATGCACATTTACGTTCAATATCTTCAAAGATTCACATTCGTTCCCATGACTGGACTCTCGGCGTCGATGCTGGTCTTCTCAAGGAGCTTTTTCACAAAAGTTGGCAAAAAGTTCCCAAACTTTCAGATCTTACTCTGAAAGGTTCCTTGAGGGTCAGAAAGGGACCGCAGCACTAGCCTAGGGTTCAGAAGCTCTGTTTTGACTCTTAAGGACATGGACTCCAACTTCCACAATGCACCTGGGCAATCCAAGTAAAAGACAGGTGAAGCTGGTCAGCTGGATTTGTCCTTGAAGTGGATGTTGCATGTGGCTTATTCCAGCACTTTTCTACCTGGTGCTGCTCAGGTATCCCACTACTTATTTTTCAAGACAGGCAATGTCCTTTGGGTGGATCCTTTAGAGTGCAGCAGGTGCAGTTCTTCTGAGTGTAGTCCTCTCTTGTGCAGTCCAATGGTCAGCAGGGCAGTCCTTCTTCTCTAGTTGTTTCCAGGCAGGGATCTGAGGTGCTCTTGCAGCTCTCCCATATTTATTCCCCATTCTGGGCTGGCTAGAGGGGGGCACCCCAACCAATGGGGTTCAAGTTGCCTCCCTCTGCCTTGACAAGTTCCTGGGAAGTGTGACATAATTTTGTCCCAGAATGCACATCTCAGGAAAAATCAAAATGGAGAATATCTCTCCTTGAAATTCAGGTCTGGCTAACCCAACCCACAGGTTTGGCTAACTTTTCCCTACACTCCCCTTCCAGCCCCTTATCTAGTTAGAGGTGCTGGCATATGGCTGGGGATCAAAGAAGTGAGGGCTGGTCTGGGTCATCTGACATCTGGGCATTTTCCTTTGGAGACCCTTCCTGTCCCTGGCTTATCCAGGAGCCAGATCTCCTCCTACTAAATGGCTGTATTGCTTCAGCCCCAGGCCTCTTCACACCTAATCAGGTAGCAGCTTGGCTCAGGCTGTCAAAGGCAGGCCAAACATAAGAGACTGCTACAGAGCTGCTTCAGGTAACTTCAGGAAAGTAAGTTCTAAAACTCCTTTCCTGCAATAGTTATAATAAATTCAACCCTAGCAAGTTATTGTAACTATTATTTTAATAATTTGAATCATGTTGCTACCTCACTCCTGTCAAAAGTTAGACCGTATGCTAGAACTGGGGGTCTCTAGTTGGCTGAGTACCTTAGTCCAAATAGGGACCCTTGCTTCTAGTCAGGCTAAGGAGGGACACACCCTTAGATAACCCCTGCTCACCCCCTGGTAGCTTGGCACGAGCAGCCAGGCTTATCTCCAAGGCAATGTGTAAAGTATTTGTAACCACCCTCCCAGTAACACAGTGATAACACCACAAATGGACACCACACTGGTTTCATAAAAATAGCAGTATCTTTATAAAAAGGAAAATGATGAGACCAAATGATAGAAAACTAACATGCGTATTCGTAATAATTCACTTGGCCGGTTATTAGGCCAGCAATCACTTGTAGGTTCTTGTGGTATTAATGAGCAATTTACGATCTCTAATGCAGTCCTAATGCAATGCTATGCAGTTCGTAATGCAGCTCGTAATGTAATACTAGGGCAGTCCTTAATGTAAGAATCAGGCAGTTCGTAATGCAATAATAATGCGATTCGTAATGCAAGAATCAGGCAGTTCGTAATGCAATAATAATGCGGTTCGTGATGCAAGAATCAGGCAGTTCGTAATGCAATAATAATGCGGTTCGTGATGCAAGAATCAGGCAGTTCGTAATGCAAGAATCAGGCAGTTCGTAATGCAATAATAATGCGGTTCGTGATGCAAGAATCAGGCAGTTCGTAATGCAATAATAATGTGGTTCGTAATGCAATCATGCGCGGTAAACTCGGGCACCACTAGGCCCCAACAGCAGAGACAATGGTCTTAGGCTCACAGGGGCGGTCCCGGTCCTGCTGGGCAGGTCCGGGCCGCTCGGGGACTCAGCGCGTCTAACACGGTGCAGCGGGAGAGAGCTCGGAGCACTCCTGTACTCCTCCTGCACGCCTCCCCAGGCCACACACGCTTGCGGCTCCCGACCGGAGTCCAAGCCTTACCTGGGGGGGTGTGCTGCCTCGCTCTCTCTCTCTCCCCGCTCGTCGGACGTCCTGCTGGGCGATCCCGATCACATTGCGGCTCTGTTGCTAGGCGATGCTGTAGCCAGACAAGTTACGGCACGGCCTTCTCCGTCATTGATGATCTTGGGCAGATTCCCTTCGACGAACAACGATCACGATCCCTTTCACCTTGTAGCTTCCTTAGCTTCAAGAAATCCTTTTAGCACGTTGCGGCTCGGGCCGGCAGCGGTGATCCTTACTCACAGCCTCAGTTACGATGACGGCTCGGGCCACAAACAGCAATACCGCAGCGTGGACGATGTTTCATGCTGCGGGGGCAATGCGATCATGGGGCACCTCGTAAACAGTACCACGGACCTCACAGCAGTCTCAGGCGTGCAAGAGCACCACGCACAAAGCTTCGCTGAGACACAGTCCTCAGTTTCAACTGCCCCGTTAGCACGTTGCGGCTCGGGCCGGCGGCGATCTTTACTCACAGCCTCAGTTACGATGACGGCTCGGACCACAAACAGCAATACAGCAGCGTGGACAATGTTTCATGCTGCGGGGGCAATGCGATCACGGGGCACCTCATAAACAGTACCACGGACCACACGGCAGTCTCAGGCGTGCAAGAGCACCACGCACCCAGCGTCGCTGAGACACAGTTCTTAGTTTCACACAATCCTTTGGCACGTTGCGGCTCGGGCCGGCAGTGGTGATCCTTCCTCACAGCCTCAGGTACGATGGCGGCTCGGGCCGCAACAGCAAGGCAGCAGCGTGGACGATGTTTCACGCTGCGGGGGCAGTGCGATCACGGGGCTCCTCGTAAACAGTACCACAGACCACACGGCAGTCTCAGGCATGCAAGAGCACCACGCACACAGCGTGCTGAGACACGGTTGGAAACTTTTGTCTTCCTGAGTTTCCACAACCGGGGACCTGAGATCTCTCTTTAGGGCTACTTGTGTGGGTGGCACAATTAGTGCTGCAGGCCCACTAGTAGCATTTGCATTACCAGCCCTGGCACACATAGTGCACATAGCGCACTTTACTAGAGACTTCACTAGTAAGGCAAACATACCAATTATGGACAACCAATTACCATAACACTTTATACAGGGAGCACTTGCACTTTGACACTGATCAGCAGTGGCAAAGTGCCCAAAGCATCTAAGCCAGTAAAACGAAATCCATCACAGCATCAAAAATCGAGGAGGTAGAAGCAAAAAGTCAGGGGTAACCACGCCAAGAAATGCCAGGTCTAACACCGCATTAACATTTTTAAAGCCTTCCCATGTTAGCCTTATAGAGCTAGCAGCAATACAATGGCAGTACAACCAAATTCAAATTTATTTCAGGTGCATAGTTACTAAAAACCATTGCAGTACAAAGCTTAAAAAATAAAAACATAAGAACATGGTAAAATGTAGATTTGCATGCTTGCATTTTTTTCAAGAAAATTGTAGAAGGTTGGGGATTGGAGAGGTGACAGTAAAAAAAACAATTTAGGTTTTTAAAAATGGTAAGGAACATGTCTGTATACTAGTTCAGAGATCGCTCCGGTGCAAACAATGCAATCAGTGCGTGAAAGTGCTTCACAGACTTTGTAAGGTGCTGGCTTTGTTGTAGCGTCTAGGTCTGTCATGGTGGTGGCAGCATCTCTTCCTTGATTCTGTAGGCGGTGCTTGGTTCACCGATATGAAGCTGCTGGCGATCATTAAAAAACAAACCTGTTCATACAAATTCTAGCAGGCCAGCTACGAATTTCAAGAGGGGCTTCATTAAGTGGACTGGCTTTGTCTGTGAGCGGGGGCTGGTTGCATTTTTTGTTTGGCTAACTCGAGAAATCTTACTAGTCTACAATTTAGTTGTGGAGAACCTGGGTCAAAGCATGCCAAGACAGCTTGTCTCTTTGAGCGAATTCCCCTCTGGTTGAAGGGAATCTTTAGAAGCTGCCTCCTTTCCTGCCACCACTTCTTGCGGGTGCAAAGTAGATGCATGATGTCTTCCTGGATGTTTTTACACAAGCTGCAAGTGGTTATACTTCACACTCGCAGACACGGTGGGAGGTTCTGAGTGCACAGGAGCAGGCCTAGGTGGTGCCTTAAAAATGCTAATTTCCGAGATTTCGGATATCCCAAGTTAAAGTATTTTTGAGGAGTTAAGATTTTGTAATTATTCAAAGTCATCCAGGCGTGGGATCTGGTCGAGAAGGCTGCTTTGTCGTCCACTAGAGAGAGCAGTTTTATGGATTTCCAGACCAACTTCTTAAAGGCTTAGTGATGGATCTGTGTGTTCCAAAGATCAACAAGCCCAGTAATTCCCAGAGATTCCTACAGATAGCATCTTGCGGGTGATGTGTCCCTCTGTTGAAGATCTTTCCATAAAAGCTGGTTTAGGGTGTTTGGGGCAAATAATCTAGTTTTGTTCCAGCAGATGATGTAGGCGCCACACCTGGCTAAGGATTGCTTCGATAGGTCAAACTTCAGTCTTATTTGTGCTGGGGAAGTATAGATTAGGAGCATGAACATGATTTGGTATGCTTCGACTAGAGTTCGGTCCAATACTTTGGCGTCCGTGCCTGGCATAGATTCGCTGCCATAGTTTATTGTGGGTACTTTCAGTAGGGGGCTGAGTGACAGCCCCGTTAATTTTGATGTTTGATTTTTAGGTCGAGCCTCGAGTAGCGCGCAAGCGCTGCTAGGCGAAGACTTTATGTTAGGGGGTTTCGAAGGCTGACCACACGCTCGTGCGTCGTGGCCTTTTTCGGGCGGTTACGCAGCACAGGGCCGACATCTGTTTCCCATTATCGTGCCCAGACGCGTGCGCGATAATTGGAAACATATGCCGGCCGTGCGGGGAAAGGCCATGACGCACGAGCGTCTGGTCAGCTGAGCAGGCTGCCGCGCTCGCTCGCCCCCGCTCCTCCATTGTTGTCCTTGTTTTTTTTGCCCCTGCCTTTCCCCGTCCCTCGTTGCTAGTGTTTCCTTCTGCTTTCAATAGTTACCCTTTTTCTGCCTCCTTCCAACTGTGTTTCAGTCTTTTCATACTCTGTCACCACTTCAGTTTCTGGCTGCATCTTATACTCGCCGCCCGTTTTTGACCGATTATTTTTATCGATTGACTTTACATTCAATTATTTTTTTCAAAGCACAGCATATCTGCAGAAACGTCTCATATAATGTAGACTTACATTATAAACCAGCACCAATTCTACATTCAAATGTTTTTTATATATTGCCCGTTCAAGCAATCAGCCCAGCAGCCCAGCAGTTACCGCAGTTGCGGAACTTCATCCCCCAGCGTCCCAAGCGCCGGCAGGCGCCGACGCCAACGACCGCACCCGGAGGCGCACAAGTAGTTCTCGGGGCTCCCGGGCCCGTCTGCGCTCGTCCGCGGCCGTACGTGGCCGGGCTGGGCCTACTCTCTTGGCGGGCATTTCTGAGGCGACTACAGCACGAGGGATTCAGCAGCATAGGAGTGCATCACAGAGAAGATCTGGTGGCAGCATTGTGGGTCAGTGTAACTCTTGGTGCCCCTTTAAATTCTGCATATACTGTTGTGAGGCGGAGGCCTACCCTTATACATCTTAGACCAGGATTTCCTTGGATCCTCTTGGATTCTCCTGCATATATTTTAGTATGAGGAAGAGAAAAGCTGTGCACACTGACCGTCCTAATAGTAACAAGAGGGCTACTATTGATTCCTTTTTGGCCAAAGCTGTAGGCGCCATCTCAAAAGAGATAGCTAAAGCTGAGAGGAGACTTTCTATGGGTGCGGTTGGTCCTCCGGCACCTGCCTGATGCCTGATGGAGCAGCTGATACGTCAGAGAGGATCCACCTGGCTGACAACCCACATGCCCCGGTCATGGGCGATTTAGCGCAAGAGGGGGGAGTGGAGTGTTCTAGCTCCCCCATAGCTACTAATAAAGAAGGGAGATGCCAGTCGCTTCCCCGGCACCTAAAAACTGCGTAAAACAAGGAAGAAAAATGAACCCCTACGGAGAGGAGAGGTGTCACCGCCACAAACCAGCTTGACAGACATGGGGGACTTCTGGAATACCTTGAAAAAAACTCTCACAGACCTGTTGGTTGATTTAATATCGCAGCTATGGGATAAACTGGAGAAAGCATTATCAGCCTCCAATGAAACACTTAAAAAAGTAGAGTGTCTATTGAAAACCACCCCTATAATACCCCCTCCCCCAATGGTGCAATCACAGGTAGCTGGTAATATAAATGGAAGTACATGTAACAAGCTACCGGGTGAGAAAGGGACACTGAATCAAGCAACTGGTACAAGTTGGCCACATGGTAATTCCACTCCCCATAGGGGTAACCTGATAAGGGATGTTGGTGGTAAGGGGGCGCAATACATAGAAAGAGAGGAGCAGGTCAGGGTCAACCGAGACTACTTAACACCACAGGCCTGCCTACAAACGATTTGCCCCCGGAATGTTGGCCTTATACTGTAGTCTTGGCTGGGGTACAAGGTTTGGGTACATATAACAGTGAAACCACAGATCATTTGATTAATAAGGTGGCGCACTGGCTAGGAACACACAGCAGGTTTAATGTCTCAGACCACAATAACATCCTGATGGCAAGAAGGGTTGCCTGGATCACTCTATCACTAATTACATAACTCTGTCACTCTCACTAACTAACTAACTTACTTACTAACCTTCACCCTCCTGTTATTTATGCCCCCCATAACAAACAAAAAAATTGCCATTGCCAATAGGTCTCGCCTTTAGAACCTTAAAAGTTTTTAGCCATGCAACAGTTGATAATATTGCACAAAGGATATTATGCTGCCTAAATAAATACTTATAAGGTCCCAAAAGCGAGACCTATTGGCTATGCCAATGCTTGTTTAAAGTTATTACAAGCACCAGTCCTTTTCTTCTGATTTCTTCTTGTTGTCGTGCGAAGGATCCCTCTTTATCAATTTTCACACCCAAGTATTTGTAATGACCCGCTGACTGTATTTGTGTGCCCCCCATGTGCCAGGACCTCACCCGTTTCCTCTTTTTGTTGATGGACATAGTCCTTGTTTTCTTGAAGTTGATTGTCAAGTTGTTTTCTGTGGCATAATCCTGCCTTTTATTGAGGTGATGTTGTATGCCGACTGCTGTGTGCCTAAGTAGTATAACGTCGTAGGCATACAAGAGGTTGGACAGCGTTTTGATCCCCAGGATGGGTGCATGGGAGTCGCTGATATTCAGATCCTGAGGAAGATCTGGCTAAAATAAATTGAATATTTATTTATTTAGTTGTCTGCTCGCGTGGAGCACATGACCGAGGTGGCTTGCTCACTTTAATAACTACAACTTGGGGCAACAAAGTACGCACTGGACACTTCGCACTTTCAATTTATAAATGTTGCATATGAATTAAATGTCACACTTATAATTGTACATTTTTATCATAACAATTTTATTCCTTTTAATACAGAAATAGTGGCTAGCCTTGATATATTATTAAGCAAACACATCATGGACTTGAACACAGATGACATAATACTATGGGGCGGGTACTTTAACTTCAGACTTTGCACACTATCACAGGTTTCTGATTGTACCCACATGGAAGATCTCTCTGAGGGCCAAAGTCACTTTGAACACACTCCCTGTGGCAATGTTTTTAACTCTATTTTATCTAAATTTTCTCTCTTTTTAACTATTAACTTGACCCTGGGGGCTGGGCAGGAGGAGAGAACGTATACTAGTCGTGGATGGGGCATCCTTATTGATTTGATCGCCTTTTCTGACTATTATAAACCCAAGTCGGTAAAGTTTCCAATTTTAAAAGTACCCTTCAGCGACCACTTCCCACTAGAAATTCTATTTGAAACACAAAACAAGAAACTGCCCCTAGTAGTAGCACCGCCCGTAATCCATCATAAAAATAAGGGTCTCATGTGCAAATGGGCATCTATGAACCCTGAGGTGGTTTTGGGAAAACTTGTGGAAAAAAATAGGTCACAAATTTTGACTTGCCTTGAAGATGAATTCAACCCAAAGACCATGCTAGCAGCGTTCAAAGATATTTCTTCAACTCTAAATAAAATTCTAGAATGTAACAGAAGACTCATGGCTCGCAAACAGTTTAAGTGGTTCAACAACGACTGTACAAGGAGCCATAACAAGCTCGCTGAAGCTTTAAAACAAAAGCCCAGAGATTTAGCACGGGTGAGTAGCCTGCAAATCCCAGTTTAAAAAAATTCTAGAAAATCGCAGGGAGACTGTTAGGAAGGAGGCATGGGAGAAGCTATAAGAAGCGAGCATTACTAAAAATAGCAGCCTTTTCTGGAAGACCATCAATGTCCCCTTCTTTCAAGATAACCATAATAACACCACTGACGTCACACTTCCCCCAAATAAGTGGGTTGATCATTTCCAGGCAATTTATAATAATGGGATGGACTGTCTGATACTGTAGAATGTGATTATTACACAAAAGGGGCTGCGAGAAAACTAGACCCACCGACAATTAAGGAAGTCACAAAGGCTTTAGACCTGACAAAGAAAAATAAGGCTGCCAGTCCCGATGGTATACCAGCGGATCTCTTCCTGGTCAAACCTGCCCTTTGGCTCCCAATTTTAACAAACATTTTATGCTGTGTTACAGTTACGGGCCCCCAGTTTCGTGGTCAACAGCAATAATTGTCCCTATTTTTAAAAAGGGAGATAGGTCGACCCCCAAATGTTACAGCCCAATATCACTAATTGACAACACATGTAAGTTGATGGGCAGGGTTCTACTTGACTGCCTTAAAAGTTGTGTAGCAGAAAAGGGGAAATTTTCTGACATTCAATATGGTTTTAGAAGGGGCATGGGCACAGTGAAACAATGCCTTAACCTTCATTTGGTAATTGGCAAGTACACCATGGCAAAAAACACCAACCTTTATTTGGGCTTCATGGACCTGACATCAACCTTTGACTGTATTATGAGAGGAAAATGATGGCAAAAGATGTTAGGTATGGGCATAGATGCCCCCTTGGTCCACTTTCTAGCGCAAATGCACCAGGATGTCACGGGCAGACTAAGATATGGGGCGGATGGAGAACTTTCAGCACCGATTAGAATGAATAGTGGTGTCCGACAGGGGTGCGTGTTAGCCCCCTTCCTGTTTTGCTTATATATAAATGATTTGGAGAGTTTTCTGAATGAAGGGGCGATCAATGTGCCACGAGTGCGGGGGAGAGATCTCCCAGCTCTATTGTATGCAGATGACTGTGTATTGATCTCAAGGACAGGCATGGGCCTGCAGACCCTCCTCAACAGATTTAATGAATTCATGAGCGGGTTGGGTCTGCAGACCAACACTGCTAAGTCACAGGTCATGGTGGTGGGGAAAGCCAAATGTAAAATGAGACCCTGCTTTATCAAAAATGAAAAACTAGCTCAGGTGTCAACTTTTTGCTATCTAGGCATTCCATTTGATCAAAAATGTTCTTGGACCCACCTCTTAGAGGTCAAGAAAAGGAGTTTTGATAGAACGCTTGGCCCTATTTAGGTTTTCTAGAAAACTCGGTGGCAGACCGACCGAGCCCCTTATTAACATCTATACCGCCCGATGCTTGGCTGTGATTCTGTACGGTGCTGGGGTGTGGGGTTTCTGCAATTCGTCCTCCCTACATAGAACTGAAAATGTCTTTCTTGGAAGATTACTGTTGGCCCCTCCCCAGCTTGCCCTCTATTATTTGTCACCAGGAATCAGGGTTAACCCCCCCTAGCGGACCGCATACAAAGCACTCCTATTGTGTTATGGCGCTCGATTTGGGTCAATGAAGAACCGTCCCACAACCAGGAAATAATCCAAGATTGTTTAAACTGCGACCATGCTTATAAAATACCATGGCTCAGCTATGTGAAGACCGAGCTAACTCGCTTGGGGAGGCAGGATTTTTTCGTAAACCCTCAGCTTATTATCTCTGTTACAAAATCCCAACTAAGGGGCGATTCCGATCTCGGCCGGTAGGGCTCCGAATCGGATTCGGCTTAACCGGATCCGATTCGGAGCCCTATTTCCCGACCGATTCGTACGCGCGTCCGGGCGAGCAAGTACGATGCGTATTCGCCGACCGACTCGTCCGGGCGTCCCGACCGCTCCGACCGACTCGATCCCGGGTCGAACCGCACCGACCGACTCGCACGGACACGACTCGCACCGCGCAATGGAGACGTTCCCCGGCCGGGTAAGTACGATGCGTGCCGCGAGCAGTCCGACCGAGCCGCGCACTCCGGCTCGAAAGAGCTGTCGGAGCCGTACTTTGGGGGTCCGTGTCGGACCCCCCTGTACGCGTAGCCACGTGAGTCGCACACAGGGGGGACCCATGGGTCCCCCCTACCTGTGCGTGTATGGCGCGAATCGCTTCGCCGCGTACACGCTGTAGGGGGCGCACTTGTCCGCATCGCACCCATTGAGTCAATGGGAGCCCGCGTACGCGTTGTACGACCGGCTCCCATTGACTTCAATGGGAGTCCGACCGACTCGAGTCCGATGGCATACGTGCGCATCGTACTCGTTCGGTCGGACTGCACGGGTCCGATTCGGTCGGAAATCTCTCCGGGTCCGGCTCGGTCGGAGAGATTTCCGGCCCGAATCGGAATCGGCCCCTAAATAGAGATTTTTTGAATATCTTAAGAGATCACAGAGAATACAAGGAGTGCAGCAAAAAGCAGGTAGCTGAGTATTTACCCCTGATTACGACCAAAGGAATTGAGCCACTTCTTTTGTATCATTTTTGTCATTTTAAAACTTTTTATCTTACCAGATTCAGATTTGGCTCTGCTCGCCTATTGTTCTCGTATCCGAGCCAAACATATCACGAGGCCCTTCTGGATCCATGCCCCTGTGACTGCAAATTAAGCCAGAACATGCTGCACTTTCTTTTCTTCTGCGAGTTATATAATAAACCACGCAGGGAATATATTTTACCACTTTTGAGGGTCTTGAATATCAAAAAATTTATCCCAGTGCTGTTTTATCTCCAACTACTCCAATCAGAATACATTTGTGAAATGATATATAGATTTATTTCTGCTGCCATTCGCTTAAGGAGGTTAGTTGGAAAGTAATGGGTCTTTTTTATCTGAGATTTCGTTTTATCTGTTACCCTCTGAGACTGTCTTTTAAAAGGTTCATCTGCAACTAGTGGAGGATTCTATATTGTATATTTTGATTTTTCTGGCACTGTTAATTAAGCATTATTGCACCTCAATAATGACTGGCTGAATTTTAAATCACTCCTGAAAGTCATTAACAATAAGAAAATTAATTACACTGGATTGAAACCTGTTAGTTTCAGTGGAAAGCTACTATGCACTTTATCTAATGTTTACCTGCCCTAGTTTACATACTGCTGTTTTGCCAAGAAAGTTTGCACTAAAAAACTGGTACTATGCACTTTGAAAAGCGATTGTTTTATTGCTGAGGTCCAATGTTGCATTTTTTTTAAAAAGAAGAAGAAAAATTATCTATGCAGCTGAAAATTGATAATTGATAACGCTCTATTCACGTGCTGCACCTGGGTTAGCTGCTCATGGTTGGTTTTATGTCTTTCACCCTTTTTTAAAAAAAATATTTCGCATTTCTGTGTGTATATGTGACTTTTATGGTTTATTAAAAAACCAAATAAAGTTTATGAAATTGAATAAGTGGGGTGCGAGCACGCAGCCCTGCTTCAGACCTTTGGTTCTTGTTACTCTTCTTGAGAGATGAGACCCTGCTCCCAGGTTCACCTAAACCCAGGTGTCTGTGTGAAGAAGTATTATGATTTTTAATAGAGCTTGTGGAATGCCCTAGCAGGTTAGTTTCCCCCACAGTCTTACCCTGTCGACGTTATCGAAAGCGGCGCTAAAATCAATGAAGCAGAGGTGTAGCGGCATTTTGGTGCACATTGCTGCATCAATGAGAAGGGAGATTGCCAGGATATTAGTTGTTGTACCTGACTGTTTGCGGAAGCCTGTTTGATTTAATGGTATTATGTCATGGGCATCTGCCCAGGCTGTAAGTTCTTCTAGCATGGTTACTGTGAAGTATTTCGCCTCATTGTCGATTAGCGCCACCAATTGATAGCTCCTGGGCAATGCCTTGTCTCCACTTTTGTGAATCGGAGAGAACATGGAACCATTCCATGATTCTGGTATCCTGCCCAATGTTCTAATTTCCTAGAATAATGGATGAAATATACTTGCCCACTACGCCGTCATCTGTTTGAACAGTGCCGGTGGAAAGCTTTTCTTCCTTTTGAAATCTGCTGCCTTATTGAGAGCAACCCTGAGGTGCTTATGTCATGCTCAGGTGAATGATTTCTGCCTGACGTTGTTGGTGGGGTTACTTCCTTTGATTTGGAGCCTTCCAGGCAGTTTCCCGGTAAAGCTTTCCTTGGGAGAGTTGGCCAGGTGCCCGCTGTTTGGTGGTTGAAGTGCTCCTTCAAGAAGCGAGCCCAGGTTTCCTCAGAAATGTGTGAAGAAATGCCTCCATGTTGCGGGCGTGTTATTGAGTTTACCATTTTCCAAAAGCGAACAATATTGTTGTGATTTATGTTGTGAAGGAGTTTTGCCCAGGTTTCCTCTTCATGGTTTTTATTAATGCCCCATTTCATTCTTTTGAGCTTTGTTCTCTGTAGGCGCAGGAAAGAGCGGAGACTTATATTCCTTGGATCATATCGCAGGGACCTCAAGGAGCTGTTTATGGATCTGTTATGAACCTTTATTTGAGTCCTTTGGGTTTTTGTAGTCCGGATTTCCTGCCAATCCGCCTGGAAGAGATATTTTTTAGGTGGCTTAGCATGAAGATCTAAAAAGGTAGCGGTAAAGCGTTCCCAATTCATAATGTGGCTCTTTCTTGCTAATGATTGTGAGTGTAAGAGGCTGATTGCTGTTCCTCCTGACAGGGACTCAATTTTTTCCGCCGCATATGTGATTCTCTTGTGGTTTGACGTATAAGTGGACCCCAGGGATGGTGCTGGCTGGATGCAGGGAGGAGGGACTACAATAAAGAGGTTTCTTGGGGGCGATGATCGCTGTCCCCCTTGTCCCCCATTCTGAACCCGAGTATGTGGGGAAACATTGTGAGGCTGACATACATGTAGTCCAATAAGGAGCTAGTAGAGTAATGGCTTGCTACGGGGGGGGTGAAATCTCTAGCAAATCTTCCATTTAGGGTCCTGAGATTGAGATGTTCAAGATCCTCTAGAAGAAGTCCGGTTTTTTTGTTCTTCCTTCCATGAGTGGATCCGCATTGCAAATTAGAGACTGGGTACTAGCTTCATAGCCATCTGACGTGCCCAGGAGATATTTATTTGGGTCCCCTGACAGAAGGAGGTTTGACATTTCTATGTTGCTCATGCAGGATGTTAATTGGCCAATTAACTTATCTGAGTCCCATGCTTTATGTTTTGGTTGAATGTATGCATTGGCGATCACTACGTCATCTTGCGCTCCTGACAGAGAGAGGGAGATCTTAACAGCTGTGGTAGGCCCTGTGGCGGGGCAAATTATTACTGCTGATGATACGCTGTATGTAGATACGTAAGTTGGCAGCCCGCCTTAGGAGTGTCCGAATCTGCCTCCCTTAATTGCTGGTGTAGCAAAACAAAGAAAGCTGTGTAGGTGATGTGGTTCTGCTAGCCATGTATCTTGCAGCATGATTATATCAAACAAATTGAGGTATTGCACGAAATACGGGTCCGAAATTTTTGTTGCTACGCCATTGATATTCCATGACCATTAGAATTAATGGGGTAACCCTGTATCCCTCAGAACCTGGGTATTTATGATATAGCGAACAATTGGTTCTGTTGGGTAGTGCAATTGCTGTATGTATAATATACTTAATATCAAGGCAGCAGATTCAATCAAGTTATTATCAATGAATGCACAAAATCTTTTAAGAAATAACGTTAAGAACTAACCCTGGGCGGTGAACTACGCTACGCTCGCGGAGCTTGCGAAGTTTCGGTAACTTCGCGATTCGCGTAGAACGCGAAGTTACCGTGCACTACGCAATTTGCGGCGTAGCGTAGCTGTTTTTCTTCTTTGCGCGCTCAATATACGTTCTCGCGCGCGCGGTAACGACCTACCGTGATTCTGCGTTTGCCGACGCGACTCCCTATCCGTTCGCGGGCGCCACGAGATTTGGAATCCGGCCGCACGATCCCGCGAGAGTGTGCGAACGCGAACACATCATTCGGACGCGCGATCTGACTTCCGGCGGCAGTGTTGGTAAGATCGCGATCCCGAACACGAAGAAACTACAATCTGGCAAAGAATATATCTCGAGCATCATAAAACCTTCTCGAAAATGATGAATTAGTTCATTTTGCACAAAAAACTCCTCAGGTTGTCATTTAGAGATGTAGTTTGGTGAGCAAGGAGTCCTTTTTCTTTTTTTCCAAGAGGAAGGAAGTGCCCCTGATTCTCAAACTTCCTGTTCCTGTCCAGCAGGCTCCTCCCAGTGCTTTGTCCATGTGCTGTTCACTTTCTTTTGGATTTGGAGCTGGAAGGATCACTTTTTGTGTCTGTCTGCTGCATCATATCATTGGATTGGATTTGAGGACTCTTGGATTTGAGATTTTACAAGTAAGTTGGAGAATTGGTGTACTTGTTTGTTTGATTGGGGCTTGTTTGTACCTACATTTTTTTGTGGGATTTCCATAGTTTTTAAAATGTATTGTTGTGGCCTGTAGTTTCGGCAGGGGCCTAGTTGTTTTTCTTTGATTGGAATTTCAGCCAGTAGGCCCGGACTAGAGCCAGAGGTACCCATGGGTGCATGTTTCTGTGGTGTCTGTTGAATTTAAAGTTTAAACATCATGTAGGCCGGGCATCCATTGATGGCATTGGATTGATTTGAAAAATGTGCGTTTTGGGGTGGTATTTTATATTTTTGGGTGTTTGTTAAATAAATAGGCCTTTTCAGCCAGTAGGTAACCCTGGGCGTTCAGCTCGCGCACTTTGGGCAAGTCCGCACTGCGCGACAACGCGGACTTACACTTTTTATCTTCTTCGTGCGCTCAATGTACGTTTTCGCGCGCGCGATAACGACAATTTGTGACGATTGCGATGCCGAACACGCAGAATTTACAATCTGGCGAACAATATCTCTCGAGCATCATTAAACCTTCTCGAAAATGTTGATTTAGTTCATTTTGCACAAAAACTCCTCAGGTTGTCATTTAGATGTAGTTTGGTGATCAAGGAGTCATTTTTTTTTGTTTTACAATTTTCTCCAAGAGGTAGCAAGTTGCCCAGAGTCTCCAACTGCCTGGTCCTGTCCTTTGTCTTCACTTTTTTGTTATTTTGGGTGGCCTGGCCATGTGGGTGGCGGCCATTTTGTAAAGCCAGGCATTGTGCTTTTGCTATAGGCCTGCATTGTCTGTCTTGTGTTCCTTTTCTTGTTGTTCTGGGTGGCCTGGCCATGTGTTGGCGGCCATTTTGTGTGAACAGCCACTGTGCTTTTGCCATAGGCCTCCAAGCTTGCGGCCTAGTGTGCCAGTAGGCCCGGAGGTAGTCATCCTCATGGGTGCATAAAAACTGTTTCTGTGTTGTCTGTTGAATTGTAACATAATTTAGGCCATGGATGGCATTGGATTGATTTGCAAAATGTGGGTTTTGGGGCGTATTTTATTTTTTTGGGTGTTTGTTAAATAAATAGGCCTTTTCAGCCAGTAGGTAACCCTGGGCGTTCAGCTCGCGGACTTTGGGCATGTCCGCACTGCGCGACAACGCGGACTTACACTTTTTATCTTCTTCGCGCGCTCAATGTACGTTTTCGCGCGCGCGATAACGACATTTTGTGACGATCGAGATGCCGAACACGCAGAATTTACAATCTGGCGAACAATATCTCTCGAGCATCATTAAACCTTCTCGAAAATGTTGATTTAGTTCATTTTGCACAAAAAACTCCTCAGGTTGTCATTTAGATGTAGTTTGGTGAGCAAGGAGTCATTTTTTTTTGTTTTACAATTTTTTCCAAGAGGTAGCAAGTTGCCCAGAGTCTCCAACTGCCTGGTCCTGTCCTTTGTCTTCACTTTTTGTTATTTTTGGTGGCCTGGCCATGTGGGCGGCGGCCATTTTGTTAAACCAGCCACTGTGCTTTTGCCATAGGCCTCCAAGCTTGCGGCCCAGTATGCCAGTAGGCCCAGAGGTAGTCACCATGGGTGCATAAAACTGTTTCTGTGTAGTCTGTGGAATTTTGACATCATTTAGGCCATAGATGGCATTGAATTGATTCAATTGAATTGCGAAATGTGGGGTTTTTTGGAGGGTCTGACTATTTCACTTTTTGGGTGTGTTAAATAAATGCCTTTTTTGCGTGTGTACTGTGTAATTATAATTGTGTTGTTGTAGTGGTTGTCTAACTTTCTAAAGTGTTTTTGGCCATGTGGATTTTAGTTTTTGCATTAAAGCTGTGTGTGTTTTATAAGGCATCCTTTGTCTGCCCATATATAGGCCTGCTTGAGTTCATTGTTTGCCGTGCCTTGTGCCTGTGAGTCACCATGTTTCTGGGGGCCATTTTGTTGTGGTAGTTATTAGTGTGCTGTTTTTGCCACATAGGCCTGTGTGTCTTTCCATTGTTCCTCTTGTCTTACTGCTTCCAAATCCATCCCCATTGCCAGCTGCAGCTCCCTGATGCTGCTATATAATACATCCCACGTGATGCACAAATTTAGGCCAAACATGCTCCAGTACATTTTAGTTTTTGTTCTTTACTATTCTTATTCTTCCAGAGTGTACACTAGCATTACACAGTAGCCAGGAATGCCCTGGCCTTGTTGTCAACGTCTCATAAATGGCTACACTGTGTGTTGTTGTTCACAGAGTTTCTGAAATTGAATAATTGAGGCCACCACACACTAAGTTCTATATTCTATTTGTTTGATTTGTGCTATGTTTGACTGATGTTCTGGCTTTTTTGCTTTTAGGTGCACAAAGACTGAGGAGGAGGTGTGTCTCTCATCATTGCCTGTTGCACTTCCAGACAGACATCCTGCTGCTGTACACACAACACAACACAACGTGACGTGTGACCTGACCAGACATCTCTGCAACTGAGTGCTGCTGACATCTGAAGAAGATGGGCCCAAAGAAAGCAGGTACCAGGTCCTCCAGTACCAAGAAAGTTGCTATTGAGAAGAAGAAGGAACAGAAGAAGCAAGTGACACTGAAGTCTGGTGTGCCGGCCAATACCTTTTTGGGAAAAAAAAATTGCGCCTGCAGCAGCGGTGTCCGGGGGCAAGCTGGGGGCAGCACCTCCGCATCAGTGGACCCAACCCACCAACCCAGGCCCAAGCACATGAGTGGGGAAGAGGTAGCCAGCCTAATGGTGGAAAGCAGTGATGCTGAGCCGGAGATAAACTTATCGCTATCTCAAAGTAGTACCCAATCAACGCAGGAGGAAACACAGCAGATAAGTGGTCAACAACAACAGCCGCAACCACCGCCCGCAATTGTAGTTGTTGTTCCTCCTGAAGTAGGGGCAGTTCAGGAAATTGAGCCTCATGCAGAGGTAGAAGAAGAAGCCACTCATTCAGAAGATCCATTGTCTTCCAAATCCCCAGCAAGGAAAAGGAGGGGTAGTCCATCAAGTTCTTCGCCAAGCCCCCTTCTGATGATCTAGATGCCACTTGGAAGCCACAAACTGAGTCTGAGAGGGAGCCACGTTCCAAGACCAAGCTAGGGAAAAGGAAGGTTCCAGAAAGCCTTACACTTATGGAGGTCGTTGTAGAACAGCAAGATGATGATGATGATGACGACGAGCCAGTCATCACGAACATCACTCCCGCCCCCGAGGAGATGGAGACCAACATTCTTACTCTATCCAAAATCGCTGCGAGGGATGTAGCACGCATACCTCCACAGGTAACACCAACACGACCTACAGCTTCCATATTTGCATTAGCAAAGGCCCGGCAGCGACCTACATCCAGCACAACCACCACCTCTGTAGGAGTAGGTAGTGGTACAGCAGCACAGAGTCAAATTCAACACACACCCTACAGATCATCCGGCATTGGAAGTGGCACCTCCAGCAGGAGGCCAAAGATAAGCTCCCCAGTTTGGGACTTCTTTACGGTTAGCGAAAAGGAGGCGAACATTGCTATATGCTCCATTTGTAATACCTCTGTTAGTCGTGGTAAGCTTGGTACAAACTATGGTACCGGAGGCCAAATGACCCATCTGAAAAAACACCACTTGATCAGCTGGGAGGACCACCTTCGCGCCATAAAAAAAACTGCAACCATTGGTGTTGGTGGGGATAAAGGAGTAGAAGAAGAAGATCCGATCACGGTGGAAGAGGAAGGACAGGGAGACATTCTCTCTGGTAGTGGTACACAAGGTGTCCCTGACCCCAGCAGTGCAGTCTTAACGTTGCGCACATCTTCAGCAACATCTCAGTGGCACAAGAGTAAGAGTCAGGCGGAGACACCAAGAAGTACCAGGTCCGCACTACCAAAAAGTGCGTTGAGCCTAAGAGAAAGGAAAACCATGCAGCCTACCATTATCAGCATGTTTGGGGGTGAGGGGCAGTACGAACGCAACCACCCAATAGCACGTTTGTACAATGCGAAGCTAGCTAAAATGTTAGCACTGGACCTTCTCCCTTTTTCTTTTGTTGAAGGGTTGGGTTTTGTGGAATTTGTGTCAACCATCTGCCCAAAATGGCATGTTCCCAGCCGCTACTATTTTGCCAGAGTTGCAGTTCCAGCACTACATCACGACGTGCTGGAATTGCTAGGAAAGACCTTGAAGCAGAGTGCTGTTCACAGTATCCACCTGACTACAGACATGTGGACCAGTTGCCAAGCCACAGATTACATGTGCATCACTGCACACTGGATCAGTTTTGCGGGGGTTAGAGAACAGGTATCTGCTGGTGTTGATACTGCAGAGATTTTTCATGCCACTCGCAAACATGCAACTGTAGCCATGTTTGCCATGGAGAAATCTCATACTGCTGCAAACATTTTGGAAGAGTTTAACACCAAGGTCTTTGAGTGGCTGCGCCCAAGAGGGCTTACGATTGGTTTTGTTGCCACGGACAACGGCAGTAATGTAGTTTTGGCCATGCGCAATGGTGGCTATTTCAGGGTCCCGTGTTTGGCACACTGCATTAACATTGTTGTTCAAGACTTTTTGAAAAATGAATCAAAAGTCAGCAACTTACTGGTCACCTGCAGAAGAATATGCACACATTTCAGCCATTCTTTTAAAGCCCGGAAACAGCTGAGGGTCATTCAACGTGAGCATAAACAGCCAGTCAAAGCGCTCATCCAGGAGGTGCCAACACGTTGGAACTCAACTTATTACATGCTTGATCGTCTGTTTGAACTGTACATACCACTCAATGCTTATGTCATGCAAAGATTAGGGGAACCTACTGTGAGAGGCATGACCGTTGAGATGGCTCAATGTGACCTCATTAAATGCCTGACTTAGATGCTACTTCCTTTTGAGATCTTCACACGTGAAGTCAGCAGGGAGGACTGTACTATGGGCCAAGCTATCCCATTGTTGCACATGCTAGAGCAACAGCTGAAGGATGTGTCTGAAACGTACGCAGGTGTGGATGACAAACAAGACGCATATCATTTGGCGGAGACCTTAGCCGCTCGCTTATCGGAAAATACAAGGATTAAAAATAAAATTTTGTCACAGCCACATTACATTAGTGCCACAATTTTGGATCCACGGTACAAAGTATTTCTGAACAGCAAGGCAGTAATTCCTTTTCGGAAGTGGATGTTGCCAACTACAAAACTTTGATAGCTAAGGAAGCCACTATTTTCGAAAGCGAACGGCTGTTAATTACAGGCCCCCACCCCAGGCCATAACCAGTACTACAGGGCATCCAGAGTCAAGTTCTACTTCGGAGCCTGAGGGCAGTGCATTTGCCTCCCAGCAGTCACCTACACCAACAATAACATCAAGAACAGGATCATCCACAGCACAATGTGCAACTGATTGGTTTCTACAGCAGGGGTATGGTAAGTCCAGTGCTGATGCAAAGGCAAAACAGGCCGAGCACATCGGAGCACCCCTGAACATTGAGCGGATGGTCCAGGCCTATCTGGATGACCCAACAGAGGTCTTCATGGATCGAAACCCATTGGTGTATTGGTATGGGAAAAGAAGCCAATGGACAGTGCTCAGCAGGCTGGCGATAAAGTATCTGGCTTCCCCTGTCGCAAGTGTCTCTTCTGAGCGTGTTTTCAGTGCTGCTGGTGCCATTGTAACTTCGAAAAGGACCAGTCTCTCGGCCCAAAGCGTGGAGAGGTTAACCATGATCAAAATGAATCAGCACTTTATACCACCGGATTACAAAATATGTGAATCACAGCAGGAAGAGGAGAGCGACTTGGATGACGTAAATAGTGCGTTACAGGACCTACTTCTGTCCGAACCACCAGAGTTTGAGGACGAGCTCCTCTTCCCTGACAACTAGGCTTTCAAATTGTTGCTTTCTTCCTTCCTTTATGTGTCTGTGTATCTGTCTTTCTGGTTCAAATCAAATCACAACAAAACCATCACCACCGTCTTCTCTTTTTATTTCCCTATTGGAGTTGCACGTCTGTGCATTTAACTGTCCACTCTTCAGAGTCCTGCTTCATCTTCCTGTCTCGCACAAGTACATTTCCATCAAGCCAGACATTAGTACAAGAAATGTTGCCTTTACCAGTCCCGCCTCCATTAGAAGTGAAACGTGACTACTATAGCTATCCTCCGTTTTGTTTTCGAGCCGAAACTCATCAGTGTCCGAAGGCTACAGCCTCAGCAGGCATCCAAAGGTCCTCACTGTCAGGACAGAAGGTACTTGGCAGAGAAAGACAAGAGACTCTTCGAAGAAACTTGCTGACATTTGTGCAAACTCAAATGACCAGCAATGAGCGCTACACAGGCCGCGGCCCATCATCACAGTGCTGACCATGGGAAGCAACTTAAACTGTGACAAAGTGCCACAGATGAATAAGACGAAAACCGAAACAGCGCCTAACACTCAAAATGAATGTGGACTGGAGTAATGATGAGGCCACTGCCCCGTAAAAAAAAAAAAAATGTCAGAACTAGGCATCTGATGATCTGACAGCCAAAGAGAAGAGCAAGACAGGTAATGATGGAATGCATTGGATGCTTGCAGACTCTGAGCGATTGCTGTTGTTTGTTGTTGATGTTGTGCATGAAGTCGAACTCTACTCTACTAGTTAATCTACAAAGTGACTCAAGTAAGTCAGTGACAGTCAATGTTTCCCTTCTTGTTGTTTAATAACCAAATTGTACTCCTACTACTGCAGGTGCAGGCCAATATCTGTTGCAATTTTTTAATATGGAATATGGACTTAATCGGAGTCAATACAGACTGAGTTGTAGTTGGACAACACGTACCACACCATGATGATGACCATACTATCTTTTTGCGCGCAGTCATTCAGTTGGATCGGAGATGATTCAAGGACTAACTGCATTTCATGAAGTGGCATAAGGTAAACATAAACACAACAATTCAACAAGAAAGTAGTAAACACAGCAGACCTACATGTCCATGTAGTGGTGTAGTCGAGTGTAGTGATGACTGACAGCGGCGCATTGATTTTGTCACTTAATTAGGAAAATCCTAAGTTGCTGTGTATGCCTTTTGTCTGGCTATGTCAAAAATTAAGGTAAATGGAGGTTGGGTCACGGGCTGGTGCTGTGGTGGGCCTGTTCTGTCCTGTTGTTGTTGTAGCTTAATGCTGTAAACAGAATCTACACGATATATCCAAGCCGCCTCACTCTGAAAGTGTTCTCTCTCCTCTTCTTGGACTCCACCGTAAATGATGTTTTTTTTATTCATTGATTTCTCAATACCCCTTTTGTTTTTCCATCTAGACGTTACAGGCCGGCCTTTACCCTGTGCTTGCTATACTGGGAGACACAACTCACATTTACCTTACCAATCGGCATCAGGAAGGCCACCAAGATTGATGTGCGGAGCGTCCATGGAAGATAGGACCAAGAGGAAGGACGAGATTCAACTCCACAATTTTAGCATGATAATACAGTAACTTTAGTATCATTCATCATTCATCTTTTAATTAATTTGAATCCTTTTTCTCTGCAATCATTAGGACTGTGTGTTGTGTGTTTGTTTGCTAATTGATCCCTACAAATGTTTTTTAATTGTCTTTGCTATCTTTACAAGTAAGCCCAGTACAACATGGAATTTGGGTCTCTGAGGGCATATTACAGGCAAGGCAAATTGCATAGAATATACTGGTGCCCTGTACTGTCTAATTGTCTAGTAGGAGTTATTAAGTACTACTCATTAACCATCAAGTTATCTAATCTTCATCATCATTAACGCATGCATTTCCCTTTTCTCCCTTTATTGATTTTTTGGATAAGATCATGGTCGTCTGCCAAGATTGCGCTTTGCTTTTGTTGTCCATGCGTACTGTTTTTCATTTTCAAACCTTTCCCCAAACCCCCTTCCCATCCATTCATCAAACCCTAACCCTCTTCCCCGGGATGTGATTTATATTGAGGTGTGATGTGACTACATAAAATGTACACCAATTGATCACACGCTTGCTGGGGCAGATGTGGTGAAAGCAACACTAATTCAATTGCAAGGCAGGGCGAGGAGCTTCTTCTGCTTGCCCACCCATGCTCAGTCTATGTGCAAGCCGTCACCGGCTAATAGTAGTACATCATAATTAATTGCCGTCATTGATTGGATTAATCATCAAACTCCTACCACACAGCAGTAAAGGTTACGAATTACGATTGTGTTAAGTTAAGTGACTCACTCGACAGCACAACTACAGTTTATAACTTCTTGTACTAGGCTGTCCCCGCCACCATTATGTTTAACCCCTTCCATGCTCATGACGAGCTCAGCTCGTCATGCTGCGCAGTGCTCATGTGCGCATGACGAGCTGAGCTCGTCATGAACCCGCCCGCTTAATGAAACGCCCCGCACAGGGCGAAAATCGGCCGCGAATGCAAGGGGTTAATTTGACTTTAGCAGTTGCAACTGCAATATTGTTTGTTTGGCAGTCGTCTTCTGTACTGTATTTTACTTCGTTCGACTACTCCTCCCACAGTCGCTCTCAGGCAAGTGACTGTCTCTTTTTTATTTTTTTAGCAAATGCTACTGCCAGTGTCTACTCTACTACTACCACCACAACCATGGCATCTTCTACATTCTCTATGGAAACCATGCAGCCATCGCTGTGCCGAACGTAGTCATCATCAATCACAGGTAAGATAAGTTTGGTGGGAGGTAGAATACTAGTAGGACAAATAACTCAGTGAGGGGTACCGCATCTATCTGTTTGTTATACATCATCAGCAGATTATTTAAATCAAACACTGGCTGCGGCCCTGCAGCAGCAAGGAAACCAATGTGACGTTAATTCGTAAAACAGTAACCCCCACAAAACATTGACATTTTATGTTTAAGTATAAATACAATTTATTACCCTAACAAAAATAAACTATCCCACACCTGACCCACCCCTCTCCCTAACCCCAACCAATGTCCAAAACGAAAAAAGTCCAAAGAATGTCCCGAAACCCCAACGCCCAATTCCCACCCACCAAAACAAGGAATAAAAAGGGGCAAAGCAACAGGGTCCTCGATGTTATAATCGGCGGGCTTTGAGGTGTTTGTCCACCAGGATTTTCACCCGCTCCTCCATTTGCTCCTCTTGCCGTGCCATCCGGAGGAAGAATCTTCCTGCGGAATGCCCTGCAGTGGCATCCACAATGGGGGACAGCAGTGCTGGCTGCTAGTGAATTGCGGCGGGCGGCTACCAGACTGCGGCGCCGTACCGCTGGAGTTGGGGCCTGGCTGGGGCCCGGGGCATCGGACGAGGCTGCAGCTGCTGCCGCCTCCTCCTCCCGCCTGAGCCACCAGCCGCCGGTACTCCTGGCATATGGCCTCCAGTTTCCGGCGCCGGGCCCTGACTGCCAACTCCTTCCGCGATGGTTTGTCTTGGGAAAAGAAAGAAAAAAAATATTGTTGTAACCAGTACTCTTACCTAAACAGTAACACAAAATTAATTCAACAGATAATGGCACAGTAGCACTAGCAAGAAGCACAGTACATAACATTTGTGGTAATAATCTATCTATCCTCCCACTTCCTCGGCCTCTAACATTTGTGGGAGTTTCAGGCATTATACTAGCACTATGGACTCCAACCAGTACACAGTACACCAGTGTTCTTCTTATCTCTAGTTTAGCGAAATGACATAACCTGGTTGTAGCCGGCATCGCCAGCTCGGTCATCTATGCTTGAACCCAAGACAAACATACGAGTCATGACGCAGAGTCACATTAGTTTGATTTACTACTGTTTGCAGGTGGGGAAGCTCGTATTTTTCTATTACGGGTGGCACTGGCCATACTCTCTCTGTTACATGGAGGGCAATTGCTCAATTTCACAGTGCCTTGGCTACTACAAAAAGGCAGATTATATATCTGATCCAATGATCGTTGCTTTTATATGGGACAACGACATAAGGTCAGTAGCGGTCGGTGGTGGGACTCGGGGAGTTCGGCCGGGCGGTGACGTGGGTAGGGGCAGGATGGGGGTAGTAAACTATGGATTACGGCCAATTACAGGTAAGTAAACATATAAATAAATGAAACTAATTTTGTTGCGCACACTGCATCGCATTTGGCAGTGCAGTGCGCACAATGAAATTCACTTTATTTATTTGTATGTTACAGTAAAGTTACCTGTATTTGCCCGCGTAATACATTGTTTACTACTACCCCCACCCTGCCCCTCCCCACATCGGCTTTGCTACGCTGGCGCGGTTTCTTTAACATTCCCTAAAACTGTGCATCCCGTGACAGTCTCCACCTATGCTGTCTATGATGAATACATACAGGCATCCATCCATTCTAAGTAAATGTCAATCATTCTTCTTAATCTCTCCACAAACGTTACTTTGTTTCACCAACAACAACGCATGCGTCCACTCACTCCGTTGCTTGCCTTGGCTTTGAGTTTCACCCAAACACCGCTGATGATTCTTGCTATCCACAGTATCCACCCATACTGTGTCGCCCAACCAGGCAGGCATCCATTCTTCTTTCACCTCCCACCCATCCTTCAACAACACATGCATCTGATTCCTATCAGCCACCTATCCATGCTTCCAACGTATCCTTCTCTGCCAGTCGTCATATTAAATCTCGCCCGCCCTTCCTCCTTCCACCCTTCTTTCCCTTTTTGTTCAACACATCCATCAAGGTCATCTGATCTGACTTTTAGTCTCCTCCATAAAACTTTCACAGCTGAGTTGGAGTCAGATATAAGAGGCCATTGGTTAATGAAGTCACGCTGGTAATGCTATTGCTACTGCATTGCTCATGCTAAGTAAAGGGTGTCTTCTTTATTAACCGTTGTATAATGTTCACTACAACTTCATACCTAATAAGTCTCAACAACAGTACAGTGAGTGAAGTCCACTCCACACAACCTTCCAGCTAGTGCAATGTCAATAAGTCATGAATATAACTTACCACCGCCCGCGACTGCTGCTGGCTCACCCCTGTATCTCCTGCAGGTGCTGCATCTCCTGCCCCCTCCGGAATGGCCGCAACGCCATCGCCGCTGGCCCCACCGGCACTGGTGGTCGGTAGTACGCCTAGAAAAAACATGACACATTTTTAGATGCCTGTACACCTCCCCCTATTTATTCTTTATTAGGACTGTGTGTTGTGTGTTTGTTTGCTAATTGATCCCTACAAATGTTTTTTAATTGTCTTTGCTATCTTTACAAGTAAGCCCAGTACAACATGGAATTTGGGTCTCTGAGGGCATATTACAGGCAAGGCAAATTGCATAGAATATACTGGTGCCCTGTACTGTCTAATTGTCTAGTAGGAGTTATTAAGTACTACTCATTAACCATCAAGTTATCTAATCTTCATCATCATTAACGCATGCATTTCCTTTTCTCCCTTTATTGATTTTTTGGATAAGATCATGGTCGTCTGCCAAGATTGCGCTTTGCTTTTGTTGTCCATGCGTACTGTTTTTCATTTTCAAACCTTTCCCCAAACCCCCTTCCCATCCATTCATCAAACCCTATCCCTCTTCCCCCGGGCTGTGATTTATATTGAGGTGTGATGTGACTACATAAAATGTACACCAATTGATCACACGCTTGCTGGGGCAGATGTGGTGAAAGCAACACTAATTCAATTGCAAGGCAGGGCGAGGAGCTTCTTCTGCTTGCCCACCCATGCTCAGTCTATGTGCAAGCCGTCACCGGCTAATAGTAGTACATCATAATTAATTGCCGTCATTGATTGGATTAATCATCAAACTCCTACCACACAGCAGTAAAGGTTACGAATTACGATTGTGTTAAGTTAAGTGACTCACTCGACAGCACAACTACAGTTTATAACTTCTTGTACTAGGCTGTCCCCGCCACCATTATGTTTAACCCCTTCCATGCTCATGACGAGCTCAGCTCGTCATGCTGCGCAGTGCTCATGTGCGCATGACGAGCTGAGCTCGTCATGAACCCGCCCGCTTAATGAAACGCCCCGCACAGGGCGAAAATCGGCCGCGAATGCAAGGGGTTAATTTGACTTTAGCAGTTGCAACTGCAATATTGTTTGTTTGGCAGTCGTCTTCTGTACTGTATTTTACTTCGTTCGACTACTCCTCCCACAGTCGCTCTCAGGCAAGTGACTGTCTCTTTTTTATTTTTTAGCAAATGCTACTGCCAGTGTCTACTCTACTACTACCACCACAACCATGGCATCTTCTACATTCTCTATGGAAACCATGCAGCCATCGCTGTGCCGAACGTAGTCATCATCAATCACAGGTAAGATAAGTTTGGTGGGAGGTAGAATACTAGTAGGACAAATAACTCAGTGAGGGGTACCGCATCTATCTGTTTGTTATACATCATCAGCAGATTATTTAAATCAAACACTGGCTGCGGCCCTGCAGCAGCAAGGAAACCAATGTGACGTTAATTCGTAAAACAGTAACCCCCCACAAAACATTGACATTTTATGTTTAAGTATAAATACAATTTATTACCCTAACAAAAATAAACTATCCCACACCTGACCCACCCCTCTCCCTAACCCCAACCAATGTCCAAAACGAAAAAGTCCAAAGAATGTCCCGAAACCCCAACGCCCAATTCCCACCCACCAAAACAAGGAATAAAAAGGGGCAAAGCAACAGGGTCCTCGATGTTATAATCGGCGGGCTTTGAGGTGTTTGTCCACCAGGATTTTCACCCGCTCCTCCATTTGCTCCTCTTGCCGTGCCATCCGGAGGAGAATCTTCCTGCGGAATGCCCTGCAGTGGCATCCACAATGGGGGACAGCAGTGCTGGCTGCTAGTGAATTGCGGCGGGCGGCTACCAGACTGCGGCGCCGTACCGCTGGAGTTGGGGCCTGGCTGGGGCCCGGGGCATCGGACGAGGCTGCAGCTGCTGCCGCCTCCTCCTCCGCCTGAGCCACCAGCCGCCGGTACTCCTGGCATATGGCCTCCAGTTTCCGGCGCCGGGCCCTGACTGCCAACTCCTTCCGCGATGGTTTGTCTTGGGAAAAGAAAGAAAAAAAATATTGTTGTAACCAGTACTCTTACCTAAACAGTAACACAAAATTAATTCAACAGATAATGGCACAGTAGCACTAGCAAGAAGCACAGTACATAACATTTGTGGTAACAATCTATCTATCCTCCCACTTCCTCGGCCTCTAACATTTGTGGGAGTTTCAGGCATTATACTAGCACTATGGACTCCAACCAGTACACAGTACACCAGTGTTCTTCTTATCTCTAGTTTAGCGAAATGACATAACCTGGTTGTAGCCGGCATCGCCAGCTCGGTCATCTATGCTTGAACCCAAGACAAACATACGAGTCATGACGCAGAGTCACATTAGTTTGATTTACTACTGTTTGCAGGTGGGGAAGCTCGTATTTTTCTATTACGGGTGGCACTGGCCATACTCTCTCTGTTACATGGAGGGCAATTGCTCAATTTCACAGTGCCTTGGCTACTACAAAAAGGCAGATTATATATCTGATCCAATGATCGTTGCTTTTATATGGGACAACGACATAAGGTCAGTAGCGGTCGGTGGTGGGACTCGGGGAGTTCGGCCGGGCGGTGACGTGGGTAGGGGCAGGATGGGGGTAGTAAACTATGGATTACGGCCAATTACAGGTAAGTAAACATATAAATAAATGAAACTAATTTTGTTGCGCACACTGCATCGCATTTGGCAGTGCAGTGCGCACAATGAAATTCACTTTATTTATTTGTATGTTACAGTAAAGTTACCTGTATTTGCCCGCGTAATACATTGTTTACTACTACCCCCCACCCTGCCCCTCCCCACATCGGCTTTGCTACGCTGGCGCGGTTTCTTTAACATTCCCTAAAACTGTGCATCCCGTGACAGTCTCCACCTATGCTGTCTATGATGAATACATACAGGCATCCATCCATTCTAAGTAAATGTCAATCATTCTTCTTAATCTCTCCACAAACGTTACTTTGTTTCACCAACAACAACGCATGCGTCCACTCACTCCGTTGCTTGCCTTGGCTTTGAGTTTCACCCAAACACCGCTGATGATTCTTGCTATCCACAGTATCCACCCATACTGTGTCGCCCAACCAGGCAGGCATCCATTCTTCTTTCACCTCCCACCCATCCTTCAACAACACATGCATCTGATTCCTATCAGCCACCTATCCATGCTTCCAACGTATCCTTCTCTGCCAGTCGTCATATTAAATCTCGCCCGCCCTTCCTCCTTCCACCCTTCTTTCCCTTTTTGTTCAACACATCCATCAAGGTCATCTGATCTGACTTTTAGTCTCCTCCATAAAACTTTCACAGCTGAGTTGGAGTCAGATATAAGAGGCCATTGGTTAATGAAGTCACGCTGGTAATGCTATTGCTACTGCATTGCTCATGCTAAGTAAAGGGTGTCTTCTTTATTAACCGTTGTATAATGTTCACTACAACTTCATACCTAATAAGTCTCAACAACAGTACAGTGAGTGAAGTCCACTCCACACAACCTTCCAGCTAGTGCAATGTCAATAAGTCATGAATATAACTTACCACCGCCCGCGACTGCTGCTGGCTCACCCCCTGTATCTCCTGCAGGTGCTGCATCTCCTGCCCCCTCCGGAATGGCCGCAACGCCATCGCCGCTGGCCCCACCGGCACTGGTGGTCGGTAGTACGCCTAGAAAAACATGACACATTTTTAGATGCCTGTACACCTCCCCCTATTTATTCTTTATTAGGACTGTGTGTTGTGTGTTTGTTTGCTAATTGATCCCTACAAATGTTTTTTAATTGTCTTTGCTATCTTTACAAGTAAGCCCAGTACAACATGGAATTTGGGTCTCTGAGGGCATATTACAGGCAAGGCAAATTGCATAGAATATACTGGTGCCCTGTACTGTCTAATTGTCTAGTAGGAGTTATTAAGTACTACTCATTAACCATCAAGTTATCTAATCTTCATCATCATTAACGCATGCATTTCCCTTTTCTCCCTTTATTGATTTTTTGGATAAGATCATGGTCGTCTGCCAAGATTGCGCTTTGCTTTTGTTGTCCATGCGTACTGTTTTTCATTTTCAAACCTTTCCCCAAACCCCCTTCCCATCCATTCATCAAACCCTATCCCTCTTCCCCCGGGCTGTGATTTATATTGAGGTGTGATGTGACTACATAAAATGTACACCAATTGATCACACGCTTGCTGGGGCAGATGTGGTGAAAGCAACACTAATTCAATTGCAAGGCAGGGCGAGGAGCTTCTTCTGCTTGCCCACCCATGCTCAGTCTATGTGCAAGCCGTCACCGGCTAATAGTAGTACATCATAATTAATTGCCGTCATTGATTGGATTAATCATCAAACTCCTACCACACAGCAGTAAAGGTTACGAATTACGATTGTGTTAAGTTAAGTGACTCACTCGACAGCACAACTACAGTTTATAACTTCTTGTACTAGGCTGTCCCCGCCACCATTATGTTTAACCCCTTCCATGCTCATGACGAGCTCAGCTCGTCATGCTGCGCAGTGCTCATGTGCGCATGACGAGCTGAGCTCGTCATGAACCCGCCCGCTTAATGAAACGCCCCGCACAGGGCGAAAATCGGCCGCGAATGCAAGGGGTTAATTTGACTTTAGCAGTTGCAACTGCAATATTGTTTGTTTGGCAGTCGTCTTCTGTACTGTATTTTACTTCGTTCGACTACTCCTCCCACAGTCGCTCTCAGGCAAGTGACTGTCTCTTTTTTATTTTTTTAGCAAATGCTACTGCCAGTGTCTACTCTACTACTACCACCACAACCATGGCATCTTCTACATTCTCTATGGAAACCATGCAGCCATCGCTGTGCCGAACGTAGTCATCATCAATCACAGGTAAGATAAGTTTGGTGGGAGGTAGAATACTAGTAGGACAAATAACTCAGTGAGGGGTACCGCATCTATCTGTTTGTTATACATCATCAGCAGATTATTTAAATCAAACACTGGCTGCGGCCCTGCAGCAGCAAGGAAACCAATGTGACGTTAATTCGTAAAACAGTAACCCCCCACAAAACATTGACATTTTATGTTTAAGTATAAATACAATTTATTACCCTAACAAAAATAAACTATCCCACACCTGACCCACCCCTCTCCCTAACCCCAACCAATGTCCAAAACGAAAAAAGTCCAAAGAATGTCCCGAAACCCCAACGCCCAATTCCCACCCACCAAAACAAGGAATAAAAAGGGGCAAAGCAACAGGGTCCTCGATGTTATAATCGGCGGGCTTTGAGGTGTTTGTCCACCAGGATTTTCACCCGCTCCTCCATTTGCTCCTCTTGCCGTGCCATCCGGAGGAAGAATCTTCCTGCGGAATGCCCTGCAGTGGCATCCACAATGGGGGACAGCAGTGCTGGCTGCTAGTGAATTGCGGCGGGCGGCTACCAGACTGCGGCGCCGTACCGCTGGAGTTGGGGCCTGGCTGGGGCCCGGGGCATCGGACGAGGCTGCAGCTGCTGCCGCCTCCTCCTCCGCCTGAGCCACCAGCCGCCGGTACTCCTGGCATATGGCCTCCAGTTTCCGGCGCCGGGCCCTGACTGCCAACTCCTTCCGCGATGGTTTGTCTTGGGAAAAGAAAGAAAAAAAATATTGTTGTAACCAGTACTCTTACCTAAACAGTAACACAAAATTAATTCAACAGATAATGGCACAGTAGCACTAGCAAGAAGCACAGTACATAACATTTGTGGTAATAATCTATCTATCCTCCCACTTCCTCGGCCTCTAACATTTGTGGGAGTTTCAGGCATTATACTAGCACTATGGACTCCAACCAGTACACAGTACACCAGTGTTCTTCTTATCTCTAGTTTAGCGAAATGACATAACCTGGTTGTAGCCGGCATCGCCAGCTCGGTCATCTATGCTTGAACCCAAGACAAACATACGAGTCATGACGCAGAGTCACATTAGTTTGATTTACTACTGTTTGCAGGTGGGGAAGCTCGTATTTTTCTATTACGGGTGGCACTGGCCATACTCTCTCTGTTACATGGAGGGCAATTGCTCAATTTCACAGTGCCTTGGCTACTACAAAAAGGCAGATTATATATCTGATCCAATGATCGTTGCTTTTATATGGGACAACGACATAAGGTCAGTAGCGGTTTCTTTAACATTCCCTAAAACTGTGCATCCCGTGACAGTCTCCACCTATGCTGTCTATGATGAATACATACAGGCATCCATCCATTCTAAGTAAATGTCAATCATTCTTCTTAATCTCTCCACAAACGTTACTTTGTTTCACCAACAACAACGCATGCGTCCACTCACTCCGTTGCTTGCCTTGGCTTTGAGTTTCACCCAAACACCGCTGATGATTCTTGCTATCCACAGTATCCACCCATACTGTGTCGCCCAACCAGGCAGGCATCCATTCTTCTTTCACCTCCCACCCATCCTTCAACAACACATGCATCTGATTCCTATCAGCCACCTATCCATGCTTCCAACGTATCCTTCTCTGCCAGTCGTCATATTAAATCTCGCCCGCCCTTCCTCCTTCCACCCTTCTTTCCCTTTTTGTTCAACACATCCATCAAGGTCATCTGATCTGACTTTTAGTCTCCTCCATAAAACTTTCACAGCTGAGTTGGAGTCAGATATAAGAGGCCATTGGTTAATGAAGTCACGCTGGTAATGCTATTGCTACTGCATTGCTCATGCTAAGTAAAGGGTGTCTTCTTTATTAACCGTTGTATAATGTTCACTACAACTTCATACCTAATAAGTCTCAACAACAGTACAGTGAGTGAAGTCCACTCCACACAACCTTCCAGCTAGTGCAATGTCAATAAGTCATGAATATAACTTACCACCGCCCGCGACTGCTGCTGGCTCACCCCCTGTATCTCCTGCAGGTGCTGCATCTCCTGCCCCCTCCGGAATGGCCGCAACGCCATCGCCGCTGGCCCCACCGGCACTGGTGGTCGGTAGTACGCCTAGAAAAAACATGACACATTTTTAGATGCCTGTACACCTCCCCTATTTATTCTTTTTCACTAGAAAGATTGAAAAAAAAGTTAATACATACATATTATTATTATGAATCACATTCAATAGTCCAAATTGGGTACTAGAGTACAGTCAGTAGACAGACACTAGTAGTGTTATTATGGTCCCTAGGGTCATTATTATACTATACTCTACTCTTTGCAAAGTTAGCCTGAGCCATGCAACCATTTTTCGCTTCATGTCTTTTGCGCATGTTACCTCGCAGCTTGTTGTGCAGTAACAGTAAGACGCCTTTTGAGCCCACATGAGCACATACAGCTACTGTCTGAGCGTTGCGTACAAGAGGTCGAAAAACAAGCCACTTTGTTATGGAGTTCGGTTAGTCCGTATTACTTAGCCATAGGTAACATGTTACACTTTTTTGGCAGGACTGACAAATGCTTGCATTAACACGCACCATTTTTCTCAGGCAGAGGATTCCCTTCTACGAACCAGAGATTTGCAGAGCTTATGAATGATGCATGTAACCAGTAATTCTACGTTCTACGGTGAGGAGTCGCCCAGAATTCACACAGATCTTTTGTCTTATATCATCATGCACTTGTTGCAACAATTTTTATTGTTTTAATCTTATGCATTTTGCTGTTGGAGCTGGCTGGAGTACACTGAATTTTATAGAACAACAACATACAGAGGTTGTTATTTGAAAATAAACCTTTTGAACTTACACATAGACTCTGTGGTATTTGGTGTGGTGGTGGTGGTGGACTTACACGAGTGAGTGAGCGAAAGGGTGTTATGTTCTGGGTTGTGGAATCATAATCATTGGGTATCTTCGGGTGGGGATTCGGGGACCTAATGAGACACTAGCTAGTCGTTCAGGGGATTGTGGGTTCACTTCTGACTGAGGTGTGAGGAACGTCCAAGTTCCAAACTCGCATCACCAACATCCTATTTCATTGAGCATAGTTCTGCATGGGGCTGTGCAGAATCCAAGTAGTATGTACTATATCCTATCAAAAATAGTCAAATATCTGGTTGTGCATTTTGTTTGTGGTAATTGTCAAAGCCTCAAGATTAAGAAGCCTAGAAGAGGACAACCGAAAGGACTGGACTCAGTGGCTAGAGCTATTAGTATTGGTCAATCTGAGTTTTATTCAAAACCGTACAATAAAGAGTGGCAATGCAAACTGGGCAAGCTTAGCGACAGACTAATAGTAGTAGTACAGAGTACAGACATTCATAGCAGAGGCAGTTAGAACTTAGAGGCAGGGATAACCAGAATTTAGAAACAGATAGTCAAGTCAAGATCAAAGAATCTTTTGTAAAAAATATAATTAGGGAGTGGAGCCAGAATTAATAGTTCTGAAAAAATAAGGTCCAGTAAAAGTTAGGGCAATATAATTGTTAATATAACCACTGGAGGACTTACTGGGACCAGCAGCAGGGCCCTCGGTAGTGGAGCGGTCCTCTGGTGGTTGTCCCGCCGACTCGGACCCCGTCTTCTTGCCCCTGGGTGCTGCAGATCAGTGATCATGTAAGATATAATAAAGAAAAAGAAAGACACAAACATTAATGATTGCTGTGAAACAAATAAATTATCTAAACAAAACGCTCAAAGAACGCTTTAGGAAACAAAAATTGCAATAAAATTGACCTATCTAATCCGATCGACTACTGGCTTGCGGGATTCACGGACAGTCTACTTATTTGGGAACACTAATTCAGTGTTCCATTCTGATTGATTCAAATAAAATCCAGAACACTAACTAAGCCTAAGTACCACCTGACCTAGCCCACCTATTCCAGGCGGGCCAATTGTTCATTAAGCCTGCATTTCCATTTTTTTTTCCATCAAAAATGCATAGATGAGAAGGAGGACACATGCATAAAGTCAGTGCATAATGCATACACCAAATTGTTGGTTGGTTGCGTCTGATGTTCTGCAGCTGACTGACACTGCTAAGCTAAGCTTACCAGTACCACTCACTAAACAAACTACAGAAGGTTCTACTAAGGACTGGGGTAAGCAGCACTCAGTGACAGAGGATGTGTCACGCAGACCGCTCAAAAATTATCAACTAATAGTAACTAAACCTAGTATCAAATCCATCCACCACTATTTGACAGGAGGACAAAGGAAGGACTACAGTCTCTCTAGCAATAGCATTACCTAACTGAAGTTCTCTAAAGTAAACTCTTACATAATAATGACAAGCGAGCGCAATGTTGCAAAAAAGTAAGAGTACCGCCCAGCACCTGTGTCCTACAATCACAGAAGATTTTGAAACGTAATTTACCTGCAATGTAAGCAGCATTATTCTTGTTATTTGTAAAAAATGTATACACAAATCACAATACTTATACTACTATATATATTGGCTACTCACCAAGCCCCACGACCTCGACACCTAGCAGGTCCAACAGGTCCTGCTCCCGGTCAAGAATGTCTGACCACCGGTGGGCCAGCTGGTTATGGGTGCGCCGGACCGCGGGGCAGCGAAACACTGCCCGACGCACCTTCGCCCACCGGCGGTGACGCTCCTGGGTCGGGTAACCGGAGCCTGGCCTGCCGCCTGCTGCCAAGGTCAAGGGGAGGTGGCGCTGAATAAAAAAACAAGGGCGGCCACCTCCTCCTCCGTAAACAGCTGGCGGGCTTGCACCCCTGCAGGGCGCAGTCTGCCGCAAGGCAGGCGGCGATTGGGCGCACGCGCCTTGCCCTTTGAGCCGCTGCTGCTACCCTTCGCCATGGTTCTGGGGTGGGAGGAGGTGAAAAAGAAAAGTTAGAAGGGAAAAATAAAGTTAGGGGAAGAAGTAGGAGCTTAAAGAAGAAAGTTACATAAAACAGTTGAAAAGTAAAAAAAACACAGTAAAAAGTAGAAAAAAATGCAAAATATAGACTTAGGCAGAGAGAGAGATAGGTAAGAAATAAAGAAAAATTGAAAAACAGTGTAAAAAACTAAGGATTGCACAGATTGAGGGAGGATAGAAAAGCAGGCCCAGAACCATAGCATAGAGTGGTAAAACAAGATGGCCGCGCCCATCGCGACCGCATGGGTAAGTTCGCGCGATATTTCTCCCCGAGCACGCAAAAACGTCGCGAACACGTACAACGCGTTCCCGAACATGGAATGCGCATCGCGAGCACGCTATACGCGACCCGGAACAGGAAATAAGGGATCGCGAACGGGCGGGACAAGTGAAAAACAAAATGGCCGCGCCCATAGGCGACCGCATGGGTAAGTTCGCGCCCCCGAGCACGCAAACAGCGTCCCGAACACGAACAACGCGTTCCCGAGCAAGAAAAACGCATCGCGAACGGGCGCGCCAAGCAGCTACGCATGCTCACGAAGCTACGCGTAGCTCGCGTAGCGCTCCGACGTCTTCGCGTAGCTTCGCGTAGCGCGACTACGCGAACTACGCCCAGGCCTATTAAGAACACACCAAGAGCGAAAGATTTGCAAAAAACGGAGTTTTTTAATCCTTTGTTATTTACAGGAAAAATGAATATGGCTGTCAAAAACACAATTGAATGGCGGCGAAATATGGTGACTGTTGTGAAATTTAAGTGAGAAAGCAGTGATAAGTGCAGTCAATGGTGAAATATATACAAGACATACATAAGTGACATGAATGCATACGATACAAAAATCCTGTCCTATCTATAAACTTGTTAACATGAATCCAGGACCAAATAATAATTTGGCAGTTATGGTAAAGGAGACTGTATGGACAAGGATGGCTTTAACGTCGATGTTTTGACCCTCAAAATAGCGCAGGTTGTTATGCGTCACAACGGGTCTTCATCAGGACAGTAAAAGGACGAGGTGGACAGCCACGTAGATGATTAATTCAGTCGATAGATTTTGGAGGAAGCAATGATTCCACGAGGGGTAGAAAATCTAAAATCAAAGAAACCACCATTATTGCACCAGTGGTAATTTATGTCATTCTGTATTGAAACAGCTGGTAAAGGGACTTACCAACAATCCCTGCTTATGAGTCAAGGAATAGACAGGATTCAAATAGTGGTATCCCAAGGTAAGAAGAAGCCTATCAATTTTAGTGGTCCAAAGTCGTAAAGACCTCCTCCATCCGGTAGGAGTTTAAAAATTAAATGCAACGACCCGTTACTCAATATTCAAAATCTATTTAGGTCAAAGTGAAACTCAAAGGATAGGAATCATAACTTTGTCTGAGAAATGATTGCTCGACTGCAGTAGACCACCACCAGCAGGTTGGAATCTAAGTAAAAAATTAGCAAGGTACTGGTTTTAAAATTCGTTTTCAAGTTGTGACTTGAACAGACACTCATTATTTGTCAAGAAGAAGCATACCTTATATAAGTCTATGACACAATTGCTCTCGCAGACTGGATTTCTTTAAGGAGATGGACATCCTAATCACGAGATTAAGAGATAGGGGCTACCCAAAGGGACTTCTGAATCAAGCTAGAAAGAGGGCGTGGTACCGCCTTGTGAAACTCTCCTTGAAGTACAACAAAAGGATGACAAGATGAAAAAATTGGTCTGTGTTACCACTTTTAACACAAGGAGCCATGAGATCAAGAAGGTGATCAAGAAGTACTGGAACCTGGTTGGCACAGAGATCAATATAATGGATGAATCAATGTTTGCCTTTAAACGGGCCAAAAACATTAAAGACTATGTTGTCAGTTCCTATCTGGAAAAACCAAAGACACCTGACATCAGACAACAACTTAATTTGCCACCACTAGTTGACCACTATAAATGCAGCAATTGCAAAGCTTGCAACCTTTCCTTGGAAGGCACAACATTTACACACCATGGCCAATTGCAATAGCTCAAATGTAATCTACGCTATAAGATACCCCTGTGAGAAAATGTATCTGGGCCAAAGCACACAAAAAGTCAAAACAAGAATTCTGCAACATTGCAGTAGGATTCGCTGCAAGGTACAAGGAGCTCCCCTAGTGGAGCACTACACTACAACTGGACACATGGCGGATAACTTACAGTGGTGGGTGCTAGAGAAGATCCACCAACATCCCAGAGGTAGCAACTTACTTTCTGCTCTTAATCTGAAGGTGCAGATGGATACATATTCTGGACTCTGTCAATCAAGGTCTGAATGAACAAGAAGAGACCTACAGACAAATGGTTAGGCTATAGTTGACCTAGAGCCCTATGGTTTACATTCTTCTGTACATAGCCACATACATCAGACTATGGTTCACAGGCAGAGAGGCATTATAAGGTACACCTCGAGATACACATGGCCCCTATAATTAGACAGCATCTAGTACAGCAAGGGGACATATGATCTCTCCACAGGTATATATATGCGGTTGACAACTGATACTCTGTTATTACATAAGTACTACACAACACTCTGTTAATATATAAGTACTATAGATATGCATGTTGTTACGTATGTTTAAGAATATTGCCTATTGAGGTTGACACCTTCATTCTGTAAATGCCCTATGAAGCCATTTCATGTGGTCAGGTCCTTGATTACCTTAAGCTAACCGATTGAGGTGCGCAGAAACACATTAAAATCTTTGTACGTGTAAAGAAAACGGTTACGCGGTAACCATATATTGGTTTTGATATATGCACTGCCCTTTATGTGTAACATTGATGAAATGGTGACTCATTTCATTTTACGGATAACATTACCTTATATTGATATCCTTGTATGTAAAAATGCCGCCATATGTGTTTTTCAGAATATGTCATGGTTCAAAATCTATTTGTAAAATGTATCCTCAAAAATGGTATAAATGCACTTTTCTCTTCATACAATCGTTGACCTTGGGTCACATACAAACCCTCTATACAAAGTATCTCAAAACAAAGGTGTTACTCAGTTTCAGAAATAATGTTTCACATGGTATGCTCGAGCAAGCCATCCTAGCTGCTAAAGATTACCGATAGATCGGTACCGATGGATAGAGAAATGCGACCAAGCTGCTGCACCTCAACATGCACGCGGCCGAATCCAGCTGACGATCACGTCAGCGCTTTGTCAAAAGCTGCTGAATTCCATCGCGGCTGCGCCGGAAGGAATTCTCAGTCGCACGGCAAGCTGCCGAGGTGAGAGGAAGCCCAGATGCGTACTAGCACATAATCTTGATTCCCTGTACTGTTGAAAGAACTTTCCACTGAGAGTGTCTATTTATCTTTAACTCTGCAATACCCGACCCTTTCGTGGTGGGATCTAATTAATTCAACCAACTCACAACTCCAACTGGCTGATGGAGACTTTTTGATCTTATATAAGGTATGCTTCTTCTTGACAAATAACAAGTGTCTGTTCAAGTCATAACTTGAAAACGAATTTTAAAACCAGTACCTTGCTCATTTTTTACTTAGACTCCAACCTACTGGTGGAGGTCTACTACAGTCGAGCAATCATTTCTCAGACAAAGGTATGATTCCTTATGTTTTGAATTTCACTTTCACCTAAATAGATTTTGAATATTGAGTAACGGGTCGTTGTATTTAATTTTTAGACTCCTACCGGATTGAGGAGGTCTTTACGACTTTGGACCACAAAAATTGATAGGTTTCTTCTTACCTTGGGATACCACTATTTGAATCCTGTCTATTCCTTGACTCATAAGCAGGGATTGTTGGTAAGTCCCTTTACCAGCTGTTTCAATACAGAATGATATAAATTACCACCGGTGCAATAATGTTGGTTTCTTTGATTATAGATTTTCTACCCCTTGTGGAATCATTGCTTCCTCCACAATCTATCGACTGAATTAATCGTCTATGTGGCTGTCCACCTCGTCCTTTTACTGTCCTGATGAAGACCCGTTGTCACGCATAACAACCTGCGCTATTTTGAGGGTCGAAACGTCGACGTTAGTGCCATCCATGTCCAGACAGTCTCCTTGACCATAACTTCCATATTATTATTTGATCCTGGATTAATGTTCACAAGTTTATAGATAGGACAGGATTTTTGTATCGTATGCATTCATGTCGCTATGTATGTCTTGTATATATTTCACCATTGACCGCACTTATCACTGCTTTCTCGCTTAAATTTCACAACAGTCACCTTATTTCGCCTCCATTCAATTGTGTTTTTGACAGCCATATTCATTTTTCCTGTAAATAACAAAGGAGTAAAAAACTCTGCTTTTTGCAAATCTTTCGCTCTTGGTGTGTTCTTAACGTTATTTCTTAAAAGATTTTGTGCATTCATTGAAATTAACTTGATAGAATCTGCTGCCTTGATATTAAGTATATTATACACACAGCAATTGCACTACCCAACAGAACCAATTGTTCGCTATATCATTGATATTCCATGAGCATAGGTGGAGGGCCGTTCTTTTTACCCTGGTGTCTCCTTTTTGCAGATCTTGTCAAGGGGTTTCTGCAGACGTGGTTATAGTTCTTGTGATCAGCTCGTGATTTGGATGTCTTCTTCGGAGAGCTGGTGCTGCTTAGGTGGTGGCATGCCTCGAGCCTGCTGGGGGTACCCTTTGTTGCGGTGATTGGTCCAACACCATTCTAAGTACTGAGATAGGGGGCCTAGGCGGATTGGTGGCTCTGGCCCTTGGACTAGGAATTAATAGAGGCGTTGGATACCCTGGGTTTTGGTGAGGGGAAGTGCCGATGCCCCAAGCTTTAAAGGTGCAGTGCTCATCTAGTACTCTCTGTGTGATTGCAAATGTTTTCCACGTGGCCCAGGTTGTCTCAGGCATTGACGGAGTTTTGGGAAGGATGAACTCTATTGAGAGCTGATCCAGCGCGGCTAATATAAATTTCTCCTTAGGACACGAATCCAGGTCAAACATTCACGTCAATTAAACCATATGACGGTGGGGCCCATGACACCTCATATCATACATTCATTCGTCCACTGGATTACACACCAAGGAGAGAATGTGTTGCTGGAGGAACGGGATACCTTGTTAAATTTGACAGAATAACACCTCAGACATTATATACATCAACTTTTGATCCTGTCAGTTCTAAACATCAAGGTATTCCGCTCTTTGGTCGATGGACCAACTAGTAGAATAAGTTGATGGTGATTAAGACCAGCTCAATCAGTCTGAAACTTATTAAACTTTAAACTTATTAATGAGCTAAAGAACCACAAACTCATTTTTTTAGTTTAGAATGACATTTTATCTAATTTTTTAATTGCACGGGTGAGATTCTTAGTTTATTAATCACTTTTGATACATTAATAACATTTATATGAAAAGCTCTAATAAAGAATTGAAAATTATGCATTACCCATTTGGATGCAGATAGGAATGGTTCACCAAAAAGAAGATAAACCGTAGATCACAGAATAGAACTCCCAAACTGACTGACTGTCCCGCTAAAGGCCTCCTCGACCGGACCTCCCATACAGATTTCCTGCATCGATCTCGTTCCTTCCCCAGTCAAGTTCGAAGTCCAAAAATGACAAAGTCCTTTCGTAATATTGAGGTGGAAAATGGAAAATAGGACATCAACGGCAGCAGTATCATCAATAGCAGTGGCCACAGCAGCAGCAACAGGAGCAACCCAAAAGAAGCCACCCACAGAAGCAGCCCGAAGAAGCAACCCCTCCCACATAAAAGTAGACCCTCTTATACCCTACTTTCTAGCTTACTACACAAAAGGTTGCAATCCTTAGGGGCAAGAATCACGCTAATTGGTCCATTCGAGGGGTGGTGATGGTCACCTCATCGCCCTCCTTGTTCAAACTGGTTTTGGGGACAGTTAAGCGTTCAATGAGTCTCATGACCTATGGGTAAAAGCAGTCCAATTTGTTCATTCATTTCGTTGCAATCCCGATGGTCACAATTTAGGTAGTCCATTGTTGCTCAGTACTTTTCTCTTCTATTCCCACAAATACGTGCTGAGTCTTTCTTGGCACCCTCCTTATGGTAGGTCAATACGACCTTGACATCTCTCACTCCGTGCTCAGGCTGCACCCACATGATCTGCTTCCTCTATTTCTTCCGCCTAGAGGCCATCTTTGGCTTTTCACGTGACCTCATCTGTCTTGGCAGCCATTTTCGCAGCATGGCCTAACAGGCCCGAACGAACTATCATAAGAACAAACACAACCAAAATTAAAACAAAGAAAATAAGCCTTTCTGTTTACCACCCGCCATTCTAAAGACCCGTGTTAGGTGTTACCTAGCAGAAGCGACATTTAAAGCCATTTTACTTACCATCTGCATTCTTTGCCACAATACAAATCTACTACATAGCATAAATCATGCGATTTTACTCTAATTAGTACGCAAATCACAATATTAGCGTTAATCAACTTCACAATTGTAAATAAATTAGATTTTTCACAAATTGCGGGTTACCCTTATGTAGTGTTTACTAAAAGTGCATTTGTTGATTACTTCATGCTCCATCAAACAATTAGTATTGTTGATTTATTAAAGCTCATTAATTTTCCAAGGGGGGGTACAAATTATTTTATTTACCCTGCTCCATTAATTTCCCCCTTTGGTGATTTTTAATATCACCACAAAAACCCTATTCTACAATTTATCAGATAAAAAGTTTCTTGTCCACTTGCTTTCTTGTTAGTTCATACAACGGTGTCTTTCTCATCTTGTCTTTTAGACCTCTTGTACATGTTCTCTTTTAACTCTTCTAATTCTATTTCTCCCATCTCCCGTTCTCTTTCTTTATTTTTCTCATTTTCTCTTTTTACTCTATTTTGTCTTTTTCTTCTTTTGATACACACGTATGCTAATCTCACTAATAACATTATTAATATTATCACTGTTACTGATATTAGTATCTTCCCAATAAGTGAACTACCTATTTCTGTGAACCATCTTTGCATTGAGGAAAAACTCTTACCAAGTCTCTCCCAAACACCTTCAACCTCCAGTGGAGCAATTTCTTTGTGCAAATCAGTAATATTCTTTATATACTTCTGTATATTCTCACTTTTGTCTGGAATGTAAGTGCAACAATGTTGGACTTTCAGCATTCCACAGACTCCACCCTCTTTTGCCAAAAGAATGTCAAGGGCAAGTCGATTTTGCATTACCATATCTCTCATGACAACCATTTCGGTATTTACCATCAAGAACCCTCCAGCAGTATTCGTTGATAAACGATCTACCACTGTGGATAATTTCCGAATCTTGTATGCATTCAAAGATATACCCACTGCTGGTATCAATGCTCCAAAAATATCACCTACTATTTCTGAGAAGCTTTCCCTTCTCCTACGTGTTAATGTTTTACCTATCTCGTGTATTCCTTTCGTTCCTCTCTCTACGTGAAAAATCTTTGGAAAGACCAGGCCTAGGTAACATGTCCCATACCAATGGTCCGGCAACCTATAATTAATAAGCTCTATTTCCGCAAATATAATAGATCCCTGGAAATACTGGATCTTTTCCTCCTTTAAATCCCCATCCCCCTAGAATTTTATATGTATCTCGGCATTCACTGGAGCCCACGAAATAGTTATCATACATAGTCTTACTTCTACTAATACACAATTTTCCCTGTTGGGGCCAATCCAGAACCATAGCTGCATTCGTTTCTCCTTTGTCATGATTTTTCTCTTCAAACGCCCAAAGTGGTGTTTTTGTCTCTTCTTCTGCTACCTTTCTTTGAAACTTAACTCTTCTGATTTCTACCATATCCAAGAAAATCTTTTCCTCTTTCTTTAGTTCACAGGTAAGATTGTGTCTAACTATATACTCTATCGTTAAATCTTTATTTTCTAAGAAAAATTCTCCAAACATTTTTGCATCTTTCACCTTATTTAGTTCAGGGATTACGGGAACTTTCGCAAAAACAGTGTCTATGTCAGTGTAATAATATTCTAATCTACCTGTTTTGTAAAATAAACTAGCTAGAACGCTACAAGTTATCCCATACGTCAAAGGAAGGTGATGATAGGTCACACCTTCTGTGACAGACGCAGGTAACTGCATACAGACATAACAATCTCTCACATCCATTGCCTCCACATATTCATACAATAGTTTTGTGAAGACATTCTTGGAGAAATCAGTTATGGACTTATCCCTATGTAAATCAGTACTATCTACTAATGCTGCAGTGTTTTGTATGATAGCTTCTTTGTCCTTATTCGTGTTATTCCCTATTACGGATGTTTTTTCTAAAACTAACCTAAGTGGAATTATTATTGCTAAAATAAGCCAGATAAACATTAGCAAACCTGTACAATAAAAACACATTCTACACCACCTACGTAGAAACTCACATCTAGATCTTCTATTCTCAGTGTCTACCATGTTGTACTAATCTAGCTATATATATATATATATATGTACAGAAAATGTGTCACCACACCTCAGAATGACCTTTCAGCCACTCTACCCTTTACTTTGTCTCGTTTCGGTGCTTTCTTCAGCTCTTTTCAGAACTCTTTCTCGTCTTGTTCGGTTTTGGTGTCCAGTCCGGGTTTCTTTCTTTGTCTTTTCAGATTTGGTGCAATTCACTTTCACCCATTTGTTTACAGCTTTCGTCTGGGCTTTCGTGACTGTTATCCTCTTCTTTAATGTCGGTCAATGCGATGTATAGCCACTCAGGTGACTTATATTTCAAGTTAGGTCTCTTCACTCTCTTTGATTTCTGTAATTGTCTTTCACTTTGTTTTCCTTCTCCTTTTTGACTAGTTATTTCATTTACTTGTTCCGCATTATCTTTGTTCAAATTTATTATCTTGTATCTCAGTCTTTTAACTTCGTGGGGCCAATTGTCTCCTTTTCTTGGCCTTTTTAGTTCGTTCTCCTTTTCCTCTCGTTCAGCTCTCCAAGTTCTCTTTCTTGGTCCAATTCTTTGTTTCCTTTCTTCTTCACTTTCTTCTGATTCTGTCTCAGACCTTACTTCACTTCCTCTAACCTTGAACCTTATGATCTCAGTTTCTTTATCTGAATCTGAACCTTCTTGTGACTCTTCTGATTGGACATTTGATTCTATCCCTCCTCGATTGTCTTCCGCATTTATATTAATCTTTCTATCTGAATCTAAATTTCCCTGTGTTTCTTCTATTTGTTGATCTGTCCCTATTACTCCTTGGTTTTCTTCCGCTTCTTCACCTATCTCTCTGTCTGAATCGAAGTCTCCTTCAGTTAACTCAACTATCTCTGGAGGAATTCTTCCATAACTTGTACTTGGCTGTTCGCTGTCACTGTCTCTCTGTTCAGTTTCTTCGTTTATAATATCAGTTCTTTTATTTCTTGTTTTTCTCTTTTGTCTTTCACCAGATTCAGGTTGGTCTGTTTCAGATGCCGAACTGGTATCCGATATTTCCATATGTCGACTTACAGGTCGAGCTTCAAGATCTGGAACTCTGATCGTTTCAGTTTGTCCTTCAGTTGTCAAACTGGTACCTAATTCTTCCAGATGTCGACTTACAGGTCGAGCTTCAGGATCTGGAACTCTGCTTGTTTCAGCTTCTGCTTCGGATGCTGAGCTGTTATCCGATATCTCCAGATGTCGACTTACAGGTCGAGCTTCAGGATCTGGAACTCTGATGGTATGACTGGCATGAACCCAATTTTTCACACCTGCACATTTCACATTAGTTGTTGTCACCAGGATCACTTGACGTGGCTTATCCCAGCGAGGAACCAAACAGTTTCTTCTTCTGTGGACTTTTATGCGGACCCAGTCTCCTGGACTCAAATCATGAGCTGGTTTTCTTTCAAGAGTGGTCGCATCCGGTCCAACCTGATGAAACACAGAATGTACCACATCAGCCAATCCTTCGCAATAGTCCAATACGAGATCATCAGTTATAGTCAGCAGTTTGTTGACAGGTACATGTGCTTGTCTCATTGCTCGTCCCATGATTATTTCATGAGGACTCAGACCTGTTTTTCTGTCAGGTATGCTTCTGATGGTCATCAGCACCAATGGCAGGGCATCTGGCCATTTGAGTCCTGTGGCTTGACACATTTTCCCTAACCTATTCTTTATTGTTCCATTTACTTGCTCTACTACTCCAGAAGCCTCTGGTCTGTAGGCACAGTGCAATTTTTGTTGAATGTCAAGCGCTTCACATATCAATTGGATTAATTCATTTTGGAAATGTGTTCCTCTATCTGTTTCGATCGTTACTGGAAAGCCATATCGTGGAATGAATTCTCTCAGTAGGAGTTTAGCCACTGTAACTCCATCATTCCTTCTTGTCGGATAGGCTTCCACCCAACGAGAAAACAAACAAACGACCACAAGGACATATTTCAATCTATTGCTCGGGGGCATTTCAATAAAATCTAGTTGCATTCTGGTAAAAGGACCTCCTTCACGTCCTATTGTTCCCAAACTCACTACTGTTTTCCTTCCAGGATTTATCTGTTGGCATGTAAGACATCTTTGACAGAGACTTTCAGCTATAGCTCTAAATTTCGGGTTGTACCAAGTCTGTCTGAAAAGTCTGATCATGGCATCCCTACCAATGTGAGCTTGTCCATGGTACATCCGTGCCATATTAGAGATCATGCTATCAGGCATAACTGGTCTTTCATCTCTATAAACCCAAACTTCATCTTCCTCTCTTTGTCTGCAACCTGCTTTTATCCAACCATCTTTCTCTTCTTCATCTGCTTCTTCCTGCAATTGCCTTACCTCCTCCCAGGTTTCAACTGTGTTAGTAAACAGCAAGGGACATGAAACATTCTCTTTTTCTCTTCTCCTATTCAGTGAGACCATATTTCTGGCACAGTATTGAGCTATTTCATCTGCAAATTGATTTCCCACTGTAATATAATCTGTTCCATTTTTGTGTGCAGCGCATTTCACTACTGCAATCTGTTTAGGCAGCTGTATCGCCTCAAGCAATTTCTTCACAAACTCACCGTTCCTAATAGGAGTTCCTGCAGACGTCAAGAAACCTCTCTGAGACCAGATCTGTCCAAAGTCGTGGACCACTCCGAAGCCATACTGGCTATCTGTGATCACCGTAATTCGGAAGTTCTTTCCCAGTTTGCATGCTTGAATCAAAGCAATCAGCTCAGCCACTTGGGCTGAACGTATCCGGCTTAAACAAGATGCTTCCATTATGGCTGCCACTGTACACACAGCATACGCAGCACTTAAAACTCCTTCACTTGTTCTCAGGCATGACCCATCCACAAACATCACATAATCTGATTATTTTAAGGGCTCATCTTTAATATCTGGGCGTGGCTTTGTGCAAAATTCAAGCACATCCAAACACTTATGATCAACATCATCTTTGACTCCTACATCTACTTCATCTGGCAGTGAAGTTGAAGGATTCACACTTGTGCATCTATCAATGGTTACATTATCTGCACTCAAAATCACTTTTTCGTACCTAGTCAGCCGACTATGTGTCATGAATTGGGTTTTGGTTCTAGTCAGAAGGATTTCAACAGAGTGTGGAACATATACTCTCAGTGGATACCCCATCACAATGCCTTCACTCTGTTCCAGACTCACACAAGTAGCAGCTACTGCTTTCAGGCATCCAGGCAATGCCTTTGCTACTGGGTCTAAAACAGCTGAAAAATAAGCAATGGGCCTTTTCATTTTTCCATGCCTTTGCACTAACACTGAGAGTGCACATCCATCTCTCTCACTACAATACAGCTCAAATTCTTTTTCATAATCAGGCATTCCCAATGCTGGTGCCTCACACAACCTTGTTTTCAGTTCTTTGAAAGCCTTCATTTCCTCCTCATTCAACTCAATCGGATCTCTGACATCCCTTTTGTCAATCGCTGTAAAGGTTTTGCAATTAACGAGAATCCACTTATCCACTGTCGACAATAACCAACCATTCCAAGGAACATTCTCACCTCTCTCTGTGTCATCGGGGCTCTCATTCCTTGGATAATCCTTATCCTTTCTGTCGTCACCTTTCTCATCCCTTTCTCAATCTTATGACCTAGGTACTGTACCTCCTGTTGACAAAATTGCAGTTTTGAAGGGGACACTTTGTGCCCTCCTTCTGCTAAATGATTCAGTAAAGCAATTGTGTCTGTAACACATGCTTCTTTAGTCTTTGATGCCACTAATAGGTCATCAATATATTGGACCATCACAGATTTTTCAGGCATTTTTAAATCTTCCAATGATTTCTTTAGGATCTGATTAAAGATTGAGGGACTCTCTGTATACCCTTGAGGAATTCGGCACCACGCCAAAATACGCTCTCCGAACCGGAACGCAAATAATGGCTGGCTGTCTGGGTGCAATGGAATAGAAAAGAATTCATGGCACAAATCAATGTACCATTCTGCATCATGTGGAATCTGATAAAGTATTACAGCGGGTTTGGCACAATTGGACAACAAGGGATAACGATTTTATTTACCTTTCTCAAATCCTGCACTATCCAATATGTCCCATTCGGCTTTTTCAATCCCATTACAGGTGAGTTACATGGGCTACTCATTAATTCTTTCAAAATTATTCCTTGTTCAATCATCTTATTAACTACAGGTGTTATTCCTTCAAAAATTTCTGGTGTTAATTTGTACTGTGGAGTATTGGGGTAATTTGTTCCTTCCCTTACAGTAATTTTTACAGGGTCTACTCCTCTCATTAGTCCAATGTCTTTGCCTGTGAAATCCCATACATCAGATCTGACTGTTCCTTTCAATTCAATTGGGATTTTCTCTGCATCAAACACAGGAAACATGTCATTTACTCCTGGTTCTAGTTATGCCATTGTCATTTTATACAGGACATCTTCATCTGGTGTCTGGAAAGCAATACCATCTGGGGTACAATAGATGGTGCAATTCATTTTACAAAGCAGATCGCGTCCTAACAAATTTACAGGACTGCAATCACATACCACAAACCGATGCATTTCTTTGAATGGTCCAACTTTCACCTCTACTGGTTTGGTAAGTGGCGCTTTAATCTGTTGGTTTGAAACACCTACAACTTGGATATATTCTCCTGAGAGAGGAAGGTTTGGAATTTCCACTGATCTAACAGTAGAACGGGTAGCTCCAGTGTCCACAAGGAATGTAGCATTTACACCATGCACTTCTCCATCCACAAATGGACCTGACTGATCTACCTCTAGAGTTGCGCCAAGCACGCACTCTTCCTCCTCTCCTAGGCACCGTCATAAACTTTCATCCGATTCATTTCCATCCTGCCGTAACCAATACTGCGACACTGCAGCCGCACGCGGCAATTTTGTTACCTGCTCTCCTCCGTAGAATCCTGCCTCTGCACTGTATCTCTGGGGATTTACACTCTTTGGAAGAGGTGGTTGTGGCACCTGACTCTGTTGAGTAACTACCTGCGGTTGTTGCAGCTGTTGGTAACTCACCTCATTCTGCACCTGTGAATTTAATGGTTGATTTTCCGTATTAGCTTTTGGAGGAAATTTACACTCGTTTCTCCAATGCCCTAACTTTCCGCAATTATGGCATGGCCATTTCTTTTTAGCCTCTTCTATACTCATTTGACCTTTTCCTTTACCTATATTCGGTTTGGATTTAGTCTGTCCTGCATCACTAGACTGATTATTCATTTGAGCCTCCTGTTTTTCTGCAACCTTTACTTGTGCCCACTTCGCTTTCTCTTTTAGTTTGCGCTGTCTACACTCGATGTCATCACTACAATATTTTGCATACCTTAATACTTCATCTACGGTGCTATTCTGCCAGCACAACATATGCTGCTTAATCATTTCACTTATTTCAGGTGTCAATCCATATACAAATCTATATACGAAATGACTCATGTCCTTTTCACTCAAAGTCTCATAGCCACTATACTGTTTGAAAACCAAAAGCAATCTTTCATAATAGGCGTGTACAGATTCCTTACTTTCCTGAGTTGTTCTATCAATCTTTACCCAATCTGTCTCTTTCGGTGGAATCTTATTTTTCAAAAATGTGACTTCTGGACCTGGGGCTCCAGTTTTTGCATCTCTAGGATATTCTTCCTTCGGCCAATCAATTGTAATCTTGCATTCTGTCCATAAATCTGCTGGTACTACAATTTCAAACAATCCATCCAGATCTTCCCACAACACTTTTGAAACCTTTACAAATCTTTCTACCTGTCTATACCATTCTACGGGTTTCTCTCTCAAAATTGGGAAGTCATTTGTAAATGACAATATATCTTGTCTGGACCATGGAACATGCACATAGCTACCTCCTGGAGTTTCCCTCATTGGATTTTCCAGTACTATTGGTTCTTTTTCCTTCACCGGAAAAGCAAACAATGCTTTATCGGTCGTTCCCTCCTTTCTTCTTATCCACCTGCTCCTCCATCTGTCCACATCTCCCCATTTTCTCAATAACACAGTCAGTTCCTTTATCTGGGTTAATCGTCCTGATGTGTTCAGATTTTCTATATCCTTTTCACTAAAGTCAACCCTGTACGGTTTCTGCAATCCTCTGATTTTTCCAAATTCTACTCCTAGTTCATTCGCTGTTTCTTCCAATTTCTCATGCAAATTCCTAGCTCTCCAAGTAACACTCTTGCACATGAACATGAGTTCATCATCTTGGTAGGATTTCAATCTATCTGTACCAATAGTCCCTGAAATCAACTCTTCCATGTCTATTTTCAGTCTGTTTACATCCAATGGTTGCAGTTCAGTATCTTTCTTCTGTAAATTCCTCATCCACTCACTTAATTCTTCTGGAGTCGGACCCACAGGGGTATTATTCATCTCTACCCAATTTGTACTTCTCTCTAGGGTCTCAGTTGCTGACTCGGTTCCCATAGGAATCCTATTTATCTGACTCTCATTAATCGTCAAATTTGTAGGTGGACTCGATCTATATGAGCCAACCAAATCTCTTGTCTCTCTAGTTTCTGGAATTATCCCTTCTCTCACTCTTTGCATATTCGAGTTCATTGGAATTGTGAAAGAATGCTCATCTATTCTTTGGTTTTCAAATACCGGTATTACTGGTCCTATTGTCACTGGCACAGTCACGGCTTCCATGTTCATGGTTAATTCTCTTATTTTCTCAGTCAATTCTCTTGTGGTTCTTGCTAACTCAGCTGTATTACCACTATCAGGCTTCGCATTCTGTGGAGTTTCTAATTTTTCATAAGACCTATTTATTTCATAATTTCGTTCAGGGCTTTGATTCCTTACAGTTTCCATTGGTGGTGCATTTGGAGTCACCACCGCAGAATTCTGTTGATATGGAGGGGGTTTTCTATTTAAAATGTCTTCCAGCAACTCATCCTCTGTTTCGCTACCTCCATACCCATACCTCTCTGTTACTGCATGTTTCTTTTTCTCCATACATTTTCTCCCTGTAACTTCTTCAACTGTTCTGACAGGAAACAAACCATCCGTCATATTAGCATACCTCCATCGTCTCATCCTGTCTTCATGATTCACTCCCCATACTCTTCCATGAACTAAACTATAATTCTTTGCACCTCTGTGTCTTTCTCTTTCATACATCTCATCTTCCCATTCACCTAACGCTTCAAACTGTGTTGGTCTAGGTCTCGGTTCAAGTTTCATCATTTTCACTCTCAAATTTCGAAGTACAGCTGTGCTAAACTAACCATTTTCTGGAAACGCCAATACTCCATCGTTCTGGGTATATTTTGCCCAATTTTCCAACCAAATGCAAGTATGTTAGCCATATTTCAACATCATATGAGAAGCTGGCGTTTTTGGCGGAGGAAGTATTTCTCCTTCCCGAGTCACTACCTTTTTGTCCTTCTTGAAAAAGTTTTTAATCTTCGCCATCCATGACGGTTTCTCTCTACCATACTCATAATAAGCCATATCGCATGATTCTTTCTCTCAACAAACACACGAAAATTCTTCGCTACTCTGTTCTTTCTACTGTTTGGCTATTCGGACCTATCCCAGCGCGTCTCACACTAACGCACCAATCCAAAAGCTCTATGTCACTCTCAACTGGCCAATACCAGCGCGTCTTCACACTAACGCACCAATCAAGAAGCTCTTCGTTTTCCCACAACTGGCCAATACCAGCGCGGTCTTTGTTGACGTCAGTTCTACTCCTGTCTTTTCTGACCCCTCCTTTACAGAAATTATCGGCAGTTTTTCTTACCTTCTCTTCTCGACAAAATTTTATTAGTTACAACGTAAAACACATTACCATTGTCTGTTTCGCTAAACAAAAGAAATAGTTTGCTCTATCTTGCAAGAATACCCTTTCGTTCGATAAGTGTAGCACTTCTCTCTACCTTACCCTTCTTTCAAGCAAGGGGTAAACCCGTTTCTCTGGGGATAAAACACATGTGGAGACTACACTGCTCCTGAGAATTAAGGCCAGAGTTTCACAAGTAAATCTGTTGCTATTTCACTCAGACGCGTTTTCATACATGAAATGTCCCTATCATAACACAATCCTGTGTTATCACCAATTTGAAAATCAGACAATGCACAATTCCATGTGACTTCTCTTGCCACACGTGTCCACTTCCTACTTCCTGGAAGCTTCAAAATTTTGACTTACATATAACATAATACAATTCAACACAAAGTGTTAGACATGAAAAATCAATAAATCAATAATCAATAATCACCAAACTAATCTATAGTAACCATAACTCTGCTACCAAGAAATCTGATCCATCGCGGCTAATATAAATTTCTCCTTAGGACACGAATCCAGGTCAAACATTCACGTCAATTCAACCATATGATGGTGGGGCCCATGACACCTCATATCATACATTCATTCGTCCACTGGATTACACACCAAGGAGAGAATGTGTTGCTGGAGGAACGGGATACCTTGTTAAATTTGACAGAATAACACCTCAGACATTATATACATCAACTTTTGATCCTGTCAGTTCTAAACATCAAGGTATTCCGCTCTTTGGTCGATGGACCAACTAGTAGAATAGGTTGATGGTGATTAAGACCAGCTCAATCACTCTGAAACTTATTAAACTTTAAACTTATTAATGAACTGAAGAACCACAAACTCATTTTAAGTTTAGAATGAAATTTTATCTAATTTCTTAATTGCACGGGTGAGATTCTTAGTTTATTAATCACTTTTGATACATTAATAACATTTATATGAAAAGCTCTAATTAAGAATTGAAAATTATGCATTACCCATTTGGATGCAGATAGGAATGGTTCACCAAAAAGAAGATAAACCGTAGACACAGAATAGAACTCCCAAACTTACTGACTGTCCCGCTAAAGGCCTCCTCGACCGGACCTCCCATACAGATTTCCCGCATCGATCTCGTTCCTTCCCCAGTCAAGTTCGAAGTCCAAAAATGACAAAGTCCTTTCGTAATATTGAGGTGGAAAATGGAAAATAGGACATCAACAGCAGCAGTATCATCAATAGCAGCGGCCACAGCAGCAGCAACAGGAGCAACCCAAAAGAAGCCACCCACAGAAGCAGCCCGAAGAAGCAACCCCTCCCACATAAAAGTAGACCCTCTTATACCCTACTTTCTAGCTTACTACACAAAAAGTTGCAATCCTTAGGGGCAAGAATCACGCTAATTGGTCCATTCGAGGGGTGGTGATGGTCACCTCATCGCCTTCCTTGTTCAAACTGGTTTTGGGGACAGTTAAGCGTTCAATGAGTCTCATGACCTTTGGGTAAAAGCAGTCCAATTTGTTCATTAATTTTGTTGCAATCCCGATGGTCACAAATTAGTTAGTCCATTGTTGCTCAGTACTTTTCTCTTCTAGTCCCACGAATACGTGCTGAGTCTTTCTTGACACCCTCCTTATGGTAGGTCAATACGACCTTGACATCTCTCACTCCGTGCTCAGGCTGCACCCACGTGATCTGCTTCCTCTATTTCTTCCGCCTAGAGGCCATCTTTGGCTTTTCACGTGACCTCATCTGTCTCGGCAGCCATTTTCGCAGCATGGCCTAGCAGGCCCGAACGAACTATCATAAGAACAAACACAACCAAAATTAAAACAAAGAAAATAAGCCTTTCTGTTTACCACCCGCCATTCTAAAGACCCGTGTTAGGTGTTACCTAGCAGAAGCGACATTTAAAGCCATTTTACTTACCATCTGCATTCTTTGCCACAATACAAATCTACTACATAGCATAAATCATGCGATTTTACTCTAATTAGTACGCAAATCACAATATTAGCGTTAATCAACTTCACAATTGTAAATAAATTAGATTTTTCACAAATTGCGGGTTACCCTTATGTAGTGTTTACTAAAAGTGCATTTGTTGATTACTTCATGCTCCATCAAACAATTAGTATCGTTAATTTATTAAAGCTCATTAATTTTCCAAGGGGGGGTACAAATTATTTTATTTACCCTGCTCCATCAGAGCAGATCCATTTAATTTAGGTCTGCAAGGTTAGGGGTGGCCCAAAGTAATCTCATGATGTTGCCCCTGTTCAGGATGTCATGATTCCCTTTTGAGATATAATCAGGTTTGAGCAGTGTTGAGTTACCACCAGGCAGTGTGGTGTTCTGGAGTTGCGTAAGCTGAGGGGATCTCTGACGTGCAGTACAGATGCATAGTTACAATTATGTTGGTCGACATCTTTGGGTTGTGGTAGCAACCCCTCTGGAGGGGAACTGTAATTGGTATCAGACCATGACATGTTGGTGGTTGCACCAGGTAAGGATGGTTTCGGTGTCAGGTCAGGGTCCTGCCATTGGTGCCCTATGGTTATTGGCGGGACCATATTATGAACTGTGAGCCTCGCATAAGTACTTTGCTAATCATCGTTGGCCTGGTGTACTTGATCTGGCCCCTTGGCTGTGAGCTTTTCAGGCTCTTGGTACTTTACTGCTGTTAGGTCTGGTTCTGTCTGGAGAGCCTGATTTACCTCGGGCCGCATTTTCGCGGTCAGTGACGCTAGGGGTTCTGGAATGTGTGCTACTCTTGAGTTTGCATTACCTCTTTTTTTCTGAGTTGTGGTCATTCCCCATGACGTGTCTCTGTTTTCTTTTTCAATCAATGGCCTCCTGATGTTGTGAGAAGGGGGTGGAGTTTCTGAATCCGGACAGGTGTTAGTATGTTGCGAGACCTTGTTTTGGATGCTTGCGTCACTTCGGTTGTTATCTCTGTCAGGGCCGTTGATCGCAGAAAATAGGGAAGAAGTCTGGTTGATTTGGGAGAGGTTTCTATTTACGGCCTTTGCTTTTCTGTTGGCCGTGTTGTTTGGCATTAGTCTTTAGGATGTGAGTTTCTACTTGGGCTGCCATGGGTGGTTGTTTAGGAATGCCGCTTGCCCCCTTTCTTTGTTGGATGACTAGGCCTTCCTATTGATTTTTTAGATTGCTTGAGTTGGCACACTCTCCTGGGCCTTGGCCGGACTCTGGGGTCAAGCTCGCGGAGGGTGTACATGTGGTAACGATTGGTGCACTCCTCAGGTCCTTGAGCAAGATGGACAACATTGAGGGTAGGGTCAATAGTTTATCCACGATCTGGCTACAGCCGCAGTTGAGACGCAACTCAGTTTGGGCTCTTTTTATTAGGCCGTTGAGTTCCCCCACTTTTTCATCATTGCCAGCAGTGAATAATGCCAATGTATTTAATAGGGAGAGCTGGATGTTCATTTTGTTGGACTAGTATTGCAGGGCTTCTACTGACAGTTGCATAGTATTTAGGATCGACGGATACTCTCGGAGTCGATACCTTGACTTTGGGGGGCTGGAGCCTCAGTTCTGAAGTGGCCTTATTGTCATTTGGTGACTGGCTATAGTTGGCTTCAGGACAGGGTTCTGTGTGGTAGCTCTGCCGACTTCTGTCAGCTGCTACAGGTCCTGAGAGGGGAATATTGTTATAGGTGCCCTCTTGGGTGAGTGCATGTCGGCCTATTTCAGTTGTGGCAATTGCCACCTGTGCGTGCTGTTCGAGCTTCGCTACTGTAGGAAAGGGAGGTGCTGCTGCTGATACTGATGCTGGATGCTCTGAGGCTTGGCCCTCCTGTTGTTCATATTTTTCGGCTGGTTGCTGGAAACCTAGACATCTGTTGGGGAGCAGGGTTTGATGGGTTGTTTTTGGTGCGACACCGAATGCCAAGGATTGCCTAAGGTCATGGTGAACAGAAGGGGAGGAGGGCCCGGCTGTTGACAGCAGGCTTAAGTCTAGAGATTTTGTCACCTGGTGGCTATGAGAGAATGCACAGAACTGGTCATCCATGGGTGGTAGGCCCTCCTCATGGGGGCGTGTATGGAGCAACACCGTGGTTGTCAGTGGCGACTGTAATGATTGAGCTTGTTGTAGGGGGACTGTAGTCCTTTGAGTGCAGCGTTGCTTGAATAAAGAGAGGCACCTGCATCTTTTAAGAAATTGAATTTTGTGTCAATTTTTGGTTGGGTTGAAGGAGCTGTGTATTTAGGCGTCCCTCCCCCTCCTCTTGGTGATGCATTGGTAACTGGGTCCTGCTCCAATTCAATTAAGAAGGAGGATCTGGTGCTATGTTGGACACTGGTGGTGCGTGGCTTGCGCTGCTTTCCCTTTTTTCCAGCCGGCCTGGGCATGGCGGCCTCCCTGGTATACCTTAATCTCATTGTATAGCCAGTGGACCCCTCTGATTTGCAGAGACTGTGATGCGGTGGCTGATAGTCTGGTTGAGCTCCTTCCTTCGCTTTGCTTTGCCTGCTCCTTGTGTTGTCATCCCTTCCGTTGCTTCTGACCAGACCAGGCTTATGAAGCTTATAAGTTGCGCTTGCACCCCGTCTGTTGTGGAGCTTGCGAGACTGTGAGTGGTGAAGGTGACTGTAGCGGAAATTTCTTGTGTGGATAGGGGATGGTTTTCAGATGAAGACAGACCCGAGCTCTGTGGGGCCTTCGTTAACACACTGTCTGCAGACCGCAGCGGTCTTGTCTTGACTTGACTCACGCTAAAACACTGTGAATGATTCTTCGGGCCGCACCTCTGGTTTTGGTGGGGGCACGCCCTCCACAGCTGGGTTTTGCTGCTACCCCTGCACTGCTGTTCCTAAGAGTGCTCCTCCTCATGTAAAGTGCCAATGGAAATAGTGAGGTAGTCAGAGACTGGGGGGGGATGCTCCTGACACCTGGCTCCTAAGTCCCCCAGCCTTAATATGGGGTGATATGCAGTGATGTAATGAGGCTTGCCAGCCGGGGGTCACACCTCCTTCCCCCGGGCCCCCCTGGCAGTCCGCCTTCGGCCTCCAGTGACCTCTGATGGCAGATGCCTGGTTTCATGGCTTCAGAGTGAGCTGCAGCTTAGGGGTTGTAGGGATTTGTAGGACTCCAGTATTGCCACACCCCACCTACTGCCACCTGCTGCAGCTTGGGAGTCTGGGGTCTCGACACACTGGACACAAGGAGCTGAGCCCTCTTCTAGACTCCTTCTAGACCCCCTTAGGTGCCTCCTATGCCACTGGTTCTCGGTGTGGTAAGGTGAGTAGAGGGCGAGGCTGCGTGCTGCTGGAGGGAGAGACCGGAGTCACTGGGGGGACCTCCCCGACTGCTGACAAGCCCCACCGGCCTAATGCCGACTGCTTCCGTCTGCAGCGGGAAGAGCCCCCTAGGGCCTGGCCCTTGCTGGCTACCAGCTGACTCCTTTCCAGCCTTCCGATGGCATTGGAGATGACGAAGCGGCAGTAGCGACTGCAGGATGGCAGAGTGGCAGGAACAATGGGAGGGGCTAAGAAGGACCAGGAGGATTGCTGCAAGGCTGGTGAGTCGGGTACCTGCAAGAGTGTGCTGTGCTGGACCCCCCGACTCACCCCCACTCCGATCCCCGTCCCCGTTTTTAGCTGGGCTGGAGCAGGTATGTCCGGTAGCCAGGAATGACCACGCCAAATGCATTGGCTGTTGGCTCCCGACTCCCGAGCTCCCGACTCGTTGCTCTTGGACCACTTGCTCGGACCTCTTGCTCGGCGCTCCCTGCGCTACGCTGCTCACTGGGTGGCCACACCTCCGGAACGCTGCTTGGCAGCACTACAATGGGGAAAAAGGACCTAGGTTGCTTTTCCTTCACCAGGGCATATAAAACATATTTTATATTGTCCCATCTCTTTATAACAAGGCACCTTACCCTGGGGCACGTAGGGCGTACCTTAGGGGTGACTTATATGCAATAAAAATGTAGTTTTAGACTTTAGAAGTACTTTGAATTCCAAAGGCAAATTTGGACACTGTTATTATAAAACCAGCCTTCAAGGCAGGTCTGGCTTTAAAATGACACCACATCCCACAGCAGTGCACACTTAAGTGAGTGAAATCCACTGGGGTCTCTAAACCTTCATGCCCTACCGCATACTAGGGACTTACAGGTAGGTTGTCTGAACCAATTGTAATTACACCAATTGCCATATACCTTTTAAACAACACTGGCCCTAGGCCTGGTTAGCGGAGCCCAAAGGCACATTCAGAGTCATTAATCACCAATATCAGTCAAACAATAGAGGTGATCAGGGCAAAAAGGATGACTTTCCTACAATCGATATATCATTTTCATAGTTTCACCCTGTTCCAGTATGGATTAGTGTTAATGTGGAACCACATGGGAAAAGCAAACTAGGGGGCTTGAATATAGTGACCACACATGTCCCTATTGAACCATATCAAGAAAACAATATGCTTGTTTTAAATTTAAGAGTAAAAAATGTATTTTGCTAGGTCTACAAACCTATTTGGTAACAAGTAATTCAAGATTTGCAAAATTACAGCTTCAAATTCCTTTGCATATTAGGTGAATCCTATAGAAGTCACATAGTGAAACAATAGTAGTAATTTAACAAATAAGCGATACTTGGATTAAAAAACATTCTCCTTGTGTGTATTAAAAAATACACAGAGTGGCAAATACATAAGACATTACAATCAGCAAGAAGATACCAGTTAATAAGTAGAAAATCAGTTTTGTGATGGGAATGTTGTCTAAATGCATTCAGGGGTGTTCCCCTGCTCTGAGTACCTGACTGTGTGTGCACCTGGCATACTGTCTTTTATTTTGGCCCTGATGTCACACTGATTGCTAGTCTAGGGTGTTTGAGGGACAGAGGTCTGTCCCTGAGTATGCAAGGTCTGGGTCCCCTCATGTGAACTGAAGATGTGCACCAACCATGCCCTCTTATTGGACAGATGACTACTGTGCCTGTCCTGGGTATAACACATAAAGCGATGGTGGCAGAATAAAATGTTTTGGGATTCATAGTGTGACCTGGCTGTTCATTTGGTGACGGAGTGGCCTTCTAGCCCTCTCATGTAAAGTTTTACTGTTATGTGAATACCCAGAAATTTGTGCTGACATCCTATGCACATATGGAGTGCATGTGCGTATGTGTAATGTGTGTTTGGCTCATGTGCAGTAGTAGGACTCTTTCTGTTTATGTATACAGTTACTGTACCCAGTGGAATCCATCATGGGTGCCCCTGGTTTAGCATGGCACAAGATGGAAGATGAGGACGATTTTGGAGATAATAGCAGGATATTGTCTGCATTCACGGTGGTTCAAGGGTGGAGATCCAGGCACTGAGGTGAGGAGCATGGAGACAGTGCTCTCCTTCGAAATTCCATGAAGATATTGCTGTCAAATGGCTGCTGCTTAGTTCTTCCTGCCATTAGGTGGAAGATAGGGGTAAGTTCTGGGACTGCAGTTTCTGTTGTTCAAGGTGAAGAACTTTGAGGGACCGGCATATCCATGATTACTGCTTCTGAGAGACTGATAACAGGCAGGTGCAGATACCCTACACTTCATTGTACTCGTGTTTTGGATATTCAAGTTTGGAGACAGTCCCACTGCTACCTGCTGTGAGAAATATCACTTTGCACAAAGGTTGTGTCTGAAAAGCAGCCGGAGATAGACACTTGAATGAGAACAACCCCAAACCGCTTCTGAAGTTTGATACAGTGGATCCACATCCCCTGTATAGAAAATGTGTCTAAAGGAGGGATCCAAATCTCTCACATTTTTACAATTACAGTTACCAGATCTCCCAGTCGAGGGAAGGGTTTATTATACAGAGTATGTGAAGGACTGTTGTGTGACCATGGTTGGTATTTGTCTAACAGACAGTCTCACAGGGGTGAGGAAACATCATCGAAAGTCTGCACTGTGTGCTGGAGGAGGTACGATTATGCCTAGTGCCTAGAAACCTGTTTGCCTGCTGAGAGATGAAAGGAGTTTCCTTGGCCCTGCAGGGGAAGAGATTAACTAAGAGGAAAAGTCAGTGTGTTCCTAGTCCGAGAAACACCTACAATTGTCATTCTGATTTAGAGGACAATTAGAAGTGACCATAGCTGCAGAGTCTCCTGGTCCACCAGCAGCTCTTTGTGAGATCCTGATAGTCTATATGTTTTGCATATTGCCCCAGTTGAGGCTACTACTGCCTTGATAATAACCTTAATGAGCTGAGGTTCCAACTGTTTTGCAATGCCTGATATCAGCGAGAATTCACAAATACCTATTATATGGGTCAATGATTCATACCCTAAGTTGTATAATCTATAATGTTTATAAAAATATAATTTCTTGTTGCTCCAGCTGCCTACCATGGACAAAATATTAAGTTATCTTAACTGAAATCTCAAGTGCCTCTAGCAAACTTTACTTGACTTTGTTGGAGTCAGTTCGTTTGTAGCTGCTCACAGGGATATATTAGTTATTTACAACTCTTTAAAGTACTTATGATCAAAATATCAGCTACAAAGATAGTACTCTTTACAGATATTTTAATTCATTGCTTTAAAGTTAAGCATGTCAGTAAGGCATCAGACCATGATCTGTGAAGATTATGCTATAAAATGAGAAGTTCAAACTGTGATGTGTTCTTCAGTTTAGTGGATTTCTTACTATGTTAGCTTCAACCAATTGACATCCAGCACAGTATTGAACTGTGGCCATTTTATCCTTAAAAATGCAATAGATACCTTTGATCAGCAAATTTGTTTATTGAAACAAGCCAATTTCTAACCGCAAGAGTGCTTGAGAGGTAGCTTGATGCAAGCTCAGCAAATACCTGGATACATTAGACTGAATGATATCTAATCTTTTATTAATTAGTCCTTTATAAATCAGAGATGCTTATAGCAGATTCACATTCAGTTTTGCTATGACTGTGGGTCACCAAGAGAGTGGGAGTTAACCCTCCGTATGTCCTTTTAAATGGACCAGTCCTTGGTTACAGTTCTTGCTCTATCATTTCAGGTTTTCACATTGTACTTGCCTGGGAAGATATTGGGAGATCTTAAAGCCAGTTATCTCCTCTAGAGGTGTTGTATCAATCCATATCTCAATTTTTTGATACCACTTTCAAAACTTGGGTAGATAACTGGGTTTATTATATAGTTGTAACCAAATATAATAGTCTTTGCAAACGAACTTCTGTTTGATCACTTAAATTCACATCATCCACATACTGTCCTTTCTGCCTGCTCGGATGCCGTTTCGGCAGCCTAGCGCTAACTTACGGCACCCTTCCACCTTCCTGCACAAATACAATCCTAAGAGGCGTTTTCATCTTTCTATGTGCGCTGCAGAATGCAGCACACATGAAAAGAGTAAAAAACAATGATAAATGAAGTTATTTCTCCTTGTTACGCCTCACCTCCAGAGGCCTATGGATTTGGCATTTCCCCAGGTTTACACTGTGAGAAGTTGGCCTGGTATATGCTGTCCACTAATTATAGTGGGCACCTTGCACCAGTCCAAACAACCCCTTATTGGAGATAGGTTAAAGACAACCTTTATTGAAAGCTATCCTAGTGGTAGCTATGGAGAGCAGCCTTCAGGCTAAGTCTTGAAGGAATGTAAAGCAGCTTGTTTTACCAGTCTATAATCTCTTGAGTGACCAAATGAAAGAGGACCACACCAGGTATATATTTAAAATATATGTATTTAGTCTTAAACACACCCCTCTAGTCTCTTTATGAGGCTAGAGTTTGAAGTACATAAGTTACAAGTCAGTTATCAACAGTAATAGCACAAATACACGTTTGAGCCCTAGGGGCGTACCAAACCATATACCAATAAAGTGGTATAAGAACCACGACTGAGCTAGACACAAGGCCTAGAGCCTGTAGAAGAGCTTGGCCCTCAAGGAACCACCCAAGGTAGTGACACAGGGGACCCACGGGGGACGCGTGCAGTGTGAGAACACAGCCGCGAGCCGCCGTTGACTTCTATGGGGAATGTCGCGGTTGAAGTTTTAGAGAAAAGGGACACTTAGAGGAGGACTTGGAGCAAACCCCTTTAGAACTAGGTCGTTCTAGAGTCTATACCCATGGGAGCACCGGAGTACTCGAGTTACCTCACCCAGGAAAGCCGGGTGCATAGGTGTCTTTCGGGGTCAAGTTTCGTCGTCGTTTTCAATGGCGATCTGCTGCAAAGTGCTGCTGGTGACCAAGTCGAAAGTGTTCGGGTGGATCCAAAGGTGGATCGAAGATCTGAAGAACCTGAAAGCAGAGGGGACAGAGTCTGGGTCACTAGCCAGTGACCAGGAAGGCGATGAGCAGATGCCCACCGATGTCGGGTGCTTCAGGTAGGTTGACGGTCATCTTGACTCTTCAGCCACGAGGTCCAGGAGGTGTCAACGATGACCAGGAGCTGGATTCGAGCTGTCCCATGACGTCTGTCGATTGCAGGGGTGTCGCCGACCGGATTGGACCCAACAAGCCTTGGCAACGGCAAGTCACGTGGAAATAGAAGACGGATGGTGGTACAGACCAGCAAGGTCTGAGGAACTCACCCAGCAAGGGTAAGTCAGGGCACGTCTGGAGCAACCAGGAAAGCCCAAGCAAAAGAAGAGTTGCCTTCGGGAGGGCCCACTAGCCAACGGACTAGTGACCACAAAGGAGCCTCGAGTGGACACACTTGGAGCTGGCTTACAGGACACTCGTGGAGTGGAGGACAGTGATCTTCGGTGCAGTCGGTGCTGGAGGCGGGGGCTACTCGAAGCCCAAAGCACAACTTCGTGGGAGACGAGGAAGAGGATGCACTTGCAAAAGTACTCGGTGTTCAGGGGTCACGGTTCCAAATTACCCACGACAGCTACGGTCCTCAGCTTTGCTGGGGACTCAGGGCAGCCTCGGGGAAGTCTGGAAATCCACCTCTGGTGATGCAAAGACTTCGGCGTTTGGCGGGAGCTTCGGTGATGCAGACCAGACAATTGCTTCTTAGGTGCCTGCCAAGCAGGGGAGTCACTCCTTGACCCCAAGGGAGATTCTTCAGTACTCTAATCTTTAAAGTAGAGCGTCAAAGGTCCAGGTATCTGTATCAGAGTTTCGTCCAGGTAAATCTAAAGTCCTAAGGACTGGGGTCCCATACTTATACCAAGTTAGGGGGTTGGACATACTCTGGGGACCCACCTATGGGAGGGTCAGGGAAGAGGGGTGGTTACACCCATTCCCTTTGTCCAGTTTCACGCCAGAGCAGGGGCAGGTAGCCCCTGCAACCGGTTTGAACTGGAATATGCACAGGGACACCAAGTGTGCCCCCAGTGCAGGACTTCTGAGCACCAGAGAGTGCTTCCGCCCAGCCCCAATACACATTATCCTGTCTGGGGAGGTGGTTACACCTCCCTGCGACAGGAAACCTATTGTCCAGGCCTCCCCTGCCGGAGTTTCAGTCAGCAGCAGGAGGCCAGACCCGTGTCTGTGGCAGCGGCATCCATTTTGTGATGCCAGGGCTCTGGAAAGAAGTTACCGGGCAGGCCGGTGTGTACATGTCTCTCCCTCTAGAAGATTGGAATGCTACCCCCACCGCCAGAACTGGCGGGGGGGTAGTATTCCAAGATGTTTGACACCAAACACGACATGTTTTGGTGCAGCCAGTCCAAAGTTAGCATTGTACCGCGAGGATATAATGCACTTAAGAGTATATGGTCAGGCTGCACTACAAACAGCATCAGAGAAGGGTCTCCGAACGATAAGGCCTGCCATAGGAGTGACTTATAGGTTTATATGGGTGTACATATGTAGTGATATAGGTAACCTATATCACAGTAAGGGGTGCATGCACCACCTTACCCAGGCTGCAGTAGCAGACCTGTGGTGTCATTTTGGATGGCCTTCCAGGGGTGGCACAATACATGCTGAAGCCCCTGGTAGGACACTGAGGTACCTATGCCCTGTGTAGATAGTATACCATATACTAGGGACTTATAAGGGCACTCCAGATTCCAATCAGAGATGTGCCTAAGGCACATGGAAACCATTTTAGAGAGGAAGCAGCTAGGCTGGGGTTCTGATTAGCAGGGCCCCAGCCAGACTAAAGTCGAAAAACAGTGAAGCATCAGCAAAAAGTGGGGGTACCCATGTGAAGCAGATCCTACTCTCCTACACAACCCCCCCCAAATGTAGGGACATTAAACTAACCTTGACCAGTTGAGTCTTCATGTTCTAAGTGGAAGTACCTAGAGAGTCCATCTGCATTGGCATGGTTACTCCCAGGTCTATGTTCCACTGTAAAGTCCATCCCCTGTAGGGAAATGGACCACCTAAGCAGTTTGGGGTTTTCACCCTTCATTTGTTTTAGCCATAGGAGGGGCTTGTGGTCTGTTTGAACAAGGAAGTGAGTACCAAACAAGTATGGCCTCAACTTCTTCAGAGCCCAAACCACAGCAAAGGCCTCCCTCTCTATGGCTGACCAACGTTTCTCTCTAGGGGTCAGCCTTCTGCTAATAAAAGCTACTGGCTGATCCTGACCTTCATCATTCAATTGTGACAGTACAGCCCCTACCTCCAATTCAGATGCATCTGTTTGGACAATGAACTTCTTGGAGTAATCGGGACTCTGTAGAATGGGAGCAGTGCACATGGCCTGCTTCAGGTCATCAAATGCCTTTTGACAGCTAACTGTCCACTGAACCTTTTTGGGCATTTTCTTGGAAGTTAAGTCATTCAGGGGTGTCACTATTGATCCATACCCCTTGACAAATCTCCTATAGTACCCAGTCAGGCCTAAAAGGCTCTCACCTGAGTCTGGGTAGTTGGAGCAGTCCAGTCCATGATGGTCTGGATCTTGCTCTGCAATGGTTGAACCTGGCCTCCACCCACAAGGTGGCCCAGGTACACAACCTGACTCTGCCCTATCTGGCACTTTGTGGCCTTGATAGTTAGGCCTGCTTTCTGCAGGGCCTGCAAAACATTTCTGAGGTGGACCAGGTGATCCTCCCAGGTGGAGCTAAAGACATCAATATCATCTAGATATGCTGCACTATAGGCTTCCAAACCTGTAAGGACTGTATTCACCAACCTCTGAAAAGTGGCAGGTGCATTCTTCAGACCAAAGGGCATTACCACAAATTGATAATGCCCACTAGGGGTTGAGAATGCTGTCTTTGGCTTTGCATCATCAGCTAGCCTGATCTGCCAGTAGCCAGCTGTTAGGTCAAATGTGCTTAGATACTTGGCTGAGGCCAAAGTGTCTATTAGCTCATCTGCCCTGGGTATTGGATGGGCATCAGTCCTAGTGACTGCATTGAGACCCCTGTAGTCCACACAAAACCTCATCTCTCTTTTCCCACCACTGGTGTGAGGTTTTGGCACAAGGACCACTGGACTAGCCCAAGGGCTATCTGAGGGTTCAATAACTCCCAAATCCAACATTTTCTGGACTTCTGTCCTGATACAGTCCCTGACATGGCCAGGTTGCCTATAAATCTTATTTTTAATAGGCAGACTGTCCCCAGTGTCCACTTCATGAGTGCACCAGGTGGTCTGACTTGGAGTCAGAGAGAACATATGTCTGTACTGATTGAGCACTTGTCTACAATCAGTTTGCTGCTGAGCAGTGAGGCTGCCTGCCAAGGCTACACCATCCACTGACCCATCATCAGGGTTCTGTGAGAGCAGGTCAGGGAGTGGGTCACTCTCTTCCTCCTGTCCCTCATCAGTAGCCATGAGCAATCCCATGTCTGCCCTGTCCACATATGGTTTCAGTCTGTTGACATGGAGAACCCTGTGGGGACTCCTGGGTGTTCCTAGGTCTACTAAATAGGTGACCTCACCCTTCTGTTCAACAATGGTATGGGGTCCACTCCACTTGTCTTGGAGAGCTGCTGGGGCCACTGGCTCCAGCACACACACCTTCTGTCCTGGCTGGTAAACAGTCAGCACAGCCTTTGGTCATGCCAGGCTTTTTGCAGTTCCTGGCTAGCCTCAAGGTTTTTAGTTGCCTTTTTCATGTATTCAGCCATCCTGGAGCGGAGACCAAGTACATAGTCCACTATGTCATGCTTTGGGGGCTTTAGAGGTAACTCCCATCCTTCCTTTACCAAGCACAATGGACCCCTGACAGGGTGACCAAACAAAAGTTCAAAAGGGCTGTAGCCAACCCCTTTTGAGGCACCTCCCTGTATGCAAATAAAAGGCAGGGCAAGAGTATGTCCCATCTTCGCCTAAGCTTTTCTGGGAGCCCTTTAATCATGCCCTTCAAGGTTTTGTTGAATCTCTCAATTAAACCATTGCATTGTGGGTGATAGGGTGTGGTGAACTTGTAAGTCACTCCACACTCCTTCCACATTGCTTTCAAGTATCCAAACATAAAGTTTGCACCCCTGTCTGATACAACCTCCTTAGGGAAGCCCACTCTTGAGAAAATTCCCAGGAGGGCCCTTGCCACCACAGGTGCTGTAGTGGTCCTAAGGGGAATAGCCTCTGGGTACCTGGTGGCATGATCCACTACCACCAGGATAAGCCTGTGCCCAGATGCTGTTTGGGGATCCATGGGACCAACAATGTCAATCCCCACCCTTTCAAAGGGCACCCCACCACAGGTACTGGTATCAGGGGGCCTTTGTAGTGCCACCTGCCTTGCCACTGGCCTGGCAGGTTACACAGGAGCGACAAAACTCCTTGGTGTCTTCAGACATGTGGGGCCAGTGAAAGTGAGGGACAAGTCTGTCCCAAGTCTTGTTCTGGCCCAGGTGACCTGCTAGGGGAATATCATGGGCTAGGGTCAATAGGAAGCCCCTGAACTTCAGAGGTATAACCAACCTCCTGGTGGCACCAGGCTTGGGGTCTCTATACTCTGAGTACAAGAGTCCATCATCCCAATATACTTTATGGGGACCACTAGCATTCCCAGCAGCCTCAGCAGCAGCTTGCTGTCTGAGGGGTTCAAGAGAGGGGCAGCTCTGCAGCTCCTGGCTCAGATCTGCCCTGGAAGGGCCCCCTGTCCCTAAGAACTCAACCTGATCAGGCTCAAGCTCCTCTGGGACAGTTCCTTCCACAGGACTGAGATCATCTCCCTGAAGAGACTGATCTTCCTTCTGAGCCAAGGGGAAGGCACTGCCTTTACCCTACTACTCCTCCTCTTGGATGGCACTTGGTCCATTATTTCAGAATCCAAGGCCTGTTCAGTGTTAGACATTTTGCTCTGTGACCTGGTCACAGCAAACACATCTGCAGGGATCCCCAGCATTTCTGCATGGGTCCTGAGCTCCACTTCTGCCCAAGCTGAAGTTTCAAGATCATTGCCAAGCAAGCATTCCATTGGTAGGTTTGCACTCACCACAACCTTCTTAAGGCCAGTTACCCCTCCCCAGGAGAAGTTAACAACTGCCAGAGTATGGTCTGTTCTGACATTGCTAGCATTGGTCACTTGGTACATTTCACCAAGTATAATCTGCCCAGGATCCACAAGGTCTTGTGTCACCATGGTGACACTTGCCCCCGTGTCCCTAAATGCCAAAGTCTATTTTCCATTGATTAAGGGCTGTTGCCTGTACTTGCCCAGATTACTGGGACTCACAGAAGAGGTCACATCCATGCCTCCATCACAGACTAGGACAGCCTGAGTGAGTTCTCTGACTAGGTCAGAGCTCATCTCCTTACCCAGGGTCAACCCTACTAAACCCTTGGCCTGTGTACTCCCACCACCATTTGTAACTGCACTAGGGGGAACAGGTGCCTTAGGGGCATTGGTGGGGGCTGGAATAGAGTCTTTGGACTTGGTGCAATCACTGGTCCAGTGTGTCTTTTGCTTACAGACTTTGCACCATGGTTTCTTTTGGCCTTTCCCTTTGTTAGACTGTGAATCCCCACCTGAAGAAGATTTTTGGGGGCCTTGTGAAGACTTCTGGTCTTTACCCTTCTCCCCACCCTTATCAGAGTTCTTAGAATCTTGCTTCTTTGGGTCACCACCTTGGTTCTGTACCTTCTGCCTCACCCTGGTTCTGACCCATTTGTCTGCCTTCTTTCCCAATTCTTGGGGAGAGGTCAGATCAGAGTCCACCAGGTACTGATGCAACAGCTGATTTTGACAGTTATTAAGAATCTGCTCCCTCATGATAAGATTGTACAATCCTGTGAAGTCACATACCTTACTGCCCATCAACCAACCTTCCAGAGCCTTAGCAGAACAATCCACATAGTCCACCCAGTCTTGAGTCTGTGCTTTTTGGGTATCTCTGAACTTTAACCTGTATTGTTCAGTTGTTAGGCCAAACCCATCAATCAGTGCACTTTTTAAGACTGGATAATTATCAGCATCCTCTTCTCTAACAGAGAGGAGCTTATCTCTACCTTTGTCTGCAAAGGAGAGCCACAAGATTGCTGCCCACTGCTCCTGAGGGACCCTCTGTACTTTACAGGCCCTCTCCAGTGCAGTTATCCATTTGTGGATGTCATCCCCACTCTGGTAGGGAGGGACAATCTTGCTCAGATTTCTATGGTCATAAGACCTTTCCCTATCTCTGGGGAAATTGCTGCCACCATGGGACTCTAGTCCCATCTTTTTTCTTTGCTTTTCAAGCTCTAGGGACTCCCTGTCTATAGCCAACTGCTCTCTTCTGAGTCTCAACTGAGCTTCTCCATACTTGAGCAGTCTCTCTTTCCTTTCATGAGAGGATTCCCTCCTATGAGAGGAAACAGAGGTCCCTATTGAGGTGTCAGAGTGGTTAGACTCCTGAGAAGGAGATCTAGGCCTTCTGGGCACACTCACAACTCTTCCTGGGGGGACAAAGGGGAGGTAATTCTGATCCTCCTCCTCATCCACAGGAGGAGCTGGGTTTTCCAGGTCAAGGTCATTTTCACCTTCCTGGCCAGTTTCAGAGGGGGGGTCCTGGGTGTTTTCACCCCTGGCCCCTTCCTCGTCTTCTGCCCCACCCGGTCTGCCTACCCCTTCAGACCCTGGTAGTCTTCTGAGATCATCCAGCAGGAGTACCTCTATGAGGCGTTGGGTGTTGGCACTTTTGCCTGTCTTTAGTTTCTTAGCAGTGCTTAATGCTCTCAATTCCAAGAATGGGAGATTATCATACTTGGAGGGAAGAAGCCCATTGGCTTCTGGCTGGGACCCACTGGTTCCTGGCCCTAAAGACATTACTAGTGTGGTGTGGTGTATGCACTACCTACTCTAGTGTGGCCTACTAAACTCTCTTGAGTTGTAGAAAGGGTGTGCTATCCTTTAACACACAACTCTAAGTTCAGTAGAACTTACTGTATCCTAAGCTTGATTTATATGTACCTAAGGTACCCTTAGTGGTTTTCAGTTGATCAATTCAATTGAGATTATCTGGTAAAACAATAGCAAGCTGGAATCCCACACGCTGCACACCAATGTGAGAAGTTGGCCTGGTTTATGCTGTCCACTAATTATAGTGGGCACCTTGCACCAGTCCAAACAACCCCTTATTGGAGATAGGTTAAAGACAACCTTTATTGAAAGCTATCCTAGTGGTAGCTATGGAGAGCAGCCTTCAGGCTAAGTCTTGAAGGAATGTAAAGCAGCTTGTTTTACCAGTCTATAACCTCTTGAGTGACCAAATGAAAGAGGACCACACCAGGTATATATTTAAAATATATGTATTTAGTCTTAAACACACCCCTCTAGTCTCTTTATGAGGCTAGAGTTTGAAGTACATAAGTTACAAGTCAGTTATCAACAGTAATAGCACAAATACACGTTTGAGCCCTAGGGGCGTACAAAACTATATACCAATAAAGTGGTATAAGAACCACGGCTGAGCTAGACACAAGGCCTAGAGCCTGTAGAAGTTCTTGGCCCTCAAGGAACCACCCAAGGGAGTGACACAGGGGACCCACGGGGGACGCGTGCAGTGTGAGAACACAGCCGCGAGCCGCCGTTGACTTCTATGGGGAATGTCGCGGTTGGAGTTTTAGAGAAAAGGGACACTTAGAGGAGGACTTGGAGCAAACCCCTTTAGAACTAGGTCGTTCTAGTGTCTATACCCACGGGAGCACCGGAGTACTCGAGTTACCTCACCCAGGGAAGCCGGGTGCATAGGTGTCTTTCGGGGTCGGGTTTCGTCGTCGTTTTCAATGGCGATCTGCTGCAAAGTGCTGCTGGCGACCAAGTCGAAAGTGTTCGGGTGGATCCAAAGGTGGATCGAAGATCTGAAGAACCTGAAAGCAGAGGGGACAGAGTCTGGGTCACTAGCCAGTGACCAGGAAGGCGATGAGCAGATGCCCACCGATGTCGGGTGCTTCAGGTAGGTTGATGGTCGTCTTGACTCTTCAGCCACGAGGTCCAGGAGGCGTCAACGATGACCAGGAGCTGGATTCGAGCTGTCCCATAATGTTTGTCGATTGCAGGGGTATCGGCAACCGGATTGGACCCAACAAGCCTTGGCAACGGCAAGTCACGTGGAAATAGAAGAAGGACGGTGGTACAGACCAGCAAGGTCTGAGGGACTCACCCAGCAAGGGTAAGTCAGGGCACGTCTGGAGCAACCAGGAAAGCCCAAGCAAAAGAAGAGTTGCCTTCGGGAGGGCCCACTAGCCAACGGACTAGCGACCGCAAAGGAGCCTCAAGTGGACACACTTGGAGCTGGCTTACAGGACGCTCGTGGATTGGAGGACAGTGATCTTCGGTGCAATCGGTGCTGGAGGTGGGGGCTATTTGGAGCCCAAAGCACAACTTTGTGGGAGACAAGAAAGAGGATGCACTTGCAAAAGTACTCGGTGTCCAGGGGTCACAGTTCCACGTTACCCACGACAGCTACGGGCCTCAGCTTTGCTGAAGACTCAGGGCAGCCTAGGGAAAGTCTGGAAATCTACCTCTGGTGATGCAAAGACTTTGGCGTCCGGCGGGAGCTTCGGCGATGCAGACCGGACAATTGCTTCTTAGGGGCCTGCCAAGCAGGGGAGTCACTCCTTGACCCCAAGGGAGATTCTTCAGTCCTCTAATCTTTAAAGTAGAGCATCGAAGGTCCAGGATTCTGTATCAGAGTTTCGTCCAGGTAAATCTAAAGTCCTAAGGACTGGGGTCCCATACTTATACCAAGTTAGGGGGTTGGACATACTCTGGGGACCCACCTATGGGAGGGTCAGGGAAGAGGGGTGGTTACACCCATTCCCTTTGTCCAGTTTCACGCCACAGCAGGGGCAGGTAGCCCCTGCAACCGGTTTGAACTGGCATATGCACAGGGACACCAAGTGTGCCCCCAGTGCAGGACTTCTGAGCACCAGAGAGTGCTCCCGCCCATCCCCAATACACATTATCCTGTCTGGGGAGGTGGTTACACCTCCCTGCAACAGGAAACCTATTGTCCAGGCCTCCCCTGCCGGAGTTTCAGTCAGCAGCAGGAGGCCAGACCCGTGTCTGTGGCAGCGGCATCCATTTTGTGATGCCAGGGCTCTGGAAAGAAGTTACCGGGCAGGCCGGTGTGTACATGTCTCTCCCTCTAGAAGGGTGGAATGCTACCCCCGCCGCCAGAACTGGCGGGGGGGTAGTATTCCAAGATGTTTGACACCAAACACGACATGTTTTGGTGCAGCCAGTCCAAAGTTAGCATTGTACCGCGAGGATATAATGCACTTAATGGTATATGGTCAGGCTGCACTACAAACAGCATCAGAGAAGGGTCTCCGAATGCTGCAGAGGGGATCTGCTCATGCAGGGGCACCCTCTCACATAAGAACCAAGCACTCTGCCTTCAGGATTGATAAGGCCTGCCATAGGAGTGACTTATAGGTTTGTATGGGTGTACATATGTAGTGATATAGGTAACCTATATCACAGTAAGGGGTGCATGCACCACCTTACCCAGGCTGCAGTAGCAGACCTCTGGTGTCATTTTGGATGGCCTTCCAGGGGTGGCACAATACATGCTGCAGCCCCTGGTAGGTCTCTGAGGTACCTATGCCCTGGGTACATAGTATACCATATACTAGGGACTTATAAGGGCACTCCAGATTCCAATCAGAGATGTGCCTAAGGCACATGGAAACCATTTTAGAGAGGAAGCAGCTAGGCTGGGGTTCTGATTAGCAGGGCCCCAGCCAGACTAAAGTCAAAAAACAGTGAAGCATCAGCAAAAAGTGGGGGTACCCATGTGAAGCAGATCCTACTCTCCTACATACACGATTTTGTAAATCTGGGGCAGCATCAAAGTCCATGGGTGTTGCTTTGGAAAAACCACTACAACGCCCATGGAATGCCTCCCGGGCGCAGAATAAAGTGACTCAGCGATTTGAACTGCGTCACCTTACTGATGACTTATGAGGCCACTCAGAGCCATGCAGGGTGACTTTGCGTGGCTTTATACATATTTATGAGAGCCCTGCGTCATGCATGTACCACTTTACATGGTGCAAAGGTGACTCAGAGCTCTCATAAATAAGCCCCTTAGTGACCAGGCACCAACAACATTTCACAGTATTTGGCACATATGAATTGCATGACTTGTTCCCATTCACCCGCTATGAGTTTCTTTTAGCTGACCTCACTTACGAATAATATCAATTGCGGGCCTTACTATACTGAAATCGCTCCCAGTTGTCTGTGTTTGCTCTTAGCTACCTTATTTGAGCCTTCATCTTAGCTTCCTGTTGCCTGTTCGAACCAGGTCCTTTTTACAAGCCTTTATGTCTCTTAGTTGAAAAGCAATTTAGAGCTATTTTGTAAGATGTATTCTGACAAAATATGATGCATTCTTTAGCTTTTTTATTGCAGGCTTGAAATGAAGCTGTAACAATAATGGCCTGGGCGACATCTGAATTACGCCAAGTGTAATTTGGGGAATTTTGCGTTATGTTTGTTATGTGAAGTTCTTTAAATTATGCCATTATGCCGCTTCACGAAATTACATGCCAATCTCTGTCAAAATTTACTGCAAACACAGGGGAACAACAGACTGCAAGCTGATGTTGTTCACAGCGCTTTCCTTAAATGCACCCTTGAGTTAAAACTGGCAAGAGGATGCATTTCATGTAAAATATAGCGTGAAATGATGGATTAGTATTTCATGTAAATTTGCCGAAATTGTGCATAATTACGTGAAAGCAAATTACGAGAATTTCACACACTCTTTATGTAATACCCATTTCTCCTAAATTGGGCAAAACTTTAAACAATGTATCCCTTTATTTAATGCCATGTGCTGGGCATTTCTTGTGCTATTTGGTAACTTTAACAGTTATTGCAATTTTAAAGATTTCAGAGTACGTGTATTGGCCACTGTTATGTGATAACAGAAACATAACTGATTCCAAGCCCGGGAGAAGATTTACTAGACAAAACTCAAGGCAAACTTGTGCCTGAACAGAACAACTGGGAAGTTGGAAAAGTTGGCTAAAAAGACTTTGCTGAGTTCGATGTAGCCAGAAATTAAATGCCTTCAGAAAAGCTTCGAAGTCACAAATTATGGCCGGTTCCTGTCTGAGGTGGCCTGGTGGTCAAATAAACGATAGACAGTGATGCAGCCTCGAGTAATTACCAGCAGCTGAGAATTATGCAGACATTACACTTATCACTTTTTGTTTTCCACAAATTAAGTTTGGCATACATTTTTCCCTGATGGCATCCACTAATACATTTAGAGATGGACCTTTAAGATCCTTTGCAAGCCACCTAAGGGTTAATGTCAATGAGGCCAATTTAATTTTAAGGCTGATTAGATGCATTCTTTGAGAAGGCCTATCTTGAAATAAAATCAGTTCAAATACTTGTAGTAAGAAGCCCTTTCAATTTCCAAATCGTCTGGCATCCAACCTCTGTCATTCTTAATGCTGTCATCAACACCAAATATCAAAACATTTGGGGGCATATTAGCTAAAGCAGCGATAATGGGCTTGATAATATGCCCTTGAGAATTCCAATAGAAGCCCAGGATCACAGCAGAACATGGGCTTCTATTGGTATTCTCAAGGGCATATTATCAAGCCTATTATCGCCGCTTTAGCTGCAGTTTCCTGCCGCTAAAGCGGCGATAATTTTAACGCCGTTCTTGCTAATATGGCCCTTGATTCTCCGGCATTCACTTCTAATATGCTTTCTTCACAATATGGCGGCTACAAATGCATTTCGCTGTGTTGTAATCCAATACTAGTCCTGTCAATCAGGGCATTGTTGTCTTCATATTGTTACCAATCTCATCCAATGTTTCCCTCTAACACTTGTCTCCAGAGCTTGCAAAGTCACTTTCCTGCCTTTGGGGTCGACAAGGACATTTGAATACCCCCTCCTGGGGCACCATAGGGTGTGCTCTGAAAGACTCAGGAAGGGACCTGGGTAGATGATGCCACACCCTGTAGCTTGGAGACTTGAGTATCCGACCAGCTTGATCCTGGGTTCAAATCCGTAGCTTGACATCATATTGTAGAAGCTTCAACATCATGAAGCTGTTAAACTGGAGACAAGAAGAAATCGGACCACCACTGTCCCACATTTTCCACCATATAGCTTGATGTGCATGATTTGGCGGCTAATCTCTTGGCACGTGAGAGCTGATACCTGAAGACTTCGCAACGGATCAATTTGTGAGACAGCCTGGTTCAGCCTGCAAACTTGAATCTAAATGTGCTTTTGCTCACTTGCAATGACTATGTACAAGGTTTGACCCATTAGATTCTATTCCATTTTTTTCTAACCATTTTTCACTGGTGTGCAAATTATATTATTTATTTATTTATATAGCGCGAACTTGACCCAAAGGTATCAGAGCACTTTACATGAGCACCAGTTGCGTTACAGACACATTCATTTTATGTTAGGCACGGGGAGCTTAAGTGATTTGCCCAGAATCACAGGATGTTGAGCATCCTGCCAGACTCGAATCCAGTTCTCCAGCGTCGAGGTCGACCGCTCTAGCCGTACGGCCACCTCCTCTCCCCTTTTTTTATTCAATATTCTCTATTTAACGGATTTATTTTTAGTGTTTATTCCTGGTTAGCAATTTTTCTTTAGCTGTTGAATAAATCATTGTCCTTGAGGTAGGCCTTGCTGAGCAGGTAAAGCTATCAAAGGTGATTTAAGGTAGTCCTCACAGAAACCAGGTAATTCTGTAAAGTTGGATTGTTTGGGTGGTATGGAACCTCACATCTAGACAGCGCCCCCTCCTCTCTACAACCTAATATTGGTATTCCCTACAGAGTGTACTAGGATACATGTGAAAGGGCAGTTTAGGTGCTCAGAGAACATACAAACAACAGAAAAAGTTTTCTGGCAATGAATGACAAGACATTTAATTCAACCCTGATAGAGAATTTGGCCACTATGGGGGATATTTACAACTGAAATGGCGGAGTGAGGCCACTTAAAAAACGCAAGGCTGCATCATATTTACGAGAATATGGTGCAGCCTTGCGTTTCCCCCTGCGCTGGCGCTACATGTAGCAGTATAGCGCCGACACAGGCATCCTTGCACCATAGTGCAAGGGTGCAGCATGCAGGGGAAAGATTGTTTATATACAGGAAGGTCCCCCTTCCTGTACATAAACAAACTTTAAATGCCAGTTTGTCACTTCTATGTGTGCTGCTTAATACAGCACACATGGAAGTCACAAAATGTCATTTTTTAAATATTGTTTATGTGGAGGAAGGGGGACCTTCCTACACATAAACAACCCAAGACGTTTTGCTTTTTCCATGTGTGCTGCACAAGGCAGCCCACATGGAAAAAGCAAAAACGAGGAGAAATAAAGCATTTCTCCTTGTTTCGCCAAGTTAAGACCAGGTTTTCCCTGGTCTTAATTTTGGTGCTGTCTCCTATTTACGCTGCCCTTGTAAATAGGGGGCAGCTTCAAAATCAATGGGTGTTGCAATGGAACGCACACCGCAACACCCACTGCCCCCCCCTTTCACGCTAAGTACAGCGTGAAAGGGTGCCTTATTTACAAGGCAGCGTTAAGTCACGTTAAGTGTCTTAACGCTGCCTTGTAAATCAGGCGAGGCCCCTATCGCCACTGATAAAGCCGAATTTTGCACCCTAATTTCACTTATGTATCTCTGGCCGATGATCTTTTATTGCCTGCTAAAAATGTGGAGGGAAGAATACACTTTACCAATTATATAATTTCCCTCCCATCCGTGTCCAATAACAACGAACTCCGAATTTAGCTTTTGTAGATTTATTGCAAAGCCAGAAACAACAAAATATAGACACACCTCAAAATCAAGGTATAGAGATACATGAAAACTAATACAGAGCCCAATCTACGAATATAGTTCATACGACAAAATAGGCATAAAATGATGAATTCCAATATGAGAACACAGCAGAGTATAGATGCTGCATCCAAATCTCTTTTCATTTGTATTTCGGAATTTAGAATAATCTGTCCCTACTCTGCATCTAAAGTGGCATTCCTTTTCTTCCCTTCCTAGCAAATTCCCCAAAAGGTGTCAGCATGTGTTGACTTCCAAAGAAGTACACTCACGTCAAATGGGTCAGGTAGCTTAGAGCTACAGAGCTCGTTCTAAGATGCTCTCCTCTCTTAGTCAAAAACAGAAGAAGTCCTCCAGATCTGTCCCTGTACCTAATTCAAAAAGGCAAAGTTACACCCCTGACGAGTCACATGGTACATTGTTCAGTGAACACCTTCTTCAGTAACCTTCCACAAACTCAATTAAATTTACACGACTGTCCGCCGACCTTGGCTCCCAAGTTCTCCAGGCACAGAAGGTGTCCTCCCTTTCTCTTGTCCGAGCGCTTCAAAGACATTCCTTTCCTCCCATGTATCTTCTTAAATCTGAATGAACGAGGTCAAATTCCTGCACCTGCAGTAGGGGTGAACGAAAACATTCTACACACATAAATTTTAATTAGCTCCTGAGCATAAGAGCAGACGAGGAGAAATGAAACCTTGAAGGAACGAAAGTCAGGCCTACGATTCTGGCTAACTTAAAACACTCTTTAATATGCATTCGCTACACAGGCCTTTAAATGAATCTTATAACAGTGAATACATCTGGTTACTTTTAATCAACATATACGTGTACAATTACATGATTTCTCTAAATACACATGAAATATTAATCAGTTCTGTAAAGCACGTCATGATTTTTCTTCACAGATTTTCAAACGATGATATATAAACTTCATTTTAATATGCACGAAGTTCAACCACACATTGAATATATACGAGTGTAATTCGTTCATGAGTATAATGTACCCCTTACAAATTTTAAAGCGCTGTGCGCTCTATCAGTTCCCCCCTCTGATGACAAGTGTCATCAACACAAAACCTTTCCATAGTATGTTCTCCTCGCAGAAAAGACCGACCTAAACAGAAGTTGCAGCCTGCCTTCCCTGCCTGAACTTCTCCAGATTCTTGAGATTCTGATAGTGACTGTCCTGCAGTCTTTCCATCTGCCTTTCTCGTCTCCTAAGGGAACTCTCAGCCTGTCGTGCTCTGTGCCATTTAAAGGCTCTGAAAGCACCCAACAATACGATAATACAGATTACAACTATTATGATGGGTTTCAGAATGTAACCAACAATTCCCTGCCCCAAATTTCCAAACCAACTTCCAATCTTTCCAAATCCTTGGCCAATTTTGTCCCAAATCCCATTTGTTGCCAAATCATGTATCTCATGATGTAGCTCAGTGATGTTACTCATATACTTCTTTATATCCTTGCTATTGTCTGGTATATAAGTACAGCACTGTTGAACCCTCAATAATCTACAGACTCCACCTTCCTTTGCTAGTAAAACATCTAACGCAAGACGGTTCTGAAGCACCATGGCCCTTATAGAGACCATCTCCCCATCAACAAGCAATAAAGCTTGAGCTGTATTCACTGACAACTTGTCCACTAATGTTGACAACCTTCTAATCTTTACATCATTTAAAACCACTCCCAAACTTGGTATCATTGTGCCATACACATCACCAACAATTTCTCCTGCACTAGTACCACGTTTCTCTCTACGTGATCGTTTCCCTTCCAATGGCCACAAATCTTCCATGTGGAATATTTTAGGAAATACCGCAGCCAGATAACATGTTCTATACCAATTTGGAGGTAATCGAACATAAGCATTCCTTCCACATACAAAATATACATTAGGCACTATGGTCAATTTATCCAATAGCGCCTTCTTTATTGACTCCTCAATCAAGAAAATATGTTCACATTCACTCTCTCCTACAAAAACGTTGTCATAATATGTCTGTGGTTGTCTAATGTATAATTTCCCTTTCTGCTGCAAATCTAAAGGTATTGGACCAGAACTTCCCTTTGCCTTATGATCTAACTCTTCCTGGGTCCATGGAATTACTTCATGTTTGGGATCGGGCCTAAATAATGTCTGTCTATGTCTATCCTCTATTTGGTCCACGAATTTCTTTTCTGTTTCAGATAACATGCATGTCAAATTATGTCTATGAGCATATGCTGTATCCAAAGTCACTGTGGGTACGAAATGTTTTGACATCCTATCTTCCTTTTGTAATAATCATACTTATTCAAATACTTCAACACAGGAACTTCAGGGAGCACTACATCATAGTTAGAGAAATAGTACTCAAAATGGGCCTTACCATAAAACATACTCAGAAGCACACTGCATGTAATGCCATAAGTTAGGGGCAAGTGATGATATCTAATGCCCTCTTCAACTGATGTTGGCAATTGCATACACACAAAGCAATCCTTCGCTTCCATCGTGTCCACATACTCGTACAACAACCTCGCATATGCATTCAACGTAAAATATCCCTTTGAAAGATCTACGTGTAACAAACGACTGGTTTCTCTTATCATGACCTCATCTGATTCTGATGCACCCTCTCTTACGTTTGGTGTAGGAGGTATAGATGTCCCTTTTACACCCTTCTACCAATTCATTGGACTCAACTATGTATGTGATAATCACTACTGTAATAATTACTATTACTCCCACTATGAGTGTGCCCTCACAGCTTGGCTTGCCCCCTCTTCCAAGTTTCTACTCTCTGATGTGTTTCTTTGATCAAGGGGAGCTGGTTCTTCCGAGGGTGCTAGAACTCTGCGAGTGTGAGAGGCGTGGATCCAGTTCGGTAAGCCTCCACACTTTACAGCTGTGCTTGTAACCAGGATCACTTGGTAGGGTCCTCGCCAACGTGCAACAAGGCAGCTCTTCCTCACGTGCTTTCTGACCAAGACCCAGTCCCCCGGACTTAGGTCATGCAGGAGTTCTCTCGAGGTGGAAGCAGTCGCAGCCTCGACCTGGTGGGACACAGAATTAACCACATCAGCCAACCCCTTGCAATAGTCAAGCACCAAATCATCGGTGATGTTTATCAATGCTGTCACTGGCACTGCAGGCAAACGCATCACCCTTCCCATCAATATCTCGTGGGGGAACAATCCTGTTCTCCTATCTGGAGTGCTACGCAAACTCATCAGCACCAAGGGCAGCGCTTCTGGCCATTTTAAAGACGTCGACGAGCAAACCTTTGCCACTCTCATTTTGATCGTCCCATTTATCTGTTCCACTGGACCAGAAGCCTCTGGCCTATAACTACAATGCAGTCTCTGATCCACTTGTAAGGCAGCACACAACAGCTTCATGATCTCACTATGAAAGTGAGTTCCTCTGTCCGATTCCAATGAGGTCGGAAATCCGAACCGTGGGATGACCTCCCTAAGCAACAATTTTGCTACTGTGAGACTGTCACACCTCCTAGTCGTATGCGCCTCAACCCAACGTGAAAAGACACACACCACCACCAAAACATATCTTAGTCCATTGCACCTGGGCATCTCTATGAAGTCTAACTGCATTCAATTGAAAGGACCTCCTGACCTTCCAATATGACTCAAAGTAACCACTGTTTTCTTTCCTGCATTCATTTGCTGACACGTAACACATCTATGACACACTGCTTCAGCATACACACGAAACCGTGGATTGAACCATGTCTGACAAAACACCCTCACCATGGCATCTCTTCCAAGATGAACTGCTCCATGTATCTGCCTTGCCATAGGCCTCAATAGACAGTTAGGTAACATTGTTCTTTCATCTGTTGACACCCAAATGCCATCACCTCTTCTCTCACAACCTGCTCTAACCCATGCTGCTTCTTCCTCTTCAGAAACCTCTTCTTGTAGTCTTTTAATCTCATCCCAGGTATCGGCCATAGCCAACATCATGCTGAGCTCGGTCTCTTCTGTGCTCTCCCCCACATATTCTCCATTGAATATACAAGCATGTATAGCACAAAAACTAGCCACTTCGTCTGCGTAGCAGTTTCCTTTGGTGACAAAATCCTCCCCCTTCCTGTGTGCTGCACATTTCACCACCGCTATTTCTTTTGGTTTCTGTAATGCTTCTAACAGCTGTCTCACATATTCTCCATTTCTGATAGGAGATCATGATGACGTTAGGAACCCTCTCTGTGACCATAACTGCCCAAAGTCATGAACTACTCTGAACCCATACTGGCTATCTGTAAATGAAACATGCACGTATTAGGGCAATAATTTCCGCCACCTGTGCAGAATATACTCCTTGTAAACAAGCGGCTTCCACAACTCCAGAAATAGTACAAACAGCAAAAGCTGCTCTCAAACAACCTCCATTGTCTCTTAAACACGAACCGTCAACAAAGAGGACCAGATCAGATTCAAGTAAAGGTTCATCGACAATGTCAGGTCGGGGCTTGGTAGAAAGCTCAGTCACATCTAGGCAGTCATGCTCCTCACAATCTTCACCTTCTACAGGTGGATATGGCATCAGTGTGGCAGGGTTTAACAGAACATCTTTTCAAAGTCACATTTTCAGATGCTAGTATCACTTGCTCATACTTGGTGAGCCTGTTGTTAGTCAGGTACTGTGTTTTGGTTCTCGTCATCAGGAGTTCCACTGAGTGTGGCACATATACTGTAAGGGGATGACCCATCACAATGCTTTCACATCTCTCAATGCTGACACCAGTTGCAGCAATGGATCTGAGACATCCGGGCAATGCAGAAGCCACTGGATCTAAGGTGGCTGAAAAATAAGCTACTGGCCTACGGGCACCCCCATGTGTCTGAGCTAATACTGCCAATGCACACCCATCCCTCTCATGACAGAAAAGCGAAAACGCTTTATTATAATCAGGCATTCCAAGAGCTGGAGCACGGCATAAGCTTTCCCATAGCTCCTGGAAGGCCCTCAAACAATCGTCATCCCATGGTACCGGATCACTGATGTCCTTCCGTGTTAACCTTAATAAAGGTGTTGCCTGCAGAGAAAAATTTGGGATCCACTGTCGACAATTGCCGACCATTCCCAAAAACAATCGGACTTCCTACTGCGTCTTTGGAGTACCCATTTGCAAAATCGCCTCTATGCGATCTGGCGACACCTTTCTCTTTCCTTTTTCAATTCGATGCCCCAAATACTGTACTTCAGACAAACAGTACTGAAGTTTGCCAGGTGACACCTTATGTCCATTCTCTGCCAGATGATTCAACAAAGCCACAGTATCTATCCTACAAGCATCTTCGGTCTCCGAGGCAACCAAAAGGTCGTCTATGTATTGCACAAGAACCAAATTCTGTGGCATTGTCAGACCCTCAAGATTCTTTTTCAAAATTTGATTAAAGATAGACGGACTTTCTGTATACCCTTGTGGGATACAACACCATGTTAACACACGGTTCTCCAGCCGGAAAGCAAATAAAAATTGTCTCTCCTCGTGAAGGGGTATCGAGAAAAATGCTTGACATAGTTCAATGACCGTAAACCATTCAGCTTCTCAGGGTATTTGAAACAAAATAACAGCTGGATTCGGTACCACAGGACAACATGGAATCACAATCTCATTAACCCGTCGCAAATCCTGCACTATTCTATACTTGCTGCTGGGTTTCTGCAGCCCCATTATAGGTGAATTACAAGGGCTTCCTCTAATCTCCTTCAGTACGCCTTGCACAATCATGGATTCAATCACTGGTGTTATTCCCGCCACTGTCTCAGGTGTTAACTTATACTGTGGCATCCTTGGAAAGTCTGCATTTGGTTTGACCTGTATCTTGACAGGTTTGACTCCTTGAATCAAACCTATCTCCTCCTCTGTAAAATCCAACACCACGGGATTCACAGAGTCCCTCAAATCCACTGGTAGCTCGTCTTTGGTCAGTACAATGAACATCTTCGCACACAAATTTTGACTTGCCATTTTAAAAACAGCATCGTCGTCACAGGTCTGTAGTTCCACTCCCTTCGGAGTACAATAGATGGTACAATTTAACTTGCACAAGAGATCACGTCCTAATAGACAAACTGGACTCGAATCACACACGACAAATTGGTGTCGGTCCTGAAAAGTTCCTATTCTCACAGGTAACTCATTAGTTAGAGGATTTGTCATCTTCTGATTCGTCACTCCTACCACTTGCATTGACTGTCCAGAAAGTGACAAATTTGGAACTACCGCTGACCTCACAGTAGATCGAGCTGCACCAGTGTCAATTAAAAACGTGATCGGGTGACCATTGACATCACCCCCCACAAAGGGTCCCCTCTGAACTACTTCTAATACTGCTCCCAAGGTGCAGTCCTCCTCCCCCCTCTCACACCTTCCTCTTGATGTATTTGGATCATAGTTGTCGGTCAATTCAATGAAAGGCATTTGCTGGTACACATAGTTTCCTGTAGCAATCCTAGGGGGTTGAGGCACCTGCACCTGAACTTGAGGTTCCAAACCTCCCCCAAACATGGACTTAGGTCTAGTCACCGTGTTCAGTACATCAGATACCGGTACAGTTTCCTCATTTTGTATTTGATTGGCAGGATTTGAGTGACACTCGCTCTTCCAATGCCCGATTTTGTGACAATAATGACAAGCAGTGTTTCTCCTAGGGTTAACCCATTCAGTTCCTGTACCTGCATCCATTCCTCATCCTCTTCCCTGTCCCTGGTAACTTGTCATGTTTTGTCCCATTCCGCGACCACTCCCTTGCCGTCGACCCATTGTACCTCCGTTTCCCTGTACCTGGTCTGGTCTTTCAGCATTCCTCAACTGCACCATCATCAACTTATCCTTCATTTTCTTATGCGTGGACTCTACCTGATCACTACAGTACTTAGCATAACGCAGAATTTCATCCACCGACTTATTCTGCCAACATATCAGATGTTGCTGAATCATCAAACTTATCTCAGCTCTCAATCCTAACACAAATTTTGAGACAAACTGTCCCATGTCTTTTTGTTCGAGGGCATCAAGGCCACTATGCTGTTTGAAAGCCAACAAGAGCCTTTCATAATAATCATGCACTGATTCCTTTGGCTCCTGTGTGGTACGATCTATCTTGAGGCAATCAATAGTTTGAGGGGCTACTTTGGACTGCAGCCACGTAATTGCCTGTTCATATTTTTTCATTACTTCTGCCGATGGGCCATGAGTTACGGGATCCCTAGTTGGTTCCGAAGTGGGCCACTCAATTGTGATCTTACAAGCCGCCCACAAATCCCCTGGGACTACTATATCAAATAGGGTATTCAAATCTATCCACAGAACCTTGGAGATTTTCACAAACTGATCAATTTGTTTGTACCATTCTTCGGACTTTTCCCTCAGCCGAGGGAAATCATTTGTGAAGGATGCCAAATCACCCCTGCTCCAAGGCACATGAACGTACCCTCCATTCTGTACTTCCCGTAACGGAATATTTCCTACTCTCTCTGTCCCCCCTCCAGGAGGCGGGGTATCTCCTATTCCTCTCCTCACGGTCTTTTTCTTAGACCACTTCTCTTCCCATCGATCCAGTGCTTTCCATGACCTCATTCCTATGACTAATTCTCGAATGTGTGCTTTCAACCCTACGACTCTCTTCTCCTCTAATTCTTGGTCTGTGTAATTCAATCTGTGATTTCCCTGTAACATTTTTGTTTTTGTCAAATCTACATCATACTTCCGCGCCAGCTGGACCAATGCCTCATGAGCTCTTTTCGCCTTTCGAGTGACGTCTTTAGCCACAAACAGCAATTCATCTGGTTCATATAAATCTATTCTTTCCAATGGTAGATTTCCATCTATCACCTCATCGACCCCTGCCTTCAGTTTCAGTACATCCAACAATCTTGCCTTCACTGCAACTTCAATTCTTCCTTGATTTGTCACATTGCATGGTCCCTCTCTTTCACAACTTCGGCTTCTCCAACCTTCTCCTGTCGCCTCATCTTGTCTGATGGGCCGACCTTCTCTCTCACAACTCTGACTCCTTAATCGACTTTCCAATCCAACATTCGGGGCACTAGGTCTTATTCTAAACGCCTCTTGTCTCATTCCTATTTCGGCTGTACTCCTCATACTTTCCCGTACTGGTGGAACTCACATTCGTATTTCTGATCTAGAATTTGCCAGTGCTCCTGTTCGTCTCACTTCCGATCCTGTACTCACCCTTGAAGGGTCTGCCATTGCTGCCAACGGGGTACTAGTCTCCACAGGCCCCAAGGGCACACTTGTTCCCATAGTAAGACTCCCTCCAGAGATGGTATCTTCACTTCTTCCCGTTTGTTGTTGCCTCCCACTATCTCCCATACTCGGATTGTATATTGAGACTACGGGTCCAATGGTAACCGGTACCGTAAGGGCTTCTGGCAACCGTATGTCACAATTAGTTCCTCTCATTTCAGTATTTTCAAGTCCTGATCCTAATGAAATTCTTCCCACTACTCTTGAACTTACTCCTGTTGGATCCGCTCCCACTCCTTCTGGGCTTCCCTCTACCATTTCTCGCTTTCCCTCTTCAGACTGAGGATTGTAAGGTGGAGGACACTCTGCCAACAGTCTATCCAACAGACTGTGATCAGTATCACTGTCATCTCCAGTGTTTCCTGTCTTTGCACTAGCTCCCTGTAGGAACAATGGATACAATCTCTGTTGGACTTGGCCCTTTTTGGCTAAAGTTCCCTAAACTTTTTGCCTTCCCCCTAGACCTTTTTTCTGACATGGTGTTGCCAACTTAGATGCTTTGGGCACTTTGCCACTGCTGATCAGTGTCAAAGTGCAAGTGCTCCCTGTGTAAAGTGTAATGGTAATTGGTTGTCCATAATTGGTATGTTTGCCTTACTAGTAAAGTCCCTAGTAAAGTGCACTATGTGTGCCAGGGCTGGTAATGCAAATGCTACTGGTGGGCCTGCAGCACTAATTGTGCCACCCACACAAGTAGCCCTAAAGAGAGAACTCAGGCCTGCCCCTGCAGTGCCTGCACACAGTTTGCTAACTGCCATGTTGTCCTGACAAGTGCACCCACTTGCCAGACCTTACCCTTCCCTTTCCATGCACATCAGACACCCCTATAGTAGGCCCAAGGTACCCCCCTGGACAGGGTGCAGTGTCTGTGAAAGGTAGGACATGTACTGAGGTGTGTACCATGTCCTAACAGTGAAATACTCTCCATTTCATTTTTCACTGTTGCAAGGCCATCTTGCCCATAGGACAGAATGGGGAAGGCTGTGTAATATGTTTCCAGCCTATCTTACCATAGGTTTAAGATGGAGAGGTGAAGTTGGGTGTGCCTGAGCTCACAATTTAATAACACATCTTTTGGTGAAGGTGGTGTTTGAATTGTGTGTTTAGAAACCACGCTTTTAGAAGTGGCCGTTTTTTTTGTTCTAACAATTCTGTGTGTCTCTGCCTGGTTTTGGATTGACTCTCTGGATTTGAATGTGATAGGATCTGGGAAATGTCTTGACCCAGGGGAGGAGTAGGTGAGACAGCCACGGTTGACCTGCATCTGGAGTGTAGTGGGGAGGAGTAGCCCCTGGAGGTGAAGAGGTCTGGGCTGCTGCCATAAACCAAAGGCTCCATCTCCTGCTGAGTGATTGAAGATCCAGACCCCCCTATCAAAGGAAGAAGGTGTCACTGGCAGGGAGATACCCAGAACTGGTTTGGACAGGGGTCAGTGCCCCCTGAACACAAAGACTGCAAAGACATTTAGGGGTATTACTATGAGAGCTGAAACCCCTGGACTTTAGACTGATATCCATATTGAAAAAGGATTGAACCTACTTGGTGCTCAAGAGGAACCTCTGCCAAAGAAGAACAGCTGAAGAGACTGAAGAGAAGGACTGCCCTTGCTGTGTGTTCTGGGGCTGGCCTGCAGTTTGCTGGTTTGACTAAGGAGAGGACAAGGGACTTTGCTGTGTGCTGTGTCCCCCTGCTTGTGAGGACTTTGCTGTGTGCTGTGTCCTGAAGTAGCGTGTCTCCAAGACCCCGAGGAGAGCTGGCTCCCTGTTGTGGAAACTCAGGAACATAAAAGTTTCCAAGTATGTCTCAGCGACGCTGTGTGCGTGTGCTTTTTGCAGCCTGAGACCTTCGTAAGAACTGCCCTGTGATCGCGGGCACCTGGAGTCTAAGTGAGTCTCAGCGACGCTGTGTGCGTGTGCTTCGTGCAGCCTGAGACCTTCGTGAGGATTGCCCTGTGATCGTGTGCACCCGGAGTCCAAGTGAGTCTCAGTGACGCTGTGTGCGTGTGCTTCGTGCAGGCTGAGACCTTCGTGAGGATTGTCCTGTGATCGTGTGCAGCTGGAGCTCAAGTGAGTCTCAGTGACGCTGTGTGCGTGTGCTTCGTAAAGCCTAAGACCTTCGGGATGATTGCCCTGTGATCGTGTGCACCCGGAGCCCATGCGAGTCTCAGCTACGCTGTGTGCGTGTGCCCTGTTGCAGCCTGAGACCTTCGTGAGAAATTGCCCCGTGACTGTGTGTCCCGGAGCAGTCTTGTTCTCTGCTTCGATCGACAGCGTGGCCAGAACTGCTGCGATCGTCATTGCCATCGGCCCGGACCGGCATCCCCAGAGGAGCTGTGGGAATTTACCGCCGCCAGCCCGAGCCTGCCTTTGCCAAGGAGAGACCTCGAACCATCACCGTCGGGGGTCCGAGTTCCACTGCCCAGATCAACGAAGTCGCACCGGAGGCCCAAGCCGCGAGGAGAGGAGAGTGAGATTGCACCCCCAAGGTAACGCTCAGCGAGCGTGCGTGTGTCGCCGCCTGGGGCGGGGTGCGGGCTCCGAGAGAAACGCTCTTGGCCTTTCCCACCTTTGCAGCGCGAGCCCCGATCCAGCCTGTATCACGGCTCGTACTTGCTGAGGAGTGGCAGTACCGGGGCCAGAGTGTGGAGCTGCACTTTGTTTTCCATCATAACAGTGTTGGGGGCATATTTTGGCAGTAGCTGACCGCAAGACAGTAAGAGTGGCATAGAGACCGTCCAGAGCACCGCGACCGGTGCCGGAGTACATTATTTTTGCATTACGAACTGCCTGATTGTTGCATTACGAATTGCATTATTTTTGCATTACGATCTGCCTGATTTTTGCATTACGAATTGCATTATTTTTGCATTACAAACTGCCTGATTGTTGCATTACAAATTGCATTATTTTTGCATTACGAACTGCCTGATTGTTGCATTACGAATTGCATTATTTTTGCATTACGAACTGCCTGATTGTTGCATTACGAATTGCATTATTTTTGCATTACAAACTGCCTGATTGTTGCATTACTAATTGCATTATTTTTGCATTACGAACTGCCTGATTGTTGCATTACGAATAGCATTATTTTTGCATTACGAACTGCCTGATTGTTGCATTACGAATTGCATTATTTTCGCATTATGAACTGCCTGATTGTTGCATTACGAATTGCATTATTTTTGCATTACGAGCTGCCTGATTGTTGCATTACGAATTGCATTATTTTTACATTACGAAGTGCCTGATTCTTGCATTACGAACTGCACAGCATTGCATTAGGACTGCATTGGATCATCGAGAATTGCTCATTAATACTGCAAGAACCTACCAGTGTGTGCTGGCCTAATAACCGGCCAGGTGAAATATTACAAATACGCATATGTTGGATTTTTATCGTGTGGTCTCATCGTATATCTTTCTTTTCTAAACATATAATTGTTTTTTATGAAACTCGTGTGGAGTCCATTTGTGGTGTTATCCCTGAGTCACTGAGAGCGTGGTTGCAAATACTTTACACATTTGCCTTGGAGATAAGCCTGGCTACTCGTGCCAAGCTACCAGGGGGTGAGCAGGGGTTATCTAAATGTGTGTCCCTCCTTACCCTGACTAGAAGCAAGGGTCCCTTTTGGACTAAGGTACATACCTCAGCCAACTAGAGACCCCCAGTTCTAACAATCTCTCTCCCTCTATGGTATCTACCCTCCATCTCTTCAACTGTGCATCCCACCTGGCATCCTGATATGACTTCATGGCTTTTCTCATCCTTCCTTGAGAGTTTTCTCTTCGCCTAGCTTGTGCTGCTCGCATCCATGCATCTAATGCCTCAAATTGGGTGGGTCTAGGTGGAGGTTTTAATGAAGACATTACACCTCTCAATTGACACAACACATCCAATCGAAATGACCCATATCATGGGAAAGCCAATTCTCCTTCCTTTTCTGTAATCTTATGCCAGTTTTGAAGCCACACTATTGTATGCAATCCTAAATTTGTTGCCATATAGTGTGCCGGGGTATCCTCTGGCGGGGCTTCTTCTCCGACTCGAGTCACTACTCCTGAATCTCCTCTACATAAATCTCGCAATACCTTAAAACATCTCATTTTGAACTTAATTCGATACAATACACAATTTTCTTTCCCAAAATTTTTTGCCGAGAACCCACCAATCCCAGCGCGACGTTACACCAACCAGCCTATCCCAGCGCGGCACACTCTGACGTCACCGTTCCCTCTCCACAGCGGTTCACCCTCCTTTACAATTTCAGCTCGTACATTCATTCTCACATTCACACAACCAAGTAATTGATTACAAAAGGCTACTAAACCAAGTAACTACATATCAGGCAGCCACAGCAACTTACAGTTACATAAAACCAAGTAATCGTCTGCCGTCTAAAAGATCGATAGTATACTCTCACCCAAGAACATTCACACTCCGTGACCCTCGACCTGCGTCAGGCACTTGAATCGCTGTGGTCCACCCCTGGCCTGAGGTTTTCCACATGCTGCTTTATAGAACCCACTCACACAAAGTTCCCTACCCCAAATGAGCCGTCGATAGCGCTCCACGACACCCACATTAATGATCAGACGATTACAGCTACAAAACTATCCCGGGATCTTGGACTTCTCTTGAGTCTGTTTACCAAAACCTCCTGATCCGCACGTGTTCGGACCAGTAAACCAATAACCTCACTTTCACTCGACTATCATTCCAACTCCGCAAGACATCACACAATCAATTCACCGCAATCTAACACACACACACTATTCATACTCACGCTACCGCTGTTTCCGCCGCACCATCAGCTTCCGCCGACCTCCGTCAACGCCCACTGTCCTCTGCTTTCAATCATGGGTTCTCTTTTGGGATCTGTAAGACTAATACTATTCTAAATTTTCTAATATCTCCCCTCACTTCTAGAGGCAACCATCCTCGTTCGCTACCAATTGATAAGGCCGAATTTTGCACCCTAATTTCACTTACGTATCTCCGGCCGATGATCTTTTATTGCCTGCTAAAAATGTGGAGGTAAGAATACACTTTACCAATTATACAATTTCCCTCCCATCCATGTCCAATAACAACGAACTCCGACTTTAGCTTTTGTAGATTTATTACAAAGCCAGAAACAACAAAATATAGACACACCTCAAAATCAAGATATAGAGATACATGAAAACTAATACAGAGCCCAATCTACGAATATAGTTCACACGACAAAATAGGCATAAAATGATGAATTCCAATATGAGAACACAGCAGAGAATAGCTGCTGCATCTAAATCTCTTTTCATTTGTATTTCGGAATTTAGAATAATCTGTCCCTACTCTGCATCTAAAGTGGCATCCCTTTTCTTCCCTTCCTAGCAAATTCACCAAAAGGTGTCAGCACGTGTTGACTTCCAAAGAAGTACACTCCCGTCAAATGGGTCAGGTAGCTTAGAGCTACAGAGCTTGTTCTAAGATGCTCTCCTCTCTTAGTCAAAAACAGAAGAAGTCCTCAAGATCTGTCCCTGTACCTAATTCAAAAAGGCAAAGTTACACCCCTGACGAGTCACATGGTACATTGTTCAGTGAACACCTTCTTCAGTAACCTTCCACAAACTCAATTAAATTTACACAACTGTCCGCCGACCTTGGCTCCCAAGATCTCCAGGCAAAGAAGGTGTCCTCCCTTTTTCTTATCCGAGCGCTTCAAAGACATTCCTTTCCTCCCATGTATCTTCTTAAATCTGAATGAACGAGGTCAAATTCCTGCACCTGCAGTAGGGGTGAAACGAAAACATTCTACACACATACATTTTAATTAGCTCCTGACCTTAAGAGCAAACGAGGAGAAATGAAACCTTGAAGGAACGAAAGTCAGGCCTAGGATTCTGGCTAACTTAAAACACTCTTTAATATGCCTTCGCTACACAGGCCTTTATATGAATCTTATAACAGTGAATACATCTGGTTACTTTTAATCAACATATACGTGTACAATTACATGATTTCTCTAAATACACACAAAATATTAATCAGTTCTGTAAAGCACGTCATGATTTTTCTTCACAGATTTTCAAACGATGATATATAAACTTCATTTTAATATGCACGAAGTTCAACCACACATTGAATATATACGAGTGCAATTCGTTCATGAGTATAATGCACCCCTTACAAATTTTAAAGCGCCGTGCGCTCTATCACCATCACAACGTCACTGAAAGTGACGTTGTGGTGGCGATAGGGGATTGTACATATGCCTCTATATTTGAAGAATGGTTGTAGGAAAATGTTTTTATTTTGGAAAAGCTCAAAATGTATATCTGCCACTTGCATTTATGAAGCTGTTCCAACCGCCAGCTCTACCTCAATGGGTGGAGAGTGGGCTCCGAGCCTGCTGAGAAAACTTCAAACTCTATGTTGAGGTTAAATATACAATGTGATTCTTTTTTCTACTTTGCCAGCGGGTAGGCAGCTGACGCCAGCTTTTGTTACAGAGAAAACAAGTTTCTCTTCCGATTCCTTCCTGGCTTGAAATCTCCTCTGATAATACACTGTCAATCTCCCCTCTCCCTAAAGCGCGCAGCATTGGGCGCGAAGACACAAGGAATTTATGAAAGGTGTGCTGCCTTTCATCCACTAGAACACACAATGAAGCTGTTTCCTAAGTACTGGTCACCTCACAAGTACTTTACAGGCTTGTTGGTAGTCTCTCGGCATATGAAAGAGGACAAATACTTTTTTTTAAAGGAGGAAGAAGGGCCTGAAAATCTTTCAGAACTTTCAGAATTTCTCCCAGCTGTCTGCCAAAATAAAGATTGCAAAAGTTTTATGGAGCATGGAGTTTGTCCAAATTCACGCTCAGATTTCTTGCCAGCTCCTCCTTGACAGGGATATAACTCTTGCACAAAAAACAACTTTGCATGTTAGTAATGTTTTTATTTTTGTAGTTGGTAATAGTTCCGGAAATATGTTTTAGTCTGTAGGGTTCTCTCAAAGAATCTGTTTTAAGACTTACAAGCCTGGGTTATTAATGAGCGCTCTCAAACTAAAAATGTAAACGAGTCTGATTGGAGGCAGAGGAACATTAGGGAAAAGGCAGATTGAACAATAAACACAAAGTAAGATAAGAAAATGCTCCTATCACAGTATTACAATTTAAATTGCACCCACTACTAATACATTCAATCCTAATTGTAATATGAAGACAATAATCACAACGAAAATAATAGAAAAAAGACACTCATAAAGCAGAAGAGAAGAGTTAGGAGACAAATAGTCCCTGTAAGAACCACATTTAATTAAAGTATTTTGAATTCATAACATAAGTTTAAGATGCTCCACCAAAGTGATCACTTTACACTAGCTCATGAAGGAGGATAAAAACTGAATTGCGAATATCTTGAAATATTCGGAAACTCTTTGTGGGAGCGAAGTGGTCAACAGTGTTCCATAACAGGATAAGCAAGAGTCTTCTGACTTACAATGATGAAGAAATGATCGCCAGTGCATGTTCCATTGAGTCGTGCTTTCCACTGCGGATAGTCCATCGATGCACGCAGCACGCTGGTGGTTTTTCTGTGAGAAATTTTCCACTTAATTCTTTTCACTTTAAAGACGGGTTAGCCCATTCTTGACACTATGTCAGTGCTTAATTTGCAGGAGCGGCCCGTGCAGGTAAGAGCGGTGGGGCGGGATTGGGGGGATTGGACGGACAACGACGAGGGAAAAACAATTATTTATTTAATTTTCCCTCATCGTCGTCTGTCGAATCCCCCTCACCCCACCGCCCCACTGCTCTTACCTGCACGGGCCCCTGCACGGGCCGCTCCTATTAATTGGTGTGGATGGTTTCAGGTGGTGGGCACCAGTATTCAATTTTGGGAACGGGACTTATTTTTATCAGACTTTTACAAAGAGTAAGAGAGAGTATGACAGAGACTGGAGAAAGAAGGAGGAAGTGAAAGATAAGAAAACAGTGACAATGAAGAAAACAGGAATAAAAATAAATCCGCAAGAGAGAGATAAAGTGCCAATAATTATAGGGTGGCTGAAGAATGCGGCTGGTGGTGGAATGAAGACGAGGCAGCCTCAGTAACCGGCAACTACAGCATTCAGCAGTGGGCTCCTAAGAACAATTTTGGGCCCCTACGCTACTATTTTTTCTTTTTTTTTTACAAATTTTGGACTGCACCACATACCTTGCTTTATAGTGCCAACCATCACTCATCACCAGACCTTTTTTGCTTTACCAGAAAAGGGACGGGTTTGTGGGAGGGTTGAATAGGAGAAAACTATAGCCTTAGAATGAATCTGTGATTAGCTTACTTGGCCTACCTCATATTTTGCAGTTCATCTCCTTCTTCCTTTTTCATGATCTTTTTGCCCATCATACTCTCATTTACTTTGCCCAAGCAGACAGACATCTCCCCCCTGCTATGTCCTTTCTTTGTTTCCACACCTGCTGTGTATTGGTATCTAATGTTATGGTATGATGCAGTTGAGGTTGTCTAGCAGCATTCTGCCAGCGCCAGAAAAATGGCATACCACGTAGAACTTTGGAAAGGAGAGGAGGAGACCTGACTAAATGTTCCTTGTGGGATTTTGGTCAATGAATTTAGCTGCAATGAAAGGAAGCTGCTGGAAATTAAAAAAAAAACATGATGCAAAGTTGATAATGCCAGAGTCATGTGGTCTATTATGTTTTGCCCAAGCAGGAATTAAGCTGGCAGATTCCAAACTCTGCAATTTGTAGATGATAAATTAATTGAACCCAAGATAGGGTAGATACTGGTACTGTGATCAAACTTTGACAAAATTAGTGCATTCATTGCAAGCACTTCGTGAGAAAACATCAGCTAGGATGGAATCATTTCAGATCGCACATACCAGCAAATTAAACATACATACCAACAAAGGTTCAACAAATATTTAGAAAGGTACCATGCTTATTCAAACTCATTTTTACTTAAGTTGATAATTTTATAAGCTCCATGTTCCTTCATGCACATCATGTCTTGATATGCTCTTCTAGAGGCCACTCAACAAAAACATTTTTGTAAAGATCCTGTCTTTCTTAGACCGTCCCAATAAAAATATAACAAATCCCATTGCATTGTTTCACGCATCCACTTCCACATGCCTTAAACTTCTTTTAACTTTGCTGGCTCTTTTACACGTGAATAACACTGGACGATGACGCAATTCCAAAAAGATCTGAACCTCGGAAAGTAGTAAGTATACTTTTTGTGAAGTAATTTGCACCTGGATTCAGTTTTCAGTAAGTACTTAGGGGCAGATTTACAAGGACTGGTGCATCTCTGCATATTAGCAGGGATGCGCCAGTAAAGATGCGACATGCAAAAATACCCTTGCGCCACCACGGATGTGTCGCATTTACAATGCAGCGCACCGTGGCGCAAGGATAGACAGATGCGTGTCGCATCTTTTGTCGTAAGGGCAGCGCATTGCTGGAGTCGTGTCGCAAGCGCGACGCAACTCCAGCAATGCTCAGGGGCGGCCCTTACTTATTGTGCTGTGTCACTCCTTACGCCTGCTTCAAGCAGGCGTAAGGTTTTGATGCAGCGCCGTCGTAAAGGTGACTCAGTGAAATCTTGTAGATTTTCACTGCGTCACTTTTACGAGGCTTTCTTGTGCGGAACGCCCACCCTGCATATATTATACGTGACACAGGTATAATGTAGCGCAGGGCTTTACAACGTGGCGTCACGTTGTAAATATGTCACAACGTGGCGCATTGTTTACGACGCCGCTGCATCACAGAAGTGACGCAACGGCGGCGCAAATGTGTCGCAAGGGGCTTGTAATTCTGCCCCTTAGTTTCAACTTAGTTAAAAAGATGATGCCACAACTGTACCAATGGTCTATGTTATAGCTATTGCAAAAGTGTCTAAGACCAAATATTAACTTATGATGAACAGTCAAGTTTGGAATGTTTATCAAGAATATTCTATTGTTAGTAAAAATGTGGCTAGCACCATAGGCTAAATTGGAGTGCCTCCTCTAGATTTAGTCTAGGAGTTCTACACTTCTTTGCCACAAAACAATGTAAATAATGAGCTATGGGCCACATATAGAAAGCAATTTAGCAGTCGCAAAGCCTGTGATTCTCTAAATCACAGGGTTTGCAACCACAAAATGTTTTTGTTAATATACTTAACTCATTTTGTGATTTGGTAACATGTTCCCCGAATCAAAAAATGGGTTTAGAAATTCTTTCCACATTGCAATTTAGAAGGGTTGTCTTTAGGCGTCCCTTCCAAATTGCGAATTGGATGACATGTATCAACGGTTGTGCGACTGCAGTTTCAGTCGCAAACCATTGATAGGTTACTGTTTCCTCTAAGGAGGTGGAAATCTATTTGCAAAGGGGGTAGGGACCAATTCCCATTCAGGAATGAAAAACACATTTTTTTGGGATGGTAAGTGATCAGGGGATCACCGTCAACTCAAACTTTAAAAAAAATCAGACCTCTTGCCTTTAATGAAAACAGTCATCATTTAAGAACATTACTTTGTTAAAAAATGCAATCACAGACATGTTTGTGCCCAGCAGCCCACCTTCACTTTGATGGCATCCAATCAGAGTAAGTCGCAATATGTGACTTACCTCATGAGTGTTGATGAGGTAGGTCGAATTCTAACCCACTTCGAAAGGTGATTTTGCAAACCGACCTATCAGTACACAGGTCAGAACTGATTTGCCAAAAGTAGATGCGCAATGCTTGATTTTTGCAAATCAGCTCTTAGTACATCTGGCCCCTGATAGCTAATCTCCATGTGCACTACCATAACCTACAATCAAAAACTATTTTCAAAAGTAGCCAAATGGCGAGGTATGCCCTCTTTCTCAGAGTTAAACCTGGCCAGTCACATGTTGGTTTGCTGAAGCTCGGTAACTGACACTGTTTCATGCCAGTTCCCCACTAGATTTCTGTACCAACTGTAACAACTAACTCCAACAAAAATACCTTAGTTACTGAGAGCAGAGTGTACACCATCTACAACCACTGTGCCTAAGAGTAAGGTATTTATGAGGCCTAGATCATTTTTATTTGAGTCGCAGAATGCAACAGCGAAACAACTGTAGTTTGAAAAACTTGAATTCCTTTGTCATCCCATGAAGCTGGAAAACCAAATTTGGCATTTTAGAAGAATGAGTCACACACATTCACAATACTAGTATTTAAAGTTAGCATCCTATTCCCTCTGCATTGACATCTCTCTCCTTGTGCTCTAAGCCTGCAGGAAGTAAGGAGGATCCATCCATATCCAGCCGGCAGCCATTATTGATTCGGATCTGGTATCTGACCGGCTCATTGAAACATGCCTAATACGTCTCCATGCAATTCACTGACACAGGGTCACATTCAGTGGTCTTCAGTTCGACTGCTTTGTTTTCAGAGAAGCATGCTGTATGGCCTGAATGAGGCCTCCTAACCATCATTCCAGCTGGGCCCAACTGAAATGCCTAACTTGAAGAGCCCACTCACGGCAACAAAGGGCAACCCCAGTGGGAAATTACCAAGCTAGCCCCTGGGTTGCACCATATCCCCGAAGTAGACAGTACCTCAACTCATTTGACATTATCCTGCTGCAGGAAACATGGCTCGCAAGCCCACTGCATCTACAAGGTTTTCTGTGCTTCGCCACGCCACCCGCAAAAAAAGGGTAATTCGGCAATTCCTCTGGAGGAGTGGCAACTTATGTATCTACATCCAGCATAACGTCAGCAGCAATAATTGGCCCTGCTTCAGGGATCTCCACAGCAGTCAAGATCTCTCTCTCTCTGATAGGAGCACAAAATATTGCAGTGATAGTTAATGCATATATCCACCCAAAACACAAAGCAAAAGACTCAGATACTTAATCAGCCAACTAACAACCTACATAAGCAAGAAAAAAACTCCAAATCTCATTCTCTCTGGGGACTTGAACCAATTCCTCTTAGGCACGTTGAAGGGGAACGAAGCGAGCACTCAATCCCTAATCTGCAATATACCAACCCAATGTGGTTCCTCATATGGCAAAAATAACAGCAAAAACAGATACCTCCTAGAGGATCTAGAACATCTTAATCCCAGGGCCTTAAACAAAAGATTCCCTGGAGACTGCCCCCCAGTAGCAACCTACTGTTCTCTTTCCACTTGCTTCATACTGGACTACACATTTTTCAGCCTTTCGCTGTTCCCTATATACTTGGGTTCAGAATGGGAGACAAGGGGGACAGCGATCCCTGCCCACAAGAAATCATCTTATCAGCGTTGCCTCAGGCTACTGCTGACGGGGGTAACTTAGCTCATATCTCTCTCTCTCGCTGAAATTGGGGTTTTTACTGCGTATCACATGAACTGTTATAACTGAATCTGAATCTGAATTGTTTTAAATTGTGGGAATCTGTTTTTACCTTCCATTGCGCTATTTGCACTCGCACTTTTCAACCAGTGGTGACACTCAGAGATGCCATCTTTGTTAGCGCTCTAGTGTTCACAAGATCATCCTCTACTAATGGGACCAGCTGGGCGAACGCGCAGCTAGCATTGCCTCAGACTACTGGTGACAGGGGGGTAACTTAGCTCACATCTCGCTCTCGCTGACATTGGGGTTTTTACTGCGTATCACATGAACTGTTATAACTGAATCTGAATCTGAATTGTTTTAAATTGTGGGAATCTGTTTTTACCTTCCATTGCGCTATTTGCACTCGCTCTTTTCAACCAGTGGTGACACTCAGAGATGCCATCTTTGTTAGCGCTCTAGTGTTCACAAGATCATCCTCTACTAATGGGACCAGCTGGGCGAACGCGCAGCTAGCATTGCCTCAGACTACTGGTGACAGGGGGGTAACTTAGCTCACATCTCGCTCTCGCTGACATTGGGGTTTTTACTGCGTATCACATGAACTGTTATAACTGAATCTGAATCTGAAATGTTTTAAATTGTGGGAATCTGTTTTTACCCTCCATTGTGCTATTTGCACTCGCACTTTTCAACCAGTGGTGACACTCAGAGACGCCATCTTTGTTAGTGCTCTAGTGTTCACAAGATCATCCTCTACTAATGGGATCAGCTGGGTGAACGCACGGTTAGCGTTGCTCTCGCTGACATTGGGGTTTTTACTGCGCATCACATGAACTTTTATAACTGAATCTGAATTGTTTTAAATTGTGGGAATCTGTTTTTACCTTCCATTGCGCTATTTGCACTCGCACTTTTCAACCAGTGGTGACACTCAGAGACGCCATCTTTGTTAGCGCTCTAGTGTTCACGAGATCATCCTCTACTAATGGGACCAGCTGGGCGAACGCGCAGCGGACGTGCGCAGCAGGTGTGCCGCTGGGGCGCCAAATGCGCGCTTAAGACAAGCCCGTCTGCGCCCGTCCGTGTCCGACTGGGGCCAGCGGCCACTTCCCCTGCCCGTTTTTTTGTAAATACTCATACTTATTCCTCCGATCAACTTCTACGCATGAGGGGATCAGCTAAGGAAAAATGTCTACACTCCATGCATCTCGGTAAGGGGGACTCTACATGCACCAGTTGCTCCTTCGAGCTATGCTCTGTCCCTAAAACCAGTCCTGTTTCACAGAGTGTATCTTACAAAATATTCTTAGTAAATTGTAGATCCCTACCTAAACACTCCGCTGAACTCTCCTTTCTCCTAGAAGAGGAACTCCCCGATGCCCTGTTTTTAACCGAAACATGGCTTAATAAGGATTCTGAACCTGACTTGGTACAAACTCTCCCACCTGGCTATTACATCCAGAGGAAAGACCGTGAAAAAGGGAAGGGGGGGTGGCATTGCCATCATACTTAAAAATTTGTTCAAATGTAGAATTGAACCCAACCTTTTACCCGATTGCGAAAATTTCTCATTCACAATCACCTTCTCACCTACCCACATTTTCTCTGGTATTTTAACATATCGCCCGCCAGGAACCCATGGTCAACTTTTTAAACAGCTACCAGAAATCACCGCTAACTTGGCTAGCTCCCCTTCTAACTTCAATCTTTTAGGTGATTTTAATTTACATCTGGACGACCCTTCCAATTTAGTGGCCTCTGCTCTAGTCCAAGACTCACTAGCCATCCAGTTTAAGCAGATAGTCCCTGGCCCCACCCATTCCAAAGGTCATCTTCTAGACCTAATTTTCACAAATAATATCGACCTCATAGTGAAAGATCCCATTCCCTTGCCATGGTCAGACCATTTTTTGATACCTTTATCCTGGGTCATCCCGAGACAATCTCTGTCAGTAGGTGGGATAGTTCTTGGTCTAAGCTCCCCCTATGACCTTGGACATCAGTTCTAAAAGACACTAACCCTACATCATCCAATGAAAAATGTAATCCCTGGATTGAGGCTACCTTGGACCAAGTCATCCCGAAGAAAACCGGCCATAAAAAAGCTAGAGAAATCTCCTCCCCTTGGTATTCCCATCAGCTCCGGGAATACAAACAAGCCTGCAAAAGACTTGAAAGAAAATGGAGAAGGGATTATAATGCACATATTAAGCAGACGTACAAGGACTCCATTAAAGTCTATCAATCAGAAATCAAAAAAGCACAAGCCCGCTCTTATGAGGAAAAAATTAATCTAGCATCCAACATCCCCGAGGGAGATTTTCCGCATTGCTAAGAGCCTTCTCAAGCAGCCCTCCCCAGACAGGTCTCAGGATATTTCCCCCGCTAGATGTGATGAACTGGTAGAGTTCTTCCATAAAAAAGTGCAGGATATATATAACACCTTTCCTCATTCCTCTTGTTCCAGTATTCATCCTTTTAGGGACACAGGCCCCCTTCCTTCTGAGCATCTGCTCGAAGAAATCCCCTTGATGAACATGGACACCTTAGAAAACATTTCAGCACTTGCAAAAACTGGCTCCCCCCGTGATCCAGCAGCCCCCCATGTTCTGAGCCAGACTGCGGATGTAGTCTTCCCAGCTATTCTCCAATTGATAAATTCTTCTATTTCCACTGGCTCAGTGCCACAATCCTGGAAACACGCTATGGTAAGTGATCTGCTGAAGAAGCCTACTTTAGACCCGGACGTTATGGGAAATTATCGGCCTATTTCCCTTCTTCCTGGGATTAGCAAGATCCTTGAGAAGCACAATAATTTGAACCTCTCCTCGTTCTTAGAGACTAACAACCTCCTGCACTCATCCCAAACGGGATTCCGACCTAAACATGGAACAGAAACAGCTCTTCTTTCTGTGGTTGATGAATCAAAAAAAATTTAGACCAAGGAGGCACAGCAGCTATTATTCTTCTGTATCTCAGTGCCGCATTCGACACTGTTGACCAAGCCACCCTAATCAATGGACTGAGGAATGTTGGAGTCTCGGGGGGCGCTATCTCCTGGCTGCAGTCCTTCCTAGATGACCGGACTTTCCAAGTCTTCCAAGGCGGCATCACCTCTAAGAGTATGCCACTCAGTTGTGGGGTGTAGGAGAGTAGGATCTGCCTCTTATGGTTACCCCCACTTTTTGCTGATGTTTCACTGTTTTTCGACTTTAGTCTGGCTGGGGCCCTGCTATCCAGGACCCCAGCCTAGCCGCTTCCTCTCTAAATTGATTCCATGTACCTTAGGTACACTTCAGATTGGATTCTGGGGTACCCTTATAAGTCCCTAGTATATGGCATACTATGTACCCAGGGCATAGGTACCCCAGAGGCCTACCAGGGGCTGAAGCATGTATTATGCCACCCCTGGGCAGCCTTCCAAAATGACACCACAGGACTGCTACAGCAGCCTGAGTGAGGTGGTGCATGCACCCCTTACAGAGATATAGGTTCACTATATCTCACCCTATCACTGCACATATAAACCTATCAGTCACCCCTATGGCAGGCCTTATCAATCCTGAAGGCAGGGTGCTTGGTTTTATGTGAGAGGGTGCCCATGCATGAGCAGAGCCCCTCTGCAGCCTTCGGAATCTCCTCTCCGGGGTTGTCTGTGGTGCAGCCTGACCATATACTCTTAAGTGCATTATAACTCAACGGTAAATGCTAACTTAGGGATGGCTGCACGGAAACATGTCGTGTTTGGTGTCAAACACCTTGGAATCATACCCCCACACCAGTAACTGGCGTGGGAGTATGATCCCACCCTTCTAGAGGGAGAGACATGACAGCACCGGTATACCCGGTACCAACTAAACAGAGCCCTGGCTTCACAAAATGGATGCTGCAGCCACAGACACGAGTCTGGCCTCCTGCTGCTGACCGAAACTCCGGCAGGGGAGGCCTGGACAATAGGTTTCCTGTCACAGGGAGGTGTTACCACCTCCCAGACAGGCCTTAGTGGATTGGGGCTGGGTGGGTGCACTCCAAGAGTGCTTTGAAGTCCTGCACTGGGGGCACATTTGGTGTCCTCGTGCATACCCCAGTTCAAACCGGTTGCAGGGGCTACCAGCCCCTGCTCTGGCGCGAAACTGGACAAAGGAAATGGGTGTAGCCACCCCTCTTTCCAAACCCTCCCATAGGTGGGTTCCCAGAGTTAGTCCAACCCCTTCCTTGGGTATAAGATAGGAACCCCTGGCAACAGGACTTTAGATATCCCTGGACGAAACTCTGCAACTGAATCCTGGAACTTCGACGCTCTACTCAAGACTAGAGGACTGAAGAAATCTCCCTTGGGGTCAAGGAGTGACTCCCCTGCTTGGCAGGCACCAACAAAGCAATTGCCAGTCTGCATCTCTGAAGCTCCCGCTGGACTCCGAAGTAATTGCAGCCCAGGAAGAGGATTTCCAAACTTCTCAGAGGCCGACCGAGTCCCCTGCAAAGCTGAGACCCGCAGCCCTCACGAGTGACGTGGAACCGGAACTCTTGGACACCGTGCACATTTGCTAGTGCATTGACTTCTCGACATCTCTTGAAGTCCTGCTTTGGGTTACTTGTAGCCCAGGCCCCGAGCACCATTTGCACTGAAGATTGTGAGCCTACACTCCACGAGTGTTCCGTGGGCCCACTTCTTGCATTTCCGCTTGAGGCTCCTTTGCAATCCCTGGTTCATCAACTGGTGGGTCCCTTTGAAGGCAACTCTGATTTTCCTTGGGCTTTCCTGGTTGCGCCAGATATGCCCTGACTCCCCACGGCGTGGTGAGTCCCTCAGACCTTGCTGGTCTGCACCGAAGCATCTTTTTACGTTCTGCGTGGGTTGCTGTTGCCAAGGCTTGTTGTGTTCAATCCGGACACCAATGCTGCAGCACTCGACATCCTTTGTGGGACAGCTCAAATCCAGCTCCTGGTTGTCGTCGACACCTCTGGGGCCTCGTGGCTGAAGAGTCAAGCTTCACCTCTTTCACCTGAAAGACCCGACATCGGTGGGCATTCGACTATCGTGCCCCTGGTCACTGGCAAGTGACCCAGACTTTGTCCCCTCTGCTTTCAGGTTCTTCTCATCTCCGATCCAGGCTTGGATCTCTTCGGACACTTCGCATCTTCCCGGCAGCAGCACTTCTCTGCAGGCTGCCATTGAAATCGATGACGCGACCCGACACCATTTGACACCTATGCACCCGGCTTCCCTGGGTGAGGTAACTCGAGTACTCCGGTGCTCCCGTGGGTGTTGACCCTAGAACTGTCTAAGTCCAAGAGGGTTTGGTCCTAGTCCATTTCTAAGTGTCCTTAAACTTTAAAACTCTAACCGCGACTTTCCCATAGACGTTAACGGAGCTCGCGGCTGTGTTCACACACTGCACACGGCCCCCGTGGGTCCCCTGTGTCACTACCTTGGGTGGTTCCTTGGGGTCCCAGCGATTCTACAGGCTCTAGGCCTTGTGTCTACTTAAGTCGTGGTTCTTATACCACTTTCTTAATATATGGTTTGGTACACCCCTAGGGTTAATCGTATATTGTGCTAATTTACTGTGCTATTTGACTTGTAACTTGTGTACTTTGACCTCTAGCCTCATAAAGAGACTATTGGGTAGTGTTTAGTAATAAATACATATATTTTATATATATACCTGGTGTGGTTCTCCTTTCATTTGATCATTCATGAGATTATAGACTGGTAAAACAAACAGCTTAACACTCCTTCAAGACTTAGCCTGAAGGCTGCTCTCCATAGCTACCACTAGGATAGCTTTCAATAAAGGTTGTCTTTAAACCTATCATCAATAAAGGTCGTTTGGACTGGTGCAAGGTGCCCACTAGAACTAGTGGACAGCATATGCCAGGCCAACTTCTCACATTGGTGTGCAGCGGTTGGATTCAAGCTTGCCTCTGTTTTACCAGATAATCTCAAGTGTGTGACTAACTGAAAACCACTAAAGGTACCTGAGGTACATATAAATTCAAGCTTAGAAATACAGTAAGTCCCACTGAACTTAGAGTTGTGTGTCAAGGGCTTAGCACACCCTTTCTACAACTCAAGAGAGTTTAGTAGGCCACACTAGAGTAGGTAGTGCATACACCACACCTCACTAGTGATGTCTTCAAGGCCAGGAACCACTGGGTCCCTGCCAGAAGCCACTGGGCTTCCACCATCCAAGTATGACAACCTCCAATTCTTGGAATTGAGAGCATTGTGTAATACTAGGAAATTGAAGACAGGAAAAAGTGCAAACACCCAACGCCTCATAGACATACTGATGTTGGATGATCTCAAGCAGACCTCAGGGTCTGAAGGGGTAGGCAGAGAGGGTGGGACAGCAGATGAGGAAGGGCCCAGGGGTGAAGAAACCCAGGACCTGACCTCTGAAGCTAGCCAGGAAGATGACAATGATCTTACCCTGGAAAATCCAGCTCCTCCTGCAGATGAGGAGGAGGACCAGAATGGCCTCCCCTTTGTCCCACCAGGAAGAGTTGTGAGTGTGCCTAGAAGGTCAAGATCTCCTTCTGAGGAGTCTAACCATTCTGACACCTCAGTAGGGACCTCTGTTTCCTCTCATAGGAGGGAATCCTCTCATGAAAGGAAAGAGAGACTGCTCAAGTATGAAGAAGCTCAGCTTAGGATCACAAAAGAGCAGTTGGCTATAGACAGGGAGTCCCTAGAGCTTCATAGACAAAGAAAAAAGTTGGGACTAGAGTCCCATGGTGGCAGCAACTTCCCTAGGGATAGGGAAAGGTCTTATGACCATAGAAACCTGAGAAAGATTGTCCCTCCCTACCACAGTGGGGATGACATCCACAAATGGATTACTGCACTGGAAAGGGCCTGTAAAGTTCAGAGGGTCCCCCAGGAGCAGTGGGCAGCAATCTTGTGGCTCTCCTTTGCAGACAAAGGTAGAGACAATCTCCTCACTGTAAGAGAAGAGGAGGCTGATGATTACCATGTCCTGAAGAGTGCACTGATAGATGGGTTTGGCCTAACCACTGAGCAATACAAGTTAAAGTTCAGAGATACCCAAAAGGCACAGACACAGGACTGGGTGGACTTTGTAGATTGTGCTACTAAGGCTCTGGAAGGTTGGTTACTGGGCAGTAAGGTGTGTGACTTCAAAGGATTGTATAATTTAATCATGAGGGAGCAGATTCTTAATAACTGTCAAAATCAGCTGTTGCATCAGTACCTGGTGGACTCTGATCTGACCTGTCCCCAAGAATTGGGAAAGAAGGCAGACAAATGGGTCAGACCCAGGGTGAGGCAGAAGGTACAGAACCCAGGTGGTGACCAGAAGAAGCAAGATTAAAAAAACTCTGACAAGGGGGGGGGGGGGGAAGGGTAAAGACCAGAAGTCTTCTCAAGGTCCCCAAAAATCTGCATCTGGTGGGGAATCCCAATCTACTAAAGGGAAAGGCCAAAAGAAACCATGGTGCAAAATCTGTAAGCAGAAAACACACTGGACAAGTGACTGCACCAAGTCCAAAGACTCTAATCCAGCCACCATTGCCCCTAAGGCAACTGTTCCCCCTAGTCCAGCTACAATTGGTGGTGGAAGTACTCAGAATAAGGGTGTAGTAGGGTTGACCCTGGGTACTGAGATGGGCTCTGGCCTAGTCAGAGTGCCAACTCAGGCTGTCCTAGTCTGTGATGGGGCATGGATATGTCCCCCTTTGTGAGTACCAATAATTTGGGCAAATACAGACAGCAGCCTTTAATTAATGGAAAAGAGGCTTGGGCATTCAGGGACACAGGAGCAAGTGTCACAATGGTGACAAAAGATCTTGTGGATCCTGGGCAGATTATACTTGGTGAAATGTACCAAGTGACCAATGCTAGCAATGTCAGAACAGACCATTCTCTGGCAGTTGTTAACTTCTCCTGGGGAGGGGTAACTGGCCTTAAGAAGGTTGTTGTGAGTGCAGACCTACCAGTCGAATGCTTGCTTGGCAATGGTCTTGAAACCTCAGCTTGGGCAGAGGTGGAGCTCAGGACACATGCAGAAATGCTAGGGATCCCTGCACATGTCTTTGCTGTGACCAGGTCACAGGCCAAAATGTCAAAAGCTGAACAGGCCCTGTATTCTGGAACAATGGACCAGGTGCCTCCCAAGAGGAGGAGCAGTAGGGTTAAGGCAGTGCCTTCCCCCTTGGCTCAGGAAGCAGATCAGTCTCTTGAGGGAGATGATCTCAGGCCTGAAGAAGGAACTGTCCCAGAGGAGCTTGAACCTGATCAGGTTGAGTTCTTGGGACAGGGGGCCCTTCCAGGGCAGATCTGAGCCAGGGGCAGCTGAACTGCCCCTCTCTTGAACCCCTCAGACAGCAAGCTGCTACTGAGGCTGCTGGGAATGCTAGTGGCACCCATAAGATATATTGGGATGATGGACTTCTGTACTCAGAGAGTAGAGACCCCAAGCCTGGAGCAGCCAGGAGGTTGGTTATACCTCTGAAGTTCAGGGGCTTCCTATTGACACTAGCCCATGATATTCCTTTAGCAGGTCACCTGGGCCAGAACAAGACTTGGGACAGAATTGTCCCTCACTTTCACTGGCCCCACATGTCTGAAGACACCAAGGAGTTTTGTCGCTCCTGTGTAACCTGCCAAGCCAGTGGGAAGGCAGGTGGCACCACAAAGGCCCCCCTGATACCACTACCTGTGGTGGGGGTTCCTTTTGAGAGGGTGGGGATTGACATAGTTGGTCCCATGGATCCCCAAACAGCATCTGGGCACAGATTTATCCTGGTGGTGGTGGACCATGCCACCAGGTACCCAGAAGCCATTCCCCTTAGGACCACTACAGCACCTGTGGTGGCCAGGGCCCTCCTGGGAATTATCTCAAGAGTGGGCTTTCCTAAGGAGGTAGTATCTGACAGAGTTGCAAACTTTATGTCCAGTTACTTGACTGCAATGTGGAAGGAGTGTGGAGTGAATTATAAATTCATCACACCCTATCACCCACAATGCAATGGTTTAGTTGAAAGGTTCAACAAAACCTTAAAGGGCATGATTAAAGGGCTCCCAGAAAAGCTTAGGCGAAGATGGGACATACTCTTGCCCTGCCTTTTATTTGCATACAGGGAGGTGCCTCAGAAGGGGGTTGGCTACAGCCCTTTTGAACTTTTGTTTGGCCATCCTGTCAGGGGTCCATTGTGTCTGGTGAAGGAAGGTTGGGAGTTACCTCTCAAACCCCTAAACAGGACATAGTGGACTATGTACTTGGTCTCCGCTCCAGGATGGCTGAGTATATGAAAAAGGCAACCAAAAACCTTGAGGCTAGCCAGGAATTACAGAAAGCCTGGCATGACCAAAGGCTGTGCTGACTGTTTACCAGCCAGGGCAGAAGGTGTGGGTGTTGGAGCCAGTGGCCCCAGCAGCCCTCCAAGACAAGTGGAGTGGCTCCCATACAATTGTTGAACAGAAGGGAGAGGTTACCTATCTGGTAGACCTGGGAACTCCCAGGAGCCCCCATAGGGTGCTCCATGTCAACAGGCTGAAGCCATATGTGGACAGGGCTGACATGGGCTTGCTCATGGCAACTGATGAGGGACAGGAGGAAGAGAGTGACCCACTCCCTGACCTGCTCTCACAGAACCCTGATGATGGGTCAGTAGATGGTGTAGCCTTGGCAGGCAGCCTCACTGCCCAGCAGCAAACTGATTGTAGACAGGTGCTCAATCAGTACAGACACATGTTTTCTCTGACTCCAAGTCAGACCACCTGGTGCACTCATGAAGTGGATACTGGGGACAGTCTGCCTGTTAAAAGTAAGATCTACAGGCAACCTGACCAAGTCAGGGACTGTATCAGGACAGAAGTCCAGAAAATGTTGGAACTGGGTGTCATTGAGGCCTCAGATAGCCCTTGGGCTAGTCCTGTAGTCCTGGTGCCTAAACCTCACACCAAAGATGGCAAGAGAGAGATGAGGTTTTGTGTGGACTACAGGGGCCTCAATGCAGTCACTAGGACTGATGCCCATCCAATCCCCAGGGCAAATGAGCTAATAGACACTTTGGCCTCAGCCAAGTATCTAAGCACATTTGACCTGACAGCTGGCTACTGGCAGATCAGACTAGCTGATGATGCAAAGCCAAAAACTGCATTTTCTACCCCTAGTGGGCTTTACCAATGTGTGGTGATGCCCTTTGGTTTGAAGAATGCACCTGCCACTTTTCAGAGGTTGGTCAACACAGTCCTTACAGGTCTGGAAGCCTATAGTGCAGCATATCTAGATGATATTGCTGTCTTTAGCTCCACCTGGGAGGATCACCTGGTCCACCTCAGAAATGTTTTGGAGGCCCTGCAGAAGGCACTATCAAGGCCACTAAGTGCCAGATAGGGCAGAGTCAAGTTGTGTACCTGGGCCACCTTGTAGGTGGAGGCCAGGTTCAACCATTGCAGAGCAAAATCCAGACCATCATGAACTGGGTTGCTCCAACTACCCAGACTCAGGTGAGAGCCTTTTTAGGCCTGACTGGGTATTACAGAAGATTTGTCAAGGGGTATGGATCAATAGTGACACCCCTGAATGACTTAACCTCTAAGAAAATGCCCAAAAGGTTCAGTTGACAGTTAGCTGTCAAAAGGCATTTGATGACCTGAAGCAGGCCATGTGCACTGCTCCCATTCTGCAGAGTCCTGATTACTCCAAAAAGTTCATTGTGCAAACAGATGCATCTGAGTTGGGGGTAGGGGCTGTACTGTCACAGTTGAATGATGAAGGTCAGGATCAGCCAGTAGCTTTTATTAGCAGAAGGCTGACCCCCAGAGAGAAACGTTGGTCAGCCATTGAGAGGGAGGCCTTTGCTGTGGTTTGGGCTCTGAAGAAGCTGAGGCCATACTTGTTTGGCACTCACTTCATTGTTCAGACAGACCATAAGCCTCTCTTATGGCTAAAACAGATGAAGGGTGAAAACCCCAAACTTTTGAGTTGGTCCATTTCCCTACAGGGGATGGACTATACAGTGGAACATAGACCTGGGAGTAACCATGCCAATTCAGATGGACTCTCCAGATATTTCCACTTAGAACATGAAGACTCAACTGGTCAAGGTTAGTTTAATGTCCCTGCGTTTGGGGGGGGTTGTGTAGGAGAGTAGGATCTGCCTCTTATGGTTACCCCCACTTTTTGCTGATGTTTCACTGTTTTTCGACTTTAGTCTGGCTGGGACCCTGCTATCCAGGACCCCAGCTTAGCTGCTTCCTCTCTAAATTGATTCCATGTACCTTAGGTACACTTCAGATTGGATTCTGGGGTACCCTTATAAGTCCCTAGTATATGGCATACTATGTACCCAGGGCATAGGTACCCCAGAGGCCTACCAGAGGCTGAAGCATGTATTATGCCACCCCTGGGCAGCCTTCCAAAATGACACCACAGGACTGCTACAGCAGCCTGAGTGAGGTGGCGCATGCACCCCTTAAAGAGATATAGGTTCACTATATCTCACCCTATCACTGCACATATAAACCTATCAGTCACCCCTATGGCAGGCCTTATCAATCCTGAAGACAGGGTGCTTGGTTTTATGTGAGAGGGTGCCCATGCATGAGCAGAGCCCCTCTGCAGCCTTCGGAATCTCCTCTCCGGGGTTGTCTGTGGTGCAGCCTGACCATATACTCTTAAGTGCATTATAACTCAACGGTAAATGCTAACTTTGGGATGGCTGCACGGAAACATGTCGTGTTTGGTGTCAAACACCTTGGATTCATACCCCCACACCAGTAACTGGTGTGGGAGTATGATCCCACCCTTCTAGAGGGAGAGACATGACAGCACCGGTATACCCGGTACCAACTAAACAGAGCCCAGGCATCACAAAATGGATGCTGCAGCCACAGACACGAGTCTGGCCTCCTGCTGCTGACCGAAACTCTGGCAGGGGAGGCCTGGACAATAGGTTTCCTGTCACAGGGAGGTGTTACCACCTCCCAGACTGGCCTTAGTGGATTGGGGCTGGGTGGGTGCATTCCAAGAGTGCTTTGAAGTCCTGCACTGAGGGCACATTTGGTGTCCTCGTGCATACCCCAGTTCAAACCGGTTGCAGGGGCTGCCAGCCCCTGCTCTGGCATGAAACTGGACAAAGGAAATGGGTGTAGCCACCCCTCTTTCCAAACCCTCCCATAGGTGGGTCCCCATAGTTAGTCCAACCCCTTCCTTGGGTATAAGATAGGAACCCCTGGCAACAGGACTTTAGATATCCCTGGACGAAACTCTGCAACTGAATCCTGGAACTTCGACGCTCTACTCAAGACTAGAGGACTGAAGAAATCTCCCTTGGGGTCAAGGAGTGACTCCCCTGCTTGGCAGGCACCAATGAAGCAATTGCCGGTCTGCATCTCCGAAGCTACCGCCGGACTCCGAAGTAATTTCAGCCCAGGAAGAGGATTTCCAAACTTCTCAGAGGCCGACCCGAGTCCCCAGCAAAGCTGAGACCCGCAGCCCTCACGAGTGACGTGGAACTGGAACTCCTGGACACCGTGCACATTTGCTAGTGCATTGACTTCTTGACATCTCTTGAAGTCCTGCTTTAGGTTACTTGTAGCCCAGGCCCCGTGCACCATTTGCGCTGAAGATTGTGAGCCTACACTCCACAAGTGTTCCGTGGGCCCGTTTCTTGCATTTCCGCTCGAGGCTCCTTCGCGATCCCTGGTCCGTCAACTGGTGGGTCGCTGTGAAGGCAACTCTGATTTTCCTTGGGCTTTCCTGGTTGCTCCAGACGTGCCCTGACTCCCCACCATGTGGTGAGTCCCTCAGACCTTGCTGGTCTGCACCAAAGCATCTGTTTATGTTCTGCGTGGGTTGCTGTTGCCAAGGCTTGTTGTGTTCAATCTGGACACCAATGCTGCAGCACTTGACATCCTTTGTGGGACAGCTCGAATCCAGCTCCTGGTTGTCGTCGACACCTCTGGGGCCTCGTGGCTGAAGAGTCAAGCTTCACCTCTTTCACCTGAAAGACCCGACATCGGTGGGCATTTGACTATCGTGCCCCTGGTCACTGGCAAGTGACCAAGACTCTGTCCCGTCTGCTTTCAGGTTTTTCTCATCTCCGATCCAGGCTTAGATTTCTTCGGACACTTCGCATCTTCCCGGCAGCAGCACTTCTCTGCAGGCTGCCATTGAAATCGACGACGCGACCCGACACCATTTGACACCTATGCACCCGGCTTCCCTGGGTGAGGTAACTCGAGTACTCCGGTGCTCCCGTGGGTGTTGACCCTAGAACTGTCTAAGTCCAAGAGGGCTTGGTCCTAGTCCATTTCTAAGTGTCCTTAAACTTTAAAACTCTAATCGCGACTTTCCCATAGACGTTAACGGAGCTCGCGGCTGTGTTCACACACTGCACACGGCCCCCGTGGGTCCCCTGTGTCACTACCTTGGGTGGTTCCTTGGGGTCCCAGCGATTCTACAGGCTCTAGGCCTTGTGTCTACTTAAGTCGTGGTTCTTATACCACTTTCTTAATATATGGTTTGGTACGCCCCTAGGGCTAATCGTATATTGTGCTATTTTACTGTGCTATTTGACTTGTAACTTGTGTACTTTGACCTCTAGCCTCATAAAGAGAATATTGGGTAGTGTTTAGTAATAAATACATATATTTTATATATATACCTGGTGTGGTTCTCCTTTCATTTGGTCATTCATGAGATTATAGACTGGTAAAACAAACAGCTTAACATTCCTTCAAGACTTAGCCTGAAGGCTGCTCTCCATAGCTACCACTAGGATAGCTTTCAATAAAGGTTGTCTTTAAACCTATCATCAATAAAGGTCGTTTGGAGTGGTGCAAGGTGCCCACTAGAACTAGTGGACAGCATATGCCAGGCCAACTTCTCACATGGGGTACCCCACGGATCATCCCATAGTCCAACCTTGTTTAATGTATACATGAGTCCCCTTGCTGACCTAGTCCTCCCATACGGTATCAAGATAGTTACGTATGCCGATGATACGCAACTAGTGGTGGCACTAAATCATTCTGAGCATTCGGCTCCCCGAATGGGTCCATGTTTAGAAAAAGTGGCTAAGTGGATGGAACTCTCCTGCCTCAAGCTTAATAGAGAGAAGACAGAGCTTATGTTTCTGGGCAACCCTTCCATCACCAATCTTGGATCGGCTTGGCCAAATTATCTTGGTCCTGCTCCTGCCCCCAAAACCCAGATCAAAAGCTTAGGCATTTGGTTGGACAAGTCCCTCAAATTAGATCATCAGGCAAGGAAGCTGGCCGCTACGTGCTATGGCATCCTCAGGATGCTTCAGAAGGTCCTCCCTCTTCTTCCCTTCCCGGCAAGGAGACTCATGGTCCAGGCCTTAATTCTCTCCCACCTGGACTATGGAAATGCCCTGTATTTAGGGGCCCCCCGATCTACCACTATGAAGCTACAAATTATTCAGAACTGTGCAGCACGCTTATTATTTAAAATCCCCAACAGTCAATCCACTTCATCTGCGCTGACTGCCCTACATTGGCTGCCAATCACAGAAAGAATAAAATTTAAATCTCTATGCATAGCCCACAAGTTGTTGTGGAGGAGTGGGCCCCCTATCAATCGTAATATTATTTCCCCATACTGTCCTAATAGATGCCTACGATCAACTCACCTTGGTCTCGCTTCAGTACCTAGAATTCAACGGGTGAGAGGAGGAGGCTGTTCCTTCTCTTACAACGTTGCTAAACTTTGGAATGCTCTTCCCTCTTATCTCCGCTTAGAAGTGAACTATTTTACCTTTCGGAAGAGCCTTAAAACCTGGCTTTCCCAAAACTCTTCCGACTAGCCTTCACCTTGTCAGTTCTGTAGTCGCTGCCAGCGCTGGGAGGCCTTCGGGTAGCCATGCGCGATAGAAATACGATTAACAATAACAATAACCTCCATGATTTCGTCCAGCTCCATCCTTGAGTGCCACTCACACAATAAACTTTAAGAGAATCGAATTTGTGGGGGCAAAAATTGAGTACCTTTCAGGAACAGCAATTAATCTTCTACATTCACAAGCCACTGCAAAAACGAGCCATATTACTAATTGGGAATGCTTTACTGCTACACTATTAGATTTTCATGCCTCGTCGCCCAAAACGCATCTCCGCCAGGCCCTAAGGCAGGGAAACAGGATTACAAAAGTGCAAAGGGCCCAATTAGACGACCTCAAAAGATCTATAAATAGCTCCTTAAGATCCTGGTGACACGATCGAGGGAACACAAGTTTCCGCTCTTTACTACGACAACAAATAACAAAGCTCCAAAAATTAAAATGGGGCATCAACAAAAATCAGGAAGAGGAAACCTGGGTAAAGCTCCTCCACAACATAAATTACAACAATAGCGCTCCTTTTTGGAAAACGGTGAACACAATAATACACCCGCAGCACGGAGGCATCTTTTCTCACATCTCAGAGGAAATCTGGGCTAGCTTTTTAAGCGAGCATTTTAACCATCAATCTGCGGGCTCCAGGCCAACTCTACTGAACAGGGCATCACCTGGGGACTGCTCAGAAGGAATCTCACTAAAGGAGGAAATTAGACCAACAACTCCAGCCATAGGCCACTCTCCCTCCAGAGTGCGAGACCAGCGCTTCAGAGCTACTCATAATAATGCTACAGATTGTAATAGGAAGAATGGAAGGGGCCCCCGGAACGAACAGCATTCCACTGGCACTGTTCAAACATAGGGCGGCAGAATGGGCAAGCATCCTACAACCTCTATTCTCGGAAGTTATATCACTTGGCAGGATACCAGAACTATGGAAAGACTCCACGATCGCTCCAATACACAAAAGCAGAGATAAGGCCTTGCCCGGCAACTACCGTTTGATAGCGTTGATAGACAGCGAGGCCAAATACTTTGTTGGCACCGTGCTAGAAGAACTCTCTGCCTGGGCAGATGCAAATGAGATAATACCACTAAATCAGACAGGCTTCCGCAAAAAGTCAGGCACAACAACCAATATCCTGGCAATCTCCCTAATTATCGATGCGGCAAAGACCAAGAACCTTCCACCTCACCTTTGGTTGATTGATTTTAGTGCTGCTTTCAGTAACGTTGACAGGGCAAGACTGTGGGGGAAAATAGTTTGCTGGGGTATTCCCCACACTCCTTTAAAAATGATAATACTCCTTCACACTGACACCTAGGTGCATGTGAAGCTGGGAGCAAGAACACACCTCTCAAGAAGAATAACAACAACCAAAGGCCTGAAGCAGGGCTGTGTGTTCATGCCCATCCTATTCAACTTATTTTTGGCCGACCTACCCCAAGAACTTAACACCTCTAACTCCCACGTGCCCAGGCTGGGAGGTAAAAGTCTGTCCAACCTCCTGTACGCCGACAATGTAGTTCTGCTTAGCCACACTGCAGTCAGCATGCAATATCTCCTTAACAAAACGCAAGATTACGCCTTAGAGAACAATCTGATAATCAACTTTTAAAAAACTAGGACAATGGCCATTAATAACAATAGTAAATGGGTGAGGTCCGGCACTTGGGCAGCACAAAAATAGAACCAGCTGCGAATTATAAATATCTTGGTGTCAGTATAGATAAAGAAGGATCCTTCACATGACAAAAAGAAGAAATTAGAATAAAAGGACTGTTGCTAGCAATAACCTTGAAAAATCTCACATCTAAACTAATTGGGTCGATACTAAGCCCTCTACTAAAGGCAGCGCAGGTCAAAATTCTTCCCTTAATAACTTATGGTAGGGAAGCAATGTGTGGCAGAGATGCCAACCTACTGGTCAACATTGTAGTTAAAGCATATAGATAGATGTTCAGTCTCCCAAACTATACTTCTCCAGTGCAATTAAGGCTTGAGTTTGGCCTACTGAAGCACTCCTTGGCCAGGCATGGCGCCTACATCACCTGCTGGAATAAGATTAGATCTTCCGCCCCAAACACTTTAAACCAGCTCTTATGGCAAGAACTCCAGCAGAGGGACACATCCCCTGCAAGAAGCTACCTACAGGTATCACTGGAAACCACTGGGCTCTCTGACCTCTGGAACTCACAGATCCATCACGCAGCCTTTAGAAAGCTGGCTTGGAAATCGCTAAAACAACTCTCTCTGATGGAGGACAAAGCTGCTTTCTCGGCCAGATCTTACGCTTGGATGTCTCTGAACAATTATAAAATGCTATCAGCCCAGAAATACTTCAATCAGGGATACCCTAAATCAGTAAAAACAAATTTGTTAAGGCATCGACTTGGTCTACTTCCGTGTACCCAGAACCTTCCACCCTGGTTGCGGGCATTAACACCATCAACCTCAACTTCCTGCAGCTTGTGTAATAACGGGCAGGGAGATATCGTGCACCTACTCTGTACCTGCAAGGAGATGTGGCAGGAAAGGAGACAGCTGCTAAAGGTCCCCTTCAATCAGAGGGGAATTTTCTCATGGAGGCAAGCAGTCCTTGCATGCTTCGACCCAGGAGCACCACAACTAAACTGCAGACTAGTAAGATTTCTAGGGCTAGCTGTACAAAAAATGCCATCAGCCTTAGCTCAAAGATACAGCCAACCTACCAGATGAAGTCTTATTAGGAATCCATAGTTGGGCCATCAGAAATTGGTTTTATTCAGGCCCGGACCCGACGGACTGGTCGTAGCCACATACATTGGAGAACTAAGCAGAACCAAACACAGCCTATTCAAACAAGCAAGAGAGGATGCGAAAACTGAAGCAGAGTTGGGAAGACACCGCAAAACTATTACCTTATAAACTCCCCTGAAGCACCTTGTGCACTGTCTGCATTGACTGCACAGGCAACAAACTCTGCACCAGCCAGAGGCAAAGTACCTAACTTCTTAATTAGATTGCCCTTTTAACTTCTTTAATTAATTCATCAAATGCTTTTATAATGATTTTCTGTAAGTTATGTGTGCACATCTTCACATTTTAGTATGTTCTTATGGATTTTAACTGAGGTTTTTTCTATTGCAATGGTTTTTAGTAACTATGCATTTAAAAATAAACTTAAAGTTAAATGAACTTGAAGAGCCTTAAGTGCCCCTTTTGTTCTAGTCTCATCCTGGATGGGAACACGTTAGAGCCTTACACCTTGATGCCAATGCCATTAAGGAAAGCAAGATAAACAGCTTGTAACTTAAATGCTTTAGCTAACCTATGATATAAAGCATTTTTTAAGTTTGCCTACCGCTGTATCTAAGAGGTACCCATAGCAAACACCTGAGCTGAACTGTCCAAAGTTTTTCATTGCATACAGAGTACAGACAAATCATATGGCGAAATATGAAGAGCGAAAAATGGGTATCAAGAAAACCTATGTATTTCTGAAATGAGAACATGATATGGAGTTTAGGAGCAGTGGTTATTTGTACATTTCTTACTTTGTGGGTACCCATACTAGCATATGATTTAGAGAGTGTTTTTTCAAAATGTCTTCTTTCTTATTCCCCAGCTTACAATTGAAAGGCACAAATGCAGCGAAAGTCAATTGTTAAATGTTGGAAAGTGCAAAGTACAATTAGTGTATCAGCACTATTTACATTGTATGTAGATGTAACCCAAACATTTGTGTGCACATCAGTGCTCGTGCAGCAAGTGAACGGCGCAAGTGAAACATGAAAAAGTGTAAGAAACAGCAAAAACAGTGTAAAGAATATTATTCAAAGAATGGTTTCAAAACATGAAAATGAAGAAAACACAAAGTTAACAACAAGTTTAGGAACAAATGAATGCCAGAAATTGCGCTGAGTGGTCGACGGTGTTTCAACCTGTATGCAATTCAGGTCATCATCAGGAAGGGGTTTCAGAAAATGTTGTTGCTGCTGTACAAGGAGAGAGTGAAAGGGGACAGAATAAGAATAATGCGAATGAGAGGCCGAACAATCAAAATTAAGTGAGTGGGGGTGGGGGGAGGTAGCTGTAGTGGAGTCAGGTTAATTTCCCCGAGAATTGGTACATCAAAGGTTGCACCCAAGTACTGGAGTGCAAAATAACATCCAAGAAAATTGGTACATCTGGGGGCACCCAAGGACTGGTGTGCCCTGAAAGAAATCTGTAAGGTAACAAGGGTATTGATTAAGGAGTGCGTAGAGAAGGCATACCAGACAACTGTTTAGGCAATTATGTGAAAGGGGCGAAAACAATTGTAGGAGCCATTAGTCTAATGAGTCAAGTACTAGAAGACATAGAAGTGAATATGTCAAATGAAGGAATAGCATTGTCGTGATTCGCTGGAATGGCCGTAAGTGCCAAAGGAGCCAAGCAATTAGCCATATGTAGTGCGGTAAAAACGCACAGTCATATCTCTATGGAGACAAAGTATATTTGTCTATTGTCCAGGTAATTGTAAATGCGCATTAATTGTAAATGCGCATTAATTGAAAATGCGGGAATCCTATGGCCCGTAGTTGAGGCAAAGTGACATAAAATCAGTCATTGTCGCTTTCATCATAGGCAAATTGCTTACTGAATGAGGACCGTGAGGAGCCGAGGTCTGTGTAAAGGCGTCCGGTTTGCGGTCAATCAATTATCGGAAGGGGATACGAATCAAGGTTCAGTCCCCGGAATTACTGCCAAGGGGATAAATAACAGTATATGAAAAAGGGTCGGGAGAGCTGTGGGGATGTGATCGCAAAGCATGAATGCACCATCACCTGTGAGAACAATCCAGCATGAGGCTAGGATTAACGAGGGCCTTTCAATGAATGAGAGCGCCCCCCGGATTACTACCCGAGGAGCATCGACGTGCGATGGAGTTGCGCAAGGGCTAGGAGTATTTGATGCAAGCCCGAGTGGACACACTAGAGCGGGACTCAAATTAGGAGACGGCATAAAACAGTGCCGCTGGTGGGGTAGCAAAGAGAGCAAGATGGCCGAAACAATAGGAGGCCTGAGATCGAAGAGTATAAAGAGAATAAACAGATGTTCTATTACACGCTAAGTTCCTCTGTATTAACATTGGAATGCACTGAGGGGCATATCTACAAGGGCTTTATCTCCGTTTTTCTGGCTTTAAAAGCCAGAAAAACGGAGATAAAACTATCGCCCTATCAACAAGAGGGTGCTAACATGCATAATCGCATGTTAGCACCCTTTTTCCCGACGCCCCCCTTTGCATCTCTAATGAGATGCAAAGTGGGCGTCACTGGGCGTACCCCGGATGGACTGCCTTGCAAATATCGCTGATGTTCACATCGCAATATTTACAAGGCAGCCCATAGGATTTTAGCAGACGTTAGATTTTGGCGACAACGGCCGTTTTCGCCAAAATCTAACGTCTGCTAAAATCCTGACTTACCTATGTTAGACATAGGGGGTGGATTATGCTGATACGACCACAGGGTCATATCAGCAAGGTTATCGCCGTTTTGCAGGGAACCTCTCTGGAAAACCAGCGATGTTCCCTGCAAAACGGCGATAACCTCGCTATCTCTGGAATTTTTATCGCCCTGGGGAAACGTGTTGTTAATAACGCGCTACCAGGGCGATAAATACCAGAGATAGCCTGCGTTAGGGAATTCGTCGCTCAGCACGGCCAGCGATAATTATCGCTGGCCGTTGATAATATGCCCCTGAGTTCTTGCAGAACATACAACAATGTGGAGAAATATATATATATCAATGTTGGTATAGACAGATGTAGTCATGTATATAAGAAATATATAGAGAGACCCACATTACCGCATAATCAATATACTAGTGAGGCAGGAAGGACAGTGTTAATACAATAGAGAATTGGTTAATCATCGTATAAATGAGTATATATACAGACATGTAAATCATGGAACAATATACAGTTGTATGGAAGTCCACTGAAAGCTAAATGAGGCAATCAAGTCCATCTTTGGGTCATCATTCATTGTTATTATCAATATGTGAACTGGTGTATTAGTTCAAACTAACTAGGGACAAAAGTAACCCCAAGTGGATACAGAATATGTGTCAGGACTGGTCAGAAATGATATCACCTCTAAATATGGATGGTGTTATTGCATTCATCCAGGGTGTTCAATCCCTGATTGACTGAGTCACAGCATGTTATCCACCTACATTCACATCTGTTTAGAAGTTATTGTAGGTTGTCCCCACATTGAGGGAGGGTGGGCCGGTCAATCACCTGCCGGACCATGTCCGTTTTGAAGTGATTTTGTTCAATGTAGTGTGAAGCAAGAGGGGCATTCTCTACACTGCATCTAATGCGACTTTTATTTTGTATAATACATTGTTTCACCATCTGATTGGTTTGACCAACGTACAATAAATCACATGGACAACGTATGGCATAGATCACATTAATTATGCGGCAGTTACTGTACTTCTTTAGTTGGTATGTATGATCCCTTACTTTGAAGTCCTGCGTATTAAGTATGAGTGGGCATACCACTCAATTCTGGCATCTGAAGTATCTGAGTACCGGGGGGAAGGCCCCGTTCTGCGGTAATACAATCAGTATTGTTGGTCATATTAGGCCATGTGATTGCATGTACCAGGTGATCTGCTAAATTGCTGCCTCTTTTGTACAAGAAGAGGGGAGGTTGTTGAAAGAAGGTGTGTGTGTGCCTAAAATGTTCCAATTTTTCTTGATGATTTTATTTACTTTATTGCTTGAGGGACTGAAAGTCAAGACAAAGGGTATGCGTGTATTCTCCCACTTTTGTCTGGGTGTTAAAAGGATGTCTCTATGGCAGTACCAGGCGAGTTTGCGTGCCCAGGAGTTCACGAAGAGTGGGTAGCTGCATTGACTGAGTTTTTCAGATAGAATTGCTGCCTCCCAGAAATAATCTTTTTTCCATTTGCAGTTTCTCCTTATACGGAGAAACTGTTCATATGGGAGACCATCGCAGAGGCCCAGTGGATAATAGCTGGAGCACAGTAAAAATGTATTTCTTTCCCCTTCCCTTCTCTCCTCCTTCCCACTTAATTTCAATCGTTTTGGCCCCTAATTCTCATTATTCTTATTCTGTCCCCTTTCACTCTCTCCTTGTACAGCACCAACAGAATTTTCTGTAACCCGGTCCTGATGATGAGATGAATTGCATACAGGTTGAAACACCGGCGACCACTCAGCGCAATTTATGGCTTTCATTGGTTCCTAAACTTGTTGTTAGTGCTGTGTTTTCTTAATTTTCATGTTTTGCAATCATCCACTTCCTGCACAAGCACTGATGTGCACACAAATGTTTGGGTTACACCTACATACAATGTAAAAAGTGCTGATACACCAATTGTACTCATATTTTTCTAAATATAGACTGCTTTAATTTTCATAAACTATTGATGTCTCCTGGTCTCCTTTCTGCTGTAATTGCTGTTTGCACTTTACATAATTGTCTACAAATATAACCTGTTTGTTACAGATTAGCTACCCAGGTCTCAACTGGGTTTATGGGTTATCTCCTGTGGTATTTCTTTCTGCTAGCCACTGCAGTAGCAGCTATTGTTCTGTGAGGGATTGCCTCAGGGTAGCTTGTGGCATGGTTCACTACCACCAAGATATACCTATACCCTGATGCAATAGGTGGGTTCAGGGGACCAAAAATGTCCATCCTAACCCTCTCAAAGGGAGTCCCAATCACTGGCAGTTGTGTCAAGGGAGCCTTTCATTTGCCCCCTGTCTTGCCACTGGCCTGACAGGTGACACAGGACCTGCAAAACTCCTTAACCTCTTCAGACATATGGGTCCAGTAGAAATGTTTTACCAACCAGTTTAAAATCTTTGTCTGTCCCAAATGTCCTGCCAAGGGGATATCAAGGCCCAAGGTCAGGATTAACTCTCTGTACTTTTGGGGCACCACCAACCGCCTGGTGGCCCCTTCCTTGAGGCTTCTGACCTCAGTATTAAACAGCCCATCTTCCCAGTAGATTCTGTGAAATCCACTGTCACCCACCTCGATTTGCTTAGATGTAATCCTCCTATAGCTCTTTAGCATGGGACGGGCTCTCTGTCCCTTACAGAACTTCTCCCTTGCGGCTCCACCTGCTTCTGTCAGTTCTGCCAAGTCTGACAGATCTGGCAGGGATGGAATCCCTTCTTCAAGGGTCAGATACTCCTGCTCCTCTGGAGTTTCCTGGGCTGGCTCAACAGACCCAGTGCCCGTGTCCTGGGATGCTTGGCCCTTTGTTACAGGGTCCGGGCACCCTTCCCTTCTAGATAGTCTGTGACTTGGTCACAGCACATACCCACTCAGGGAGCTCCAAAATGTTCATATGGATCCCTCTCTCCACCTTTGACCACTCAGATGCTTCAAGATCATTGCTCAGTAAACACTGGACTGGGAGTAGGGGAGACAGCTACTTTCATAGCGCCTGTCACACTTCCCCATTCCAAATCCACCCTAGTTATAGGATGGAGTTTGGTACATCGGTCTGCATAGGTCACCTGGTGAAACCTAGCAGATAGCAATCTCTCTTGAGGCACAAGGGTATCTAGGACCATACTCACACTTGCCCTTGTGTCTCTGATAACCTCAACCTCTTTCCCATTCACTTGTGGCCTCTGCCTGTACTTATCCAAGTTTGGAGGTAAGACGGCCATGGTTGCAATATTCACCTCACACAAGGATACTGAGATTGCCTCTACCACTTGCCTACCTCTCTTTTGGGCACTCTCCACCCCCATACTTACAGTAGCAATCTATAGGGATGGCCCACTAGTGGGGGGCTTCTTGGTGCAGACAGGATCTCCCTTCTTGTGCCCTGGCTGATTACAGTCAAAGCACTTACCCACCTTTGAGGGATCAAAAAACCTACCATTCTTTCTCTGATACACCCTCCCTTTGAATTTGGGATGGCTCGCCCCCCTGTTCAGGTTTTTGTGGGTTTTTGGAGGACTCCTTCTGTTTTTGACCTTCTTTTCCCTCGGCTTTCCCTTGGGGACGGACCTGTCCTCCCTTCTTCTGGTCATCCCCATGGTGCTGATTGGAAACCCGGCTTCTCACCCACTCTTCAGCTGCTTCCCCCAGCTCACTGGAGTTTGTCACCTGAGACTCCACTAGGTACGGGTGTAACTTCTCTTTAGCACAATGAGCCAAAATGTGTTCTTCCAAAAGCAAATTATACAATCCCTCATATATGTCTCCTTTGTTACCAACAACACAGCCTTCCAGTGGCTTCACTGAAATGTCCCCAAAGTCCACATAGGACCATGTGCTTTTTCCTGGGTGTCTCTGAACTTCATCCTGTACTGCTCTGGAGTCAGGCCAAACTTTTTGACTCAGCATTGCCTCATTTGGGAGTAGGATTTGCCTCATCCCCCTTCAAGGTCAGGGGCCTATCCCTCCCAGCTACCAGACTCAGTTCCAACAAAAGTGAACCCCAATGCTTGGGACAGACCCCCCACATCTCTAGGGCCCTTTCAAATGCAGCCAGCCATTTATCAATGTCATCCCCTAGTTCCAGTTTCCTCTGCACCAAAGCTATTAAAGCTAATCGGGTCTCATGCAGCCTCCCTGCAAGGGACAGCAGTGGTTCCTGAGTAGGGGACCCTTCCCTCCTCCCAGCATCTGGAATAACATAGCTAAAACTGGAAACAATGGAGGAGGTATCATCCTCACCCTCCTCCTGGGTGACATAAGGGGGGTTAGCCTCCCCCACCTTTCATTTCTGGCTCTGGCCTGGTCCAGGCTTTCAACTAACTCTGCCTTCCTAATCTTGTGAGCAGCAGGTAACCCCCTAGCCTTACACAAAACCCTAAGCTCAGGCTCTCTGATTTTAGTCAGTTTAGCCAAATCCAGCTCATTGTATCCCTAGCTTTTGGGGCACAACAACTAGCAATCATACTTAGACCAATTTTGGAAAAATCAAAACAATGGATTAAAAACCAATTTAGTCCAATTTCCAAAGATTGAAAACTAAAAAGTTTTGTTCTAAGACAATGTAGAGGATTTTTACAATCTTATTTCACTTCACTGAAAGGTGTACTTTTAAACATGAGTCCTCATAAAAACACCGCTGACCACCAAATGTTGGAAAGTGGATTATAAGTAGTGATAAATATGCATCTACCACTGGAAACAATGCCACTAACCCAGTTTAGAGCTCAGAATAGGTCTCACAAAAGTATTCCCATGCTCAACCCTTGGTAGCTTGGCTGCAAGCAGGCAGGCTTAATTTCAGAGACAGGTATTTCAAAATGCCAATTCAGTAAATAATTAAGACAAAATACACAATATAAATCCAACACCATTTTCTAAAAATAAGAAATATTTTTTTCTTTAAAATGACACCAAAATGAAATGAAACTCCAATGTCTGGAACTTCTTCCTGAAGTTCCTTTTGAGGGTCCAAAGGGTCCAAAACACAATCCAAGAATCTGGAAGTTCCAAGATGGTCCTGAAAAATTTAGTACCAAAACTCCCACAATGTACCTGACCAAAACCCTTAAAAGTGCACTGGATGCACTCTAGGGAGGGGACTCTCTGTAAATTTGACACAGGTGAGCTCTATTAACCTGTAGCTTGCAGGAAGCCCACTCTTTATTCCTCTTGAAACAAGGTACATCCAAAGGGCTGTAGTTCCAGATAATGCAGCAGGTGTAGTCAGTCTGAATGCAGGGCCTGATGGTGCAAATCAAGTTTCCAGCTTGGCAATCCTTCTTCTCCTCTCGGTTTCAAGCAGCAGAGCGGAGAGGCTCTGCCCCTCTCAGATACTTATTCAGTGTTCTCTACGGTCAAGCAGGAGGTCACTCCTGTCCACTGAGGTGCAGGGCAACACATGACCATTTCCTCCAAAGTGTGACACAATGGTCTCCCAGAAAGCACTAATCTCCCAAAATTCAATATGGCTGAAGTCTCAGCAGAGAAGCAAGAGCCAGCCAACCCAACCTCCAGGATGTCTCATTTCCATAGCTCCCCTCCCTCCTACGTCTGCGAATTCCTTCCTTAAGCCTACTATCTGACAGGGTTCAGAGTGGCAGAGGGTAGATGGACCTGGCTGTCTCCTTTTACCTTTGAATCTGATGCTTTATGGCCCCTCACCCCTGCTCTGGCATTCCTGTGGAGCCGGGTCCTCTTACAGCCTTATAGCCTTTTCTACCTGGGTGCCACTTATCACTTCATCAAAGCAGCCTGGCTAAAAATGTTAACTCTGACCAATCAGGATAGACAACTGGAAGGCTTATACAGAATTGGGGTGCATCAACACAAGGAGGATGAATATATGTATTTAAAGATTGTACGACCTAGATTTCTTTGTTTGTATACATTACCCAAAGTGCAGAAGAACTTATCCTTTCCACCAGGCAGACCAATTGTGTCGAGCATTGGGGGTCCTACAGAAAGACTATCTCAATATGTGGATCTATTCCTACAACCGATAGTTCGAAACCTCCCCTCATATATTAAAGACACTAAGCACATTTCGAGTCTCCTCGCAGATGTGACTTGGGAAGAGGGAATGATCATAGCAACATTAGATGTGGTTTCGCTTTATACCAGAATTACGTCAAATTTGGGAATGTTAACGATGAAACATTATCTGAATACAAGGCCAGCAACCCAATGGCAACTTACGGAAATGCTTATAACCATAATTGATTTGATTTTGACCAATAATGTTTTCACTTTTGAAAAACAGTGGAACAGGCAAATACAAGGAGTGACCATGGGCTCCAGATGTTCACCATCCTACACCAACCTCTTCATGGGATGGTTAGAGGATGAGTGGATCTGGGGAACTAAAGGGATCCATGGATAGGCTCATATATTTCTGTGACTATCTTAACACAAATACCATGGACATCAAATTCACTTACCACTGTAGCAGTACCAATTTTATATTTTTGGATGTAGAATTATTTGTTATGAATAATCAAATACAGAGCAGACTCCATTGTAAACCAACAGCATGCAACTCATTATTACATGCAACGAGTGCACACCCAAAACATCACATACAGGCCATTCCCTATGGTGAATTCACTAGGGCAAGAAGAAATTGCAGTGAGGACAATGATTTCAGGACATGTGAAGAGAACATAAAGGCACGTTTTGCTGCGAGGAGCTATGATAAACATGTTATTGGTAAGGCTGAGCACAGGATCTTGAAGATCAGGAGACCACCAATTAAGGATGAGACAAATGAAGTGAGACTAGTGACCAACTACAATAACCTTTATAAATTACTAACTAAGGGGCATATTCACAAGAACGTGTGATAACCACCGCAAGTGTAGCTTAACGCAACCCTTCACATCGCAGTCTATCGCTGGAAAACAACTCCGTGTCAACGTGGTATTCACAACACAGCGGTACCATGCGATAGTCACACGACAACGCGTCAAATGAGCGCGTTAAAAACATCGCGATGCTGCAAAAACGCGAAACCCCAACACAAAAATAGTAGCGATGACGCCAATTGCGATACAAAAATCTACGAAAACCAGCCACAGGCCTGCAATTCCCACGCGTCATGCGGGAAAAATGTACTATAAAAGTAGAAAAAAAACATACCAACAAAAGCCAAACAACAGCGAAGCACAATGGAGGCATCCGGAGCAAGTACAGAGGACAACCAGAACCCCACAAGCCCCCCGGAGGAACAGCCAGGGACCTCGGGGTCAGGGAAGGGCAAGGACAAGAAGAGTAGGAAGAATCGGTTCAGTCCGCAGGAAAACAGGATCCTGATAATGGAGGTGATAGAACACCATCAAACACTGTTCGTTACCTCCACTGTGTCACTGGCAACTAAAAATGGAATATGGCAGACCATCGTGGACAAGGTGAATGCAGTCGGAGTGCTGAGGAGGACAATGGATGAGGTCAAGAGGCGCTGGAATGATGTGAAGCACAAAACCAAGCTGAAACTCGCAAACTACCGGAAGGCAGCAATGCAGACTGGAGGTGGGAGTCCAGCGCCACAGGAGGAGCTGGACGAGATGGAGGAAATGGTGTCCACAGTCATCAGTGGGGAGACGGTGGCAGGAGTTGGGGGACCGGACACTGCTCAACATGACCGGACACAACAGCAACAGGGTGAGTAACCACCAGGGACTGCGGGGACCGGGGGAGATGGGCACTATGGCACACATGCACAATTAAGCATAGCACATCTGCAGACAAACCATGCCCCAGACCCACAACTCCCACCAAGAGACCAATGCACACAGGTATGCAACATCTCAGCACTGCATAAGCACAGAACCCAGAGGCACACCGCATGAAAGGGATAAGGGCAGCTAAATCAGAGCTGCAGGGGCGACTCCCCCAAAATGCGGCACACACACATTACATGCAGAGCACATCAACATTGACAACGATGTGGTACAAACCGCAACACGTCCACAACAGAACAGAGGACACAACTGGTGCCGCATGTGCATAGAAACTGGCCAATCACATTTGGCACTGCAGGGAAACATGAGTTGACAATGTACAAGTACAAACACACATCCGTGATGCAGTCGGAATGTCCACTGTCCCGCATCAAATAGGCATCTCCCCCCAAACAGTCACAATGTACACTGTCATGCAGTCTGAATGTAAACATGTGAACAGGATGTTAAACTGCATCTCCCCTTCACATTGCAGGGGGAAATCCAACACCTCCTGCAGAGCAGTCCGAACCTCTCTTCTCTGATGACGAAGAGGACCACCACACCTTCGACTCCGACGCCTCCAACAGCTCGTGGAGAGCCTCCACAGCCCACTTCCAGGATCAGGGCAGCCCAGCTGCCACGAGGAGAACCCACCCCTGCACAGCACACACAGCAGGCAGCACCCACCACCACGGCTGCCTCCCAGGACCCCCACGACGAACACATGGCCTTCCAACGCCGTGTGTTGGGGTGCCAGGAGAAGCTGGCTGAACAGGTGCAGGTGGGGTTCGACCGCATGGCAGCTAAACTAGATGCCATACGTGGGTGTCTAAGTCCCATCAGGGACCACTCACAGTCCCTAACGAACACCCACAGTCCGCTCCATGCTCTCCAACAGACAATGGCTGACATCGCTAGAGTCCTGACTCTGCGACAAGAACGACTGTCTAGTCAAAGTGCCTCCAGCGATCTCCCCAGGGAGTTGGGACACATGCGGAGGATCATGGAGAACATGGAGCGGACGCAGGCGGAAAGAGCGGCTGCCACGGCTGCACACCAGCGAGAGGTAGCTGGGTCCCTCAATGCCCTGAAGACCCTCCTCATGGCATTGCTGCCACAAGGCCTGGCGCTGATGCATGCTGCTGCTACCAGCCCATCCACATCTCCGGCCCCTGATGTGTCAGTGCCACACAGTGCTGGAGACAGAACACCACCAGCCACATGTGAGGCACATGCAACAGCAG